>BLSH010070830.1:490811-509609 GCA_018402905.1 Glandirana rugosa | reverse complement strand
GCCGTGCTCACCCAGCCATCCATCCATGCTCACCCATCCATCCATCCATGCTCACCCATCCATCCATGCTCACCCACCCAGCTGTGCTCACCCACCCAGCCGTCCATCCATGCTCACCCACCCAGCCGTGCTCACCCAGCCAGCCATCCATCCATGCTCACCCAGCCATCCATCCATGCTCACCCACCCATCCTTGCTCACCCACCCATCCCCATCCATGGCTCATTTGTGCCTCATTCATGCTCATCCATACCACATCAGTTCTCATCCGTGACACATCCATGCCACTACAGTGCCCATCCGTGCCACTACACTGCCCATCCATGCCACTACACTGCCCATCCGTGCCACTACAGTGCCCACCTGTGCCACTACAGTGCCCATCCGTGCCACTCTACTGCTCATCAGTGCCAATACCCTGCCCATATGTGCCACTACAGTGCCTATCCATGCCACCACAGTGCCTCACAATAGTGTAATAGGTGGTCAAATTAGATTCTAAATATATGCCGCTAGAATACCTGACGGTGCTCCCTGCATGTTGGGCCTCTGTATGTGGTCACGCTGTGTAAAAGTGTCACACATGTGGTATCGTCATACTCGGGAGGAGTAGCAGAATATATTTTGGGGTGTCATTTTTGCTAGGTACATGCTGTGTGTTAGAAATATTGTATAAATGGACAACTTTGTGTAAAAAAAAAAAATGCATTTTCATTTTCTTTCCACATTTTCCAAAAACTTGTGGAAAATATGATATGTTCAAAAGACTCACTATGCCTCCTAGAATATACGTTGGGGTGTTTACTTTCCAAAATGGGGTCATTTTTTAGGCGTTTCCACTGGCCTGGTGCTCCAGGACCTTCAAAAGTGCAAGAGGTAGTCAAGAAATTATGTGTGTAATTTATGCTCCTAGAACACCTGACGTTGCTCCCTGCATGTTGGGTCTCTGTATGTGGCCAGGCTGTGTAAAAGTGTCACCATACTCGGGAGGAGTAGTAGAATGTATTTTGGGGTGTAATTTGTGGTATGTATATGCTGGGTGTGAGAAATAACCTGTTACAATGACAATTTTGTGAAAAAAAAAAAAAAGAAAAAAAATCTTCATTTTGCAAAGAATTTTGGGAAAAAATTACAACTTCAAAAAATTCACCATGCCTCTTACTAAATACCTTGGAATGTCTACTTTCCAAGAAGGGGTCATTTGGGGGGTATTTGTACTTTCCTGGCTTGTTTGGGTCTCAGGAAATGAGATAGGCCGTCAGTACATCAAGTGTGATCAATATTCAGTGATTGGCACCATAGATTGTAGACTCTATACATTTCACAAAGACCAAATAATATCCACTAATTTGTTTTTTTTTTTACCAAAGATAGGTAGCAGTAGAGCTGCACGATTCTGGCCAAAATGAGAATCACGATTTTTTTGCTTAGAATAAAGATCACGATTCTCTCACGATTCTCGCGGCGTAATATATTAAATATATAAAAAAAATTGGGCTAAGAGCACTGTTTAGGTTTTTGAAAGGGGTAATTTTTCCAAAAAAATTGCGTTTAAAAGTCTGCTGCGCAAACAGCATGCCGCATAAAATATTGCAACAACTGCCATTTTATTCTCTAGGGTCTCTGCTAAAAAAAAATATAATGTTTGGGGGTTCTAAGTCATTCTCAAGCACAAAAAAATTGATTTTTATTTGTAAACAGCAAGTGTCAGGAAAAATTGAGTCTTTAAAGCAGTAGCAGTATAAATTTTGGCCAAAATTTATGAAGAAAAATTACTATTTTGCAAAATTTTATAACAGAAACGAAGAAAAATTCATTTTTTTACTAAATTTTCGGTCTTTTTTTAATTATAGCTCAAAAAATAAAAACCCAGCGATGATTAAATACCAACCCTATTTGTGTGAAAAAAAGGACGCGAATTTCATAAGGGTACAATGTTGCATGACTGAGTAATTGTCATTCAAAGTGTGAGAGCGCTGAAAGCTGAAAATTGGTCTGGTTGTTAAGGGGGTTTAAGTGCCCAGTGGTCAAGTGGTTAAGGTCATCACAAAGGACAAGGGGGCACTCTTTACGTCTAGAGGAAAAAAGATTTAATCTACAAATACGGAAAGGTTTCTTCACAGTAAGAGCTGTGAAAATGTGGAATAGACTCCCTCCAGAGGTGGTTTTGGCCAGCATGGTTGATTTCTTAAAAAAAGGCCTGGATTCTTGGTTGATCCAGGGTGAATCCTATTGCCTCTCGGGGAATCAGGAAGGAATTTTTTCCCCCGCTATAGCAAATTGGATCACGCTTTTCTGGGGTTTTTTGCCTTCCTCTGGATCAACTGTGGGTGAAGGGTTGTATATGGGATTATTTGGTTATATATATATATATATATATATATATATATATATATATATATATATATATATATATATACACACACACATTTTTTTTTTGGTTGAACTAGATGGACTTGTGTCTTTTTTCAACCTGACTAACTATATAACTATGTAAGGTGACGAGGGAGCTAGAGAGAAGGAGGTCTTGAGAGGAATGAAGAAAACGATTAGGTTGGTATTTCAAGACTAGGCTGGTGATGTAGCTGGGGGCTAAATTGTGGATGGCTTTGTAGGTTGTTGTGAGTATTTTGAATTTAATTCGTTGGGTGAGCGGGAGCCAGTGGAGGGATAGACAGATAGGAGTAGCAGACACAGAGCGATTGGTAAGGTGGATGAGTCTGGCAGCAGCATTCATGATGGATTGAAGGGGGGATAGCCTGTGTAGAGGTAAGCCATTGAAGGGAGTTGCAGTAGTCGAGGCGAGAGATGACCAGAGAGTGAATTGAGAGCTTTGTTGTGTGATTGGTTAGAAAGGGGCATATTTTTGAAATGGTGCGGAGGTTGAGGCGGCAGGATTTGGACAGTGATTGAATGTGGGGCTTAAAGGAGAGTTCAGAGTCCAGGATTACGCCTAGGACCTTGGCATGTGGGGATGGGCTGATAGTTGTACCATCGATTATGACAGAGAGATTGGGGGAAGGGGCTCGTGGTGGAGGAAAAAATGATAAGTTCGGTTTTGGATAGATTAAGTTTGAGGAAGTGGTGTGACATCCAGACCGCTATATCTTTTAGTAAAGTGATACATGAGGTGACTGAGGGAGTGAGCTGAGGGGTAGAGAGATAGATTTGGGTGTCATCAGCATACAGATGGTATTGGAAGCCATGGGAGGCTATGAGCTGACCCAGGGAGGAAGTGTAGATTGAAAATAGGAGCGGCCCAAGAACAGAACCTTGGGGGACCCCAACGGAGAAAGGAAGAGGAGAGGAGGAAGTGGAGTTGTAAGTAACACTAAAGGTGCGATTAGATAAGTAGGAAGAGAACCATCAAAGAGTACAGTCATGGAGACCAATGGCATGGAGTTTTTGGAGGAGGAGGGGGTGGTCAACCATATCAAAGGCAGCAGAAAGGTCCAAGAGTAGGAGTACAGAATAGTGTCCATTGGTTTTGACTGTTAGTAGATCGTTTGTTAATTTTAGAAGAGCAGTTTCTGTGGAGTGTTGAGGACAAAATCCAGACTGAAGGGGATCAAGAAGGCTATTCTCGGCAAGGTGGTTGCTCAGTTGGTTGTAGATTAGACTCAAGGAGTTTGGATAAAAAAGGGAGCAAGGAGATGGGGCATAGGTTGGTAGGATTGGTTGGGTCCAGTGAAGGCTTTTTAAGTATGGGGCTAACTAATGCATGTTTTAGAGAGTTGGGGAAGATGCCAGAAGAGAGGGAGAGATTGAAAATGTGGGTTAAAGAGTGTAGAGTCGAGTCAGAGGGTGAACGTAGTATTTGCGAGGGAACAGGATCCAGCGGGCAGGTGATTCGTTTGACGTTAGCAAGTAGTTTAGCAAACTCATCTAAAGTGGCGGGGTTGAATGAGGGAAGTAGTGATAGTACCTGTAGGCATGAAGTGTGAAGTGTGGAAGGTATCTGAACAGCAGAGATCTCTTCACAAATAGTTTCAATCTACAGTTTGAAGTGATTGGCGATCTCCTGGGCAGTGAGTGAAGTAGTGGGTGGAGGCAGAGGAGGATGTAGTAGAGAGTTGAAGGTAGAAAAGAGTTGACGAGGATGGGATGAGAAGTTCTTAATGAGAGTGATAAAATAGGTCTGCTTGGCAGTGTGGAGGCAGGAATTATATTTTTGGAGAGCAGATTTATACTGGTTGAAATCTTTTTGAGATTTAGTCTTACGCCATAGGCTCTCAAGAGCACGGCTATGTTTTTTCAGACTTCTAGTGTCATCTGTTTGCCAAGGTTGAAGGGGTCGGGGCCTGATTTTGTGAGTGGTGAAAGGGGCTAGTGTGTCCAGGGAGGCTAAAAGTGAAGCGTTGTAGACTGAAGTGGCTAGGTCGGTGCAGGACAGGGGTGCGATTTTGTCATAGAGGGGGTCAGTAGCAGAGTAGAGAAGAGAAGGGTTGAGACGGTGTAGGTTTCTACGAGTAGCTGTTAGGCGGTTGGAGGCAGAGGAGGTGGAGGAGAGGGAGAGAGTGAAACTAATAAGGAAGTGATCAGAGAGAGAGAGAGAATGGATAGTTGGAGAGGTTGCATGGAGTGCAAGGGAGGGAGAAAACCAGGTCAAGGGTATTGCCTTCAGAGAGAGTAGGAGCATGTATCCATTGCTTCAGGTTAAAGGAGGAGGTTAGACTGAGAAGTTTGGAAGTAGCAGGAGAGTTAGTATTAATAGGGATGTTGAAGTCCCCAAGAATGATTGTGGGGATTTCAGAAGAGAGGAAGTAGGGTAGCCAAGCAGAGAAGTCATCAAGAAAGGTTGATACCGGTCTGGGGGGCCGGTAGATTACAGCTATCCTTAGAGAAACTGGGAAGAAAAGACGAATGCAGTGTGCTTCAAAAGAGGAGAGAGGCAGACAGGGGGGTGGGTGAAGTAACTGAAAGGTGCTATGTGGGGCTAGAAGGATTCCAACACCCCCTCCCTTGCATCCACTGGGTCTGGGGGAGTGAGTCCAGAGAAGACCACCATGTGATAGGGCAGCAGAAGACGCAGTGTCGGATTCGTGAAGCCAGGTTTCGGTAATGGCGAGTAGATTGAATAAGTTAGCGATAAAAAGATCATGGAGAGAGGTCAGTTTGTTACAGACCGAGTGGGCATTCCAAAGGGAGCAAGAGAAAGGGAGTCCAATTTTGGTAAGAAGAGAAATGGGAATTAGATTGTGTGCATTGCGGCTGCAATCGGAGGGTGCAGGGTAATGGGTGCATTGAGTATAGTTAAATGATGGAGGCCCAGGGTTTAGGAATATATCTCCAGAGGTTAGAAGAAGTAGAAGGGTGAGGGAGGTAATGTGGGAGTGCGATTTATATGAAGTGACATGCTCTAGTTTACTGGAGTATTTTTGTGCGTGTGGATTCAGAGTTATCATGAGATGGTGAGTGCAGTAATAAGGAGAGGATAGAAGTAAGGGTGATATATATAAGCTGTGAGGTGGAGAAGAGGGGTGAAGGAAAGTTAGTTTAAGGATGCAGGACAGAGTTGTCAGAAGGAGTGGTAGAGAGTGCATGTTAGAAGGAGAAAGAGCTAAAGGGGAAAACAAGGTCACCTGTAGTTTGTGTGGTGTTATTCAAGTATTTTCTTGTGTTCATTCGCTGAAGTGCAGAGTCAGAAGTGCTTCCATTTATAGAATAGCCCCACTTTGAGAATAAGCCCCTGCTGCAAATGCAAATCCCCTGCAAATGCTCCCCCTAAAGGTGATTGAATATATACTGATAGGGATGGCGGGTGGGTGCATTCCAAGTGCAATCAGGAAGTAATAAATAAAGGGTGACTAGGCAGAGCAAAATTCTCACTTAAAAAAAACAGAACAACAAGGGCACTAGAGGGAAACAGGCCATACTTTTGTCAAAGACAAGGGACAAATGAAAGCATTGCAGTGTGGCCAGCTCTTTAGATAGTTAAGCAGAAAAAAAACATACCAGTATAATTAAACATACTTTAGCAAAAAGAGACAGCAAGGTTTCCGTTTTTAGGGTGGAGTTGATTCAGAGAACATACCAGTATAATTAAACAGACTTTAGCAAAAAGAGACAGCAAGGTTTCAGTTCTTGGGGTGGAGTTGATTCAGAGAACATACCTGCGAAGAAACAGATGCAATTTCAGATGAGACATTCAGATGGTACATGCAGAGTCAGAAGTGCTTCCACTTATAGAATAAGCCCCTGCTGCAAATGCAAACCCCCTGCAAATGCTCCCCCTAAAGGTGATTGAATTTATACTGATAGGGATGGGGGGTGGGTGCAATCCAAATTAGCAATCAGGAGGTAATAAATGAAGGGAGACTAGGCAGAGCACAATTCTCGTTTTTAAAAAAAAACAGAACAACAGGGGTACTAGAGATAAACAGGCCATAATTTTGTCAAAGACAAGGGACAAATGAAAGCATTGCAGGGTGGCCAGCTCTTTAGATAGTTAAGCAGAAAAAAAAACAAAAAAAATACCAGTATAATTAAACAAACTTTAGCAAAAGGAGACAGCAAGGTTTCAGTTTTTGGGGTGGAGTTGATTCAGAGAAGTCTGTATAATTAAACAGACTTTAGCAAAAAGAGACAGCAAAGTTTCAGTTTTTGGGGTGGAGTTGATTCAGAGAACATACCAGTATAAATAAACAGACTTTAGCAAAAAGAGACAGCAAGGTTTCAGTTTTTGGGGTGGACTTGATTCAGAGAACATACCGGTATAATTAAACAGACTTTAGCAAAAAGAGGCAGCAAGGTTTCAGTTTTTGGGGTGGACTTGATTCAGAGCACATACCGGTATAATTAAACAGACTTTCGCAAAAAGAGACAGCAAGGTTTCAGTTTTTGGGGTGGACTTGATTCAGAGAACATACCGGTATAATTAAACAGACTTTAGCAAAAAGAGACAGCAAGGTTTCAGTTTTTGGGGTAGACTTGATTCAGAGAACATACCGGTATAATTAAACAGACTTTAGCAAAAAGAGACAGCAAGGTTTCAGTTTTTGGGGTGGACTTGATTCAGAGAACATACCAGTATAATTAAACAGACTTTAGCAAAAAGAGAAAGCAAGGATTCAGTTTTTGGGGTGGAGTTGATTCAGAGAACATACCAGTACAATTAAACAGACTTTAGCAAAAAGAGACAGCAAGGTTTCCGTTTTTGGGGTGGAGTTGATTCAGAGAACATACCGGTATAATTAAACAGACTTTAGCAAAAAGAGACAGCAAGGTTTCAGTTTTTGGGGTGGAGTTGATTCATAGAACATACCAGTATAATTAAACAGACTTTAGCAAAAAGAGACAGCAAGGTTTCAGTTTTTGGGGGTGGAGTTGATTCAGAGAACATACCTGCGAAGAAACAGATGAAATTTCAGATGAGAAATTCAGATGGTACATGCAGAGTCAGAAGTTCTTCCACTTATATAATAGCACCATTTTGAGAATAAGCCCCTGCTGCAAATGCAAACCCCTTGCCATGAAGAAGAATATAAATCGGCCAAAACCAATGAATAAATGTGTTTTTTTTATTTATTTTTTTGTGTATGTATTTTAGCAAAAAGTTAGAAATCCATTTTTTTTTTTCAAAATTATCGCTCTTTTTTGTTTATAGCGGTGATCAGAAATGATGCAAAGTGGATCAAATACCACCAAATGAAAACTCTATTTGTGGGAAAAAAAGGACACCAATTTCGTTTGGGTACATGATCGCAGTACCGGGCATTTGTCAGTTAAAGTGCCGAATTGCAAAAGTGCTCTGGTCCTAACATGGGAAATCCTTCCGGTCCTTAAGTGGTCAAAGGGGAAAAATCATACTCTAATCTCTTAAATAATTGTTATTTGGGATAAGTGAGCAATGGGATCTGACTTGTCTGTGCATGGGTGGGTTTTTCCTTTCAGCAAGTTGGTAAGTGTCATTAATTGTGATTGATAAGGGATCCCATTTCCTGGTCATCATATTTACATTGTAGGAATTTTTTTTTTCGGACTTCTCAAAAATTGTGTGTATTCATTTACTACCAACTTTTTTGCTAATGAATGTGGGTACTGTGTATCTGGGGCAAAGGTTGCTTTCAGATTCTGATCAGTCAATTGCCCACAGAATCCCACAGCCACCGGTTTGTCTTCATCATTAAAGATGGTATGAATGTTAGGGAGGATAATTAATAAAAAATAAAATAAATGTTGTAGACAGATTTTGAGAACTGCGCTGTTAAATTGTAATGAATCCTGATGGACAATTTTGTGCCCCTGGGGATTGGATGAGCAAGCATGATTGTGAGGAATAGTCTCATTGACAGCAAACTTTGGCAGCTTACTTTGATATTTTTTTTTCTATCTCAATTAACCACTTGCCGACGGCTGATCGGCAAATGACGGCGACAGAGTGGCTCTGTAACGCGGATCGCTGTCATATGACGGCGGCCGCGAGACAGAGCCTAGTGAGCGTGTTCAGGGGGGGGCCAGGGAGCGGGTGCGGCGGCTTCGATTGCCGCCGGCTACCCGCGATGCCCCCCCCGGAGTGAAGGAACGGAGGTCCGTGTAAGTAAACACGGACCTCCGCTCTGTGAAGGGGGAAGGGCTGTGATCACAGCCTTCCTGTACATGAAGGCTGTGACCACTTCCCTTCTCCTGTTAGGGCAGTCCCCCCACAGTTAGAACACGCCCAGGGAACATAGTTAACCCTTAGAGCGCCCCCTGCAGGTTAACCCCTTCACTGCCAATGGCATTTACACAGTAATCAGTGCATTTTTATAGCACTGATCGCTGTATAAATGCCAATGGTCCCAAAAAAGTGTCAAAATGTTCCGACATGTCCGCCCCAATATCGCAGTACCGCTAAAAATCGCAGATCGCCGCCATTTCTAGTAAAAAATAAAAAAAAAATAAAAACCCCAAAAATGAATTCTCATCATCCGTAAACGCGACCACTTTTGCGCAAACCAATCAATAATTGCGATCAATTTATCGCAAATATGAGGAAGAATATAAATTGGCCAAAAACGGTGAAAAAAAATGTTTTTTTATATTTTTTTTTTGGATTTGTATTTTAGCAAAAAGTAAGAAATTTGTTTTTTTTTTGCAAAATTGTCGCTCTTCTTTTGTTTATAGCGGCGATCAGAAATGACGCAGAGGTGATCAAATACCACCAAAAGAAAGCTCTATTTGTGGGAAAAAAAGTACGCAAATTTCATTTGGGTACAACGTCGCACGACCGCGCAATTTTCAGTTAAAGCGACGCATCGCCGAATCGCAAAAAGGGCTTCGGTCCTAAAGCTGGAAATCCTTCCGGGGCTGAAGTGGTTAACTTCTGCTTATAGGCAGCGGCAACCTATTTGACTTCTATTTAATTTGTTTCAGTTAAAAATAATTGAGAGTAGTTTTAGTAGCAACACGTGTTTTCATCAAACAGTGCTAGGTCTGCTTTGCCAAGTGGAAGTAGTAGCCATGATAGAAATAATTTAGGGTTGGAAGCCACAGTAAAGTGTTTTCTACAAAATATGAGCTAATGCCCCCACAATTAGAGCGGGATAAAAATGGGACAGTGACACTACAGTTTGATAGCACTGTTCCTGAGCTCTCTTTTTTGTCAACACCCTGCATCCACATTCCCTGCATCACTCAAATCCCCAACTTTTTGTTATATATATATATATCTTGCAAGTACTACAGCCCACAGGTATGGTTTTGTAGAAAATGAACTATGTTGGCTGAGTACAGGCTGTTCCGTGCCTGAAAGAAGGAAGATGCAGTCTTCATGAGCCAGTCAATTACAGTGCCTCCTTTGCATGTGCTGAATTAGTCAACTACTCTGGCCAAGAAAATGCAAGGCCCATCTTACCTTTGCACCTGCCTTTCATTTTGTTTATTCTTTTTTGTTGTTGTTACTAACTTTTTTTTAAAATAAGGGGATGGTGGGGTTAGCGTTAGTCATAGTGTGAGGTGGTTTTGATGCACACCATTTTTGCACTTAGTCTTTTTCATTCCAAATGATGTAGCAGCATGCTGTTAAAAAAGGCAGCTACAAGAACCAATGGTTAGAAACACATGAATTTCTGCTCTTTGAGCTTTGATTAAAAAAGAAAAAATCCAATTTAACACAAAATAAAAAACAAATTCTAAAAACAATTAAAAACTTAGAAATACTTATCTTCAAAACAAAAGCCCAACATTTTTATTCTTTAGGAAAAGAAGGTTGGTTGTCCTCAAATCAAGTCAAAATGAAAAGCCCATAATAATAAGAACACCAAAAGAAGTGGATGGACACACAAGACAATGTACCCATTACTGTAATACACTGAAATGAACCACAGTTTATTAATTATAACTTTCTAATCTCTTCCTTTGTATTTAGTGATCTTTCCCTAGCCTATTCCCACAGCAGCTCATGCACACTGGCACTATGGGGTTGGGTTACTAAAGGCAAATAGACTGTGCCATGGGTGTAGCTACAGAGGGTGCAGGGATTGCAATTGCTACCCAGCCCCATGCTGCAGGGGGCCCATGTGGCCCCCTGAGTGTAGGGCTGGTGCCAGCTTGAGCAAGCATAGGCAGCTGGGTGGATTGTAGTACGAGCGCCCGAGTGGCTGGAGGATGGTGTGGGTAACAGAGCTCCCTGCTCTTCTGCACTGGCTGCTAATCTCACAATCCCCCACCCGCGTCCCTTCAACCGGCTCCTCCGGTCCCTCTCTTCTTTTCCATACAGCGCCCGTTCGGTCCAGTGTCCATCCAGCCAGAGTCTCGTCCCCCCTCCACAAGTCACTCCATCCACTCCTTTGTAACAGAACCCAGGCACAGCCCTCCAGTGCACGCTTCACCTAAACATCCAGCACACAGAGGCATTGTACAGCCCTATGAGAGCCGGCTCCTCGGAGGACGCTGCAAGCTTGTCTCTCAGCCCCGCCCCCTCCTCTCCCCATAATACACAGATCTCTCTCAGAGAGTGATGTGGCCTCCCATTCTGATCAGCTCTATCTGTGCTGCTGGCGGGAGCCCAGCGGACCATGGAAACATGCTTGGAGGGCAGCCGGCCGCAGCACGGTATGCATACTATCAGTGCATGTGCTCTATCAACCTGACCCTGCAGCTTAGTCATGGTGAGTGAAACGACTTACACCCCACATAATCTGCCCTGGGGACAGTGCCCTAATCTGCCCTGGGGACAGGGAGCCCATCTGCCCTGGGGAAAGGGCCCCCATCTGCCCTGGGGTCAGAGAGCCCATCTGCCCTGGGGAAAGGGCCCCCATCTGCCCTGGGGAATGACCCATACCTCACTCCATCTCCCATCTGCCCTGGGGGCAGGGAGCCCATCTGCCCTGGGGAAAGGGAGCCCGTCTGCCCTGGGGAACAACCCATACCCCACCCCATCTTCCCTGGGGGGCAGAGCCCCCCATCTGCCCTAGGGACAGGGAGCCCATCTGCCCTGGGGACAGGGAGCTCATCTGACCTGGGGACAGCAAGGCCCCCATCTGCCCTGAGGACAGGGAGACCATCTGCCCTGGGGACAGGGACCCCATCAGTTCTAGGAACATGGCTCCCACCTGCCCTGGGGAAGGGGGTTCCCATCAGACCTAGGTACAGGGAGGATGGGGGGGTCCAGCAGTACCATTGCAGGGTCACTGAAGATGGTGGGGAAGGAAACAACAGTATAAGCAGGGTGGCTGGAGGCCAGGGGGGTACAGTAGTATCAGTGTGGGGTGGGTGGAGGGCAGGGGGGTCTAGCAGTACAAGTGTGGGGTGGCTGGAGGATGGGGGGGTCTAGCAGTAACAGTCTTTTTTTCCACTGCCCCATGTGCTCTCAAGCCTCCCTGTGCTCTTTCCCAGACCCCCCTCGTCCTCTGCAGCTCTGCCGGCTTCTCCCGTCCCCCCAGCTCGCCGACTGCTGTGGGGGATCTGTCAAGATGGAGAGCGGGGAAGGGGCTGTAAATGTGTCTTTTTCTGAATGGGGAGTCAGTGATCTACACAGATCGCCGACTCTGTCCATTCATAATTGTGGCATAGTAAACTGTGTGTACTATGCTTCCATTTATGAATGGACAGGAATCTCTTTACAGAGCTATTCCTGTCCATTTATTCTGTGTAGCTGAGGCTTCACAGGAGGAGATTGAGGGCTGTGTTCTCTGTCTCAAAGGTGGAACATCGGAGGTCTGTTTAGGCTCCTAAAAATAATATTGTAAAGAAAAATAATAAATAAAATAACTAAAATAAAATAACATAAGTAAAAAAGGACTGATCCAAGTGACGGAACTACAGTGGTCACAAAGTTCATAATTGGGACCGTGCCCTGGAGTTCCACCATTGGGCTCGGAGGGAAGAGCCCAGGTTGTGGGGCAGGGGGGCCCTTCATGGTTTTTTGCACTGGGGCCCTGAAGGTTCTAGCTATGCCACTGGACTGTGCATTTCGCAAAGTGCAGTTGCTCCAGAGCTTAGTAAATGAGGTAAACCTTCACTTTGCAAAGAATACTCAATCACGTGCAAGGAACATTAAAAAAGATACAGTATTTCATTGGATGATGGAAGTCAGCTTAGCTTCTGCTCATTTACTGAGCTCTGGTGCAACTGCACTTGCAGTGTGCACAGTCTATTTGCCTTTAGTAAATCCACTCCTATAGCTGCTCTCAACCCATCACATTTGACATTTTCTGAACATTTGACTGATCAACCTGAACTTAACTTTAAAGGGTCACTTTTTATTTGTAGAAAATTACAAACATGTTATACTTACCTGCTCTGTACAATGGTTTTGTACAAAGCAGCCCCGTCTACCTCTTCTCGGGGTCCCCCATCAATGCTCCTGGTTCCTCCCACCAAGTGCCCCCATAGCAAAGCATTTGCTATGGGGGCACTCATGCTTGCTCCTAAGATGGCTCTGTGATTGACAGCAGCCGAAGCCTGAGCCAGTGAGGAAAGAGAGAGCCAAGAGAACCTCTGCTCTTGTGCAAAGGGCTGGATGGAGTTTGGGCCCAGGTAAGTATGAGGGGGGCTGGGGAGCTGCATGTTTAAGGTGTTTTACATTAATGCATAAATGTGAAATACCTTCTGCCTTTAGAACCACTTTAATCTAAGAAATTTACCACAATTTAATTACTGCACACATTCAAATATCATGCATAATGGGCAGTTAAAAGCATCTAATGGGATGGGAGGACTGAATGCACCCAACCAAAAAAAGGGATTGTCCACATCACAAACAATAAAGTGGAGCGCTCAGAAGTCCTCAAAGGGTATGGGTGCAAGTAGAACAAAGATGCACAATTGCAGTTTAATACCAAAAATATGGAGTGATTGGCGCTTAACCTCTTTCAATATTGATACAGTGCACATATACAGTATATATATATATATATAGTGCATACATATACCAAATACAGTCCAGAAAAATCATCAAAAAGTGACTATTGCAAATGAATAATCAAAAAAGTTCATCAAAAATATAAAAAATATATAATGTGAAAAAGGAGATATAAATCAGTCCATAAACGTGCTCATAAAGTGATGAAGTGCAGTATATCCAATAGTGATTCACCACCACGCGTGTGCTAGGGGTTTAATCTCATCAGGAATCAATATTCAAAAAGCCCATAGATCAAACAGATGACTGTGACCAGGAACCAATACTCTCCGGAGCATGGGGGGGGGGGGGACCAGTGTTGTTAAATCAAGTATTCCTCCATAAAAGTTGGTACTGGTATATTGGAGACATAAATAAAAATCCCATAGTGTAACACCACTTTATTTAAAAGAGAATTAACAGTATCCAAAAATGACAACTCATATTTGCTGGTGCTTATGTGTCAGCACAGACATAAATGGCATGCTTACAAATAGGACCAATTGTTCACAGAGCGGCGTGCGCTTCACTGCTGTGATAGTCTTAACCAAGCGACTGGAAATGACGTTGGGTAGAAGGGTGCGGCTTCAATGGATTTTGTGTTCTCCTTGAATGCATTGAAGCCGCGCCCTTCTACCCAACGTAATTTCCGGTCGCTTGGTTAAGACTATCACATCGGTGAAGTGCACACCGCTCTGTGAAGTCCTCCAGTGGTCAAAGAAGTAACCATGCTTCCTAATGGAGAATATTCCAAGTAACCCCTATATGCCCAGTGTTCTGTGTTCTGAAAGACTCCAAGTGACTCTCATATTCTACAAGATCTTGTAGCTGTATCCTCTTGCTTCTAGGGACTGTTTGAAAGTGTTTCCCAGTGTCTTTCATTGTGATCTCTCTACCTCTGGTTCCCAGTGCCTCTCAGAATGTTCCTGCCTGTATCCCTGTACCTATTGTGTCCTCTGAGCATCCCCTTGTCCTTTTGCCTCTTTTTCCCTTGTGTACCTTTCCTAGTTTTCCGCCTTCCTGCACTACTATGATATATAAATTTGAGTCTGCCTTTTGTTTTGCAACATCTGTGTCTGCAGTCTGCTTTAGAAGTCTTGCAATGTATTTCTAGTCTGTTTCCTGTTCAGCGTCTCAGTGTATTTCTAGTCTTTTTTGTGCTTTGTCCCTGTGTACCTCCACCTGCTTCTAGCGACTCCTGTTTGTCTTTTTGCATTGCTATTCTTATCTCATTGTCCTGTGTGTCTGTACACCTGTTTCCATGCCTGCCAGCTTGGACTGTACTCCCTACTGTTCTGTGATCCCTGCACCTTTGTGCTGTATAGGAATTCTGATCTGTTTATCAGCCCTTAGTTCCATGTAGCTGTCTGCTTGGGTGAGTCAGAGAGCTGCAACCTGGGAATCTTCTGAAGAGTAACCCCTCTCCACCTTCAGAAGCTCTTGAGAAGACCAGGTGGTTCCTTAGACTATGCACCTTGGCCCTCCCGAGGGACCTCACCTTTATTGTATGGGCAGCCAGGCTGGGTTCTTCCCAGATACTACCAAAATTATACTTCCTGTACTAGACTCCTAGTGTAGCTCATCTGAGTACTTGCATTCCCTGGGACCCCTGTACACTGCTGTGTTTTTTATACTGTTTCCTCTGTGTTTCTGTAAGCTCAGCAAGGTCACTGCTGCTAAGATGCTCCTGGCTCCCCATGAGCCCTGCACCCCAGTGCAGCAAATTTTATCAGTATTCCATGTGTCCTGCCTGTCTGTAAGACCAGAATCCCAGTGCTGCATTATACTCCTGCCATTCCTGTAAATCATGTATTCTGTGTTTTCCAAGATTCTTGTCTGTGTGCTTTCCCGTACCAGATCAGCTGTATTCTGCACGGGCGTGTGTGTAGGCTGCACAGAGGGCACATAATCCCAACCATAAGTGATAGCCTTGCTAATGACATTTACAACAATTTCCAGCCTTCTAACTTCACAAAGAGGGAATCTGGTGTTTCATTTTGATGTTTCCCTTTAAAGTGAAGGTTTTTTTTTTCTTTAAATGTGATTTGTACAGAATTGAGAAGTGCTGTAACTGTTGGGGAGATCCCATGACGCTTTTGACTTCAGACCCAAGACCTAGCTTCTACATGCACATACTAAAAGTGATAATAAAGTATTTTTTTTCTTTAAAAATAACAAACATATTATACTTACATGCTCTGTAAATGGTTTTGCACAGAGCAGCCTCAATCCTCCTCTTCTCGGGTCCCTCTTCAGTGCTCCTGGCCTTTCCTCCTGTGGAGTGGGCTTGCTCTGCGGCACCCAAGCCGCAGCTCTGTGTGTCCATTCAGACACGGAGCCATGGTTTGGTCCTGCCCCTCTCTCTTCTGATTGGCTAACAGACTTTGATTGACAGCAGTGGGAGCCAATGGTGCTGCTGCTGTTTCTCAGCCAATCAGGAGAGAGAGTCCCGGATGCAGTCGTGCACATTGCTGGATAGAGATGGTGCTCTTATCTTTTTTTTTAACTTAATATATAAAATGAATTAAGATAAAAAATAAACTTCTGCCTTTTCAACCACTTTAACCCCTTCACAAACAAAAAAGAAAAACCTATTAGCAAAAGTACGTAGGCATAGGACACACCCCCTGCCACACCCTCTTAAAGCAGAATTATACTGAAAAAATGATTAGTTAAACCCACAAGAGCTTTTTTTTCCACTACTATTCCTTTGTACTGGCTTTTCAAATATACAAATGCAACAATTTAAACATTGGATGAAAGGGTTAGCACTGTGAAACCTTTTGAAAGATAAAAAGAGCATTTTATATACAACTATGTATATCAGGCCAAATGGAGGGACAAATCAGGGACAGTTGGGAGCTAAGCCATAATGCACAGTTACAAAAAACACTGACTGAGCATTGCCCTGTCCTTTATTCTTAATGCCACTTCAATGCATGTCCCCAAGGCATTACCATGAACCTGCAATTTAGTTCACCACAATGCACAGATATGAGACATCTGTGCATTTTGGTGCACTGGGAAAAATGCTGCTTAATAGAGTTGAGCGAACTTCTAGAAGTCCGGGCTCTGCTGGTTCGGCCGAACTTCGGGACAAAGTCCGGGTTCGGGTCCGGACAGAACCCAAACTTTGTCCTGGACCCCGAACCCTATTGAAATCAATAGGGACCCGAACTTTTAGGCACAAAAATGGATGTAAAATAGTCCTGGAAAGTCCTAGAGGTCTGCAAAAGGAAGGAAATGGGGGTAAGGGTGGGACAAGTGACCTACAAAGAAATGGGGACAGGGAAATAACGTTAAATATTTTTTTAAAAATAAAAACATAAAAAAAGCAAAAATGGAGGTGAATGTGGATCATCTTCAAACTGGGTCTGAAAAGTATTAATTAATGGTAGAAGCCATATAAGTGTTCTAAAATCATCTTCAAACTGTGTCAAAAAAGGATAAATAAGCCGGGAGAACCCATATCACTGTTCTGCAAACATCTGGAAGCTGTGTGTGTCACTTTAAATAAAACCGGGACTAACTGAACTTCTGTTCTGCAAACATCTGTAAAGTCTGTGTGTCACTTTAAATATAACCAGGAATAAAAGAACTACTGTTCTGCAAACATCTGTAAAGTCTGTGTGTCACTTTAAATATAGCCGAGAATAAATAAACATCTGTTCTGCACACATCTGTAACGTCTGTGTGTCACTTTTAATATAGCCGGGAATAACTGAACATCTGTTCTGTACACATCTGTAATGTCTGTGTGTCACTTTTAATATAGTCGAGAAAAACTGAACATCTGTTCTGCACACATCTGTAACATTTGTGTGTCACTTTAAATATAGCCGGGAATAACTGAACATCTGTTCTGCACACATCTGTAACGTCTGTGTGTCACTTTTAATATAGCCGCTAATAACTGAACATCTGTTCTGCAAACATCTGTAAAGTCTGTGTGTCACTTTAAATATAGCCGGGAATAACTGAACATCTGTTCTGCACACATCTGTAAAGTCTGTGTGTCACTTTTAATATAGCCGGGAATAACTGAACATCTGTTCTGCACACATCTGTAACATCTGTGTGTCACTTTAAATATAGCCGGGAATAACTAAACATCTGTTCTGCAAACATCTGGAATGTGTGTGTGAAACTAACAAGGAACAATTGTGGTCCTGGGACTTTAAATGAGACATGCCACATAAGAACAAAAGTACAAACGTATAAAAAAATTGTTATTTTATTCACATACTGTATAAAGATTGACATATTATTGAACATGATCATTCGCAAAGAACTGGCCGTCAAGGGCCCTGGGAAGAGCTGACATAACACAATACAAGTAGAATAAAATTATCATGAATACAAAAACACATATAATGTAAAAAATATATACATGACCAGATACATGAAAATAGATGTAGAAGTCAGATGGTATGTGCATTGATGTAACTCTATGCATTTCGTGGCTTATAGCCACTCGTCAGGAGTGCAATGCTATGAATTATCGTGGCTGTAAGTATAAATAAGATGTGTTAATCAAACTATTAAGGAATGCAAAATAAGTACACCCATAATAGGGGAATATTACCTTCAGGTCGACACACCTGATTAGCATACACCCCACACCTGGGGTATTTATAGATAGGGCAAGCCAGCACATTACCTTCAGGTCTCACTCCTTTGCAGCACTGGCTGCACACCTTACCCAATACTATTTGGTAAGTTATAACCTACTATACCTACTCTCATACACTCATGCATGTGCCACCTGTGTGTGTGCATTTATGTGTGTGTGTATATATATATATATATATATACATATTCATTATTCATCAAAAAAAATGTTTTTACAATTTCAGAGTAGACTGGAATTGTGTCCATCCATGTCTCCCTCCTTGGTATGGATTACCTTATTCACCATGGTTTCCACCCTGTGCTGTTTCCCCTGGTTGGGACGGGATCATCCTTGCCTCAACCCCGGGTCAGACCCTGATATGGCTCTCTCCTCTCTCCCTCTCAAGCTAGATCAATGTAAGCACCGAATATCGGTGAGCAGTCCTCACGTTACGATACTTAATAGCACCGACATTCATATTTATTCTACACAATTAGTTTGATAATTCCTTACGTTTTATTCATGTGGGTATTATCCCCTTCAAAGAGGATGAATGTACAGTCGAGTTTTGTAACTAGATCGAACTCTCCCTCTCTCCTCTCTCGGTATAGTCCCAGACTGGGCCCCAACTCCGTTCCTACTAGGGCAGGGTTGGTCCCCTTTGTCGTGTCCCACCTTTGGTACCACTTATTCCATTAGGTATGGTTCCTCCCTCTGTACCTACCTGTGTTAAGGTCAGATGAGACTTTAACATTTTTGTAAAAAAAACTACTTATTACTTATACATATATATATATATATATATATGTGTGTGTGTATTTACGTGTGTGTGTCCACCGTGTACGTACTCACATACTCTCAT
>BLSH010070830.1:450249-478700 GCA_018402905.1 Glandirana rugosa | reverse complement strand
GTTAGTATCTACGCCGTATTTCTTAATCGAACGCAGTATACGTACTTAAACCGTTGTTCTCATCAGCCGAGAATCGAGTTGGCTAGTCCGAAGTTGTCAGAACTCGTATACAGAGATTCTGTAGTACGGGAAGAGTCCCGGACTATATGTCATATATACATAAACTTTTTACTAGTTAGGACATAATAAAGTAAAGAACTCCGGAAATATAATGGTTGTGTCATGTTTATGGGAGACTTAATGGGGAAAAACGTTTCATCTGTCAGACTCTATAAATCATTCTCCCTACCGTTCAAAAGATTTTTACACAAAAAAACAGTGTTAAAAAACCTTTTACCTCTTTAATAAGAAAAAAAAAAGAAAAAAAAAAAAAAAAAAAAAAGTTGAATAAACCATTATATTTTTTAACATGCTGTCACCAGTTAGTATCTCTGATCACCACCACACCAGACATATGATGATGCTGTACTGCACTGGTGACAGTATGTGAAAAAAAAAAGAATAATTTCTCCATTTTCCAAAAAATTGTGACAAAAAAACACATTTTTAGAAAACTTGCCATCCCTCTTACTAAATATCTCAGACTGTCTACTTTGCAAAAAGGGGTAATTCAGAGGGTATTTGTACTGTGTTGGTAATATAAAGGCCTCAAGAAATGAAATAATACAGGATTGATCATTTTTCAAATACATATATACTGTATATCAGGCCCTGAGAAGGGCATGATGTCTTAGAGACATATGCTCAAGACTGTTGAAGCCTGATCGGTTGAGCTAAGAGCCGACTACTCTTGTTGCCAAATTCATGCATATGACGCAAGCTAATTCTTTATGCCGCATCTATGATTGATCAAGTAATCTACTTGGTTCTATGTGCTGTAGCTGGAAGGCTCAGGGGCCTTCTTGTGGGTTGCCTCTAAAGTATGAATTTCACAAAGTAAGGTCTCAATTTGTGATAGTGATTTGGCTTTGTATGTACCATTTTTGACAGGACACTGCTCTGCAATAAATGTTGGGCTACACTTTAACTTACATCTGTTGGCAAGGTATGTTAGGCTGGCAATACATTATACAATTTTCTTGTACAACTTTCCTTTAGATTTACCAAAACCTTAAAATATGAGGTCAGACCTAAAAACTTTCAATTTATATGCAATCAGGCAGGCCCTTACGCTACATGGTTGAAGATAAATCAAAGGGAAATTGAATAAGGAAATTGTCTAATGTAGTGTATAATGTGCCTTAAGGCCCGTACACACGATGCGAAATTCGGACGGTAATTGTTGTTTGACAGGCTGTCATCCAAAATTCTTACCATTAGTATGCTTCTTTCGACAGCCGATTTGCTTTTTTCGTCAGACAAAAGCTGGATGTGCAAACTAATAAATTTTTGTCTGTCGACAACGCCACATCCGATTTTTGGGTGGTGTATACAGAAATCCAACACACAAAAGTCGAAATTACAAACACGCATGTTCGGAATCCAGGAACGACCCAGAAGTGTTCGGTCGTGTAAACTAGCAATCGTAATTCACAATTAACATTCATGAAGCAGCAATTGAAATAGCGAAATGCGGTGCACATTATCATCTTCTTGAATGTGATAATAATGAAGCTGCTTTGCTGGTGATTCTGATGTCTTATTATTATTTTCAATAGATTTTTATTGAGAATGAGTAGTGCAAAAGCAAAACATTTACAGATCCCAAGCAAACAATGTAGTACAGAAGCATCTATCCCAGTATCATGTTGTTGATCCTATATAAATTAGTAGTCAGGGTCATCTAATCCAGCAATCCACCCCCAATCCAGCCTCCCACAGGGGAGGGCTAGGGGGCTCCCCATCAGGAACTCCCTGAGCGGCACTCCAAATGGGAACATGCTGTGCCGCAGATTGAAATGTCGACCCCCCCCCTTTCCCCCACACCTAGCTGATGGCCAGGTTAGTGGCAACTACATTTGAAGAGCCAGACTAGAGAGGGAACCATACTCTCAGGGAATAGGGGTGCCCTTCCCCTATGGAAGGTCAGGAGAGGAGACAGGGATGTGACAATAGCCCAATGAGGAAAAAACCTTGGTTTGGAGGATGATAGGAATCAAAATATCTAGACCCCCTGAGTGGAAAATATAACAAAAGAAAAAAAAAAAAAAGGGGGAAGAAATTTACCAAAAGACCGACAATGGGAAGTAATCAGCAAGGAAGCCGTAACAGGTATCCAAAAGGCAAAAAGTTGCCATAACCCAAAAGAAAGCACAGTCATCTAAGTGAAAGTAGTAGGGAGGTAAAGAAAAGGAAGATGAAAGAGGAAAAAGAGGATGAGAGAGGAGACGAAAGAGAGGAGGGTGAGGAAAACAGGAGAGGTAATGGTGTCAGAACAGTTGCGTATCCAAAGCCTGACCAGGAGTTCCAGTCAAAAGAAAGCTAGATTATGTCCGAGCTAAGTAGGTAAGCCAAGGTTCCCAAACTGCTTCATGTCTCTCTATCGTATCTAAAAAAATACTTGCTATCTTTTCTTGTGTCATGATCCAGGATATTTTTTTTCTGGCCTGGTAGAAAAAGGTAGAGGGCTGTTTCCAAGCTCTAGCTATAGGAATTTTGGAGCCCGACAGTATGAAAATTATGAGACGTTTGGTTCATTTTGGGATGTCAGGGCCCATCACATTTAGCAACGCCAACTGTGGAGAGTTTGGAATTGGGAGGCCCGTTACCTACCTGATCATTTGGAATATTTTGTTCCAAAAGCTCCTAATCTTAGGGCACTCCCACCAAATATGGATCATGGAACCAATTAAACCACAGTGTCTAAAGCACAGAGGGTAAGAATTCGGGAAGAGCCTGGTTAGCCTGAGGGGAACCAGATACCATCATGTGAGAACCTTTAGATTTGCCTCAACGATGGATATATTAGAGAGACCCTTGGAGGAGGCTGCAAAGGTCCTGTACCAGGCCTCCCGGTTCCGAATCCAAGCTCCTCCTCCCAATCCGTCATATATCTAGTTTTAACCGAAGATGAGGCCAGGGCGCGATAGATCACTGATATGCCCCCCCTCTGTTTCCCAGACTGACCACACCACAGTTCATAGGCAGTTAACGAAAGGGGGGTGGGTTTGTCCCTGCAAAGGAATTTGATAAAGTGGATGATTTGTTGAAACCTAAATGTCTCTGTTGCAGGCATGTCTAGTTTGCTTATGCAATGTGCCATCGAGAGGGGACCCATGGGATTTACAAAGTGACCGATTCAGTATAGGCCTTTATCCAGCCACCAGCGAAAGGCCAAAATATTCATCCCAGGGGTAAAAAGTGGGTTGTGGAAAATGTGCGACAATGGTCACCAGAAAGACGTTAAAGAGTATTTGGATTTGATGGTGTCCCAGAGGGCGAAGGAATGACACAGTGTTGGGGCTAAAATTGGAGGCCTCTCCTTAGGGGGATGCCACAGCAGGAAGTCAATGGTGTGATTGGGGACAGCTTGTCTCTCCAGCTTGATCCAGTCGGGATTTGGGTTCTTAGAATAGACAGTCGATAGTTGGGCAAGTTGGGCTGCCTGGTAATACCAAAATAGGTTTGGGAGATTAAACCCTCCTTGATCTTTAAGCCGAAACAGGGTTTCTCTATTTACTCTGTGACCTCTTGTACCCCAGATGAAGCGGATTATCTTGGCTTGAAACCTCTTGAGGGGGTCTCTGGGGACCGAAATGGGCAAGGACCGGAAATGGTAAAGGATTTTAGGAAGAAGATTCATTTTGATGGAGTTAATTCTTTCTAACCAGGAAATCCTCAGCTTTTCACCTCTGTGGACAATCTATTAAACATAGGTGGATAATTAGCTGCATAGAGGTCTGCTATGGAGGACGTTAAGTGTATGCCTAGATAGGGGATCGAGGTATTACCCCAGCTGAAGCGAAAGTTATTTTTGAGAGAAGTGACTAAATGTCCTGGTAAGTTAATATTGAGGGCAACTGATTTGGAGTAATTCACACACAGCCCCGAGACTTTGCCAAAGTCATCCAAAGTCCTGCAAATGACTGGTAAGGAGGTGTTGGGGTCCGAAATGAATAGCAAGACATTGTCTGCATATAAGGCACATTTGTGTGTCTGGTTTCCGCACCTGACCCCATGAAAGTCTGGGTTAGCTCTGAGAGAGATTGCTAGGACTTCAATGACCAGGGCAAAGATCAGAGGAGACAAAGGGCAGCCCTGCCTCGTGCCTGACCCAATGGGAAAGGAGGATGAGTGGAAACCCTGTAACTTGATTTTAGCTTCGGGTGAGGAGTATAGCGCGCCCATTATGTTAAGGAAGAACTGTCCAAATCCCCAGAGTCAAAGGCCTTTGACATGTCCAGTGATAGTACAAGACACTCCTGGCGGGGGCCATTGTCCCAGCCGGACTGCAGAAGCGAGATGATATCTATTGCCCTTCTGATTTGGTCCGGACCTTGCCTCCCCGGGATGAAGCCCACTTGGTCTTTGTGGACATATAGTCCTATGAAGCTGGAGAGGCGGTTTGCTAACATTTTTGTCAGAGTTTTCAAATCATTATTGATCAGCGAACTAGGCATATAGTTCTCAACCACGCTGGGGTCTTTATTAGGTTTAGGCAGGACAGTAATGAATTTAGGTCAGAATGTAATGGGTGACCGGCACAGAGATGATTAAAGAAACGGGCCATGTAGGGGGCTAGCGTGTCAGAAACGTTTTTGTAGTAGGGGACCGCAAAGCCGTCTGGGCCTGGGGCCGAGCTGGATTTCAGGGACTTAATAACCTGCAATATCTCCTCCGTGGAGATAGGAGCCTCTAGATCGTCCCTATGGTGATTTTTGAGAGTGGTAAGGAGTTGAGGTACTCCCGAACCCTGTCAGCTTGAGAGGGCCCCTGGTCCCCTTTGTACATGTTCATATAGAAGTCCTGGAAGGCCTTCAGGATTTTATGGGGGCTTTGGGAAAGTGAGCTATCCTGCAGTCTAATTTTGGGAATTGAGAGAACCCTCAACTTAGGAGCTAATCTGTGAGCTAACATAGATCCAATTTTATCTCTATGTTAATAGAATCTTCCTCCATCCCAACGGAGATGCTTCTCCGCTATAGCCGTGAGGGCGAGATTCGGTTCAGTGCGCGCTGCTTCGAGCTTACCTAGGGAGGAGGCGGAAGGAGATCCTTTATGTTCCTTGCTAGCCCATGAGAAATGCTGTACTAATTTGTCTACTTCAATTATTCTAGCTTTGCGGATCCTGGAAGACAATTGTATCAGCTTCCAGCTGATGGTAGATGTGTGGGCAGCCCATAGGGAAATTGGGGAGACATCCCCTGTATCATTCAAGCAAAAATTTTCTTGAATGGCCGTGTTTATCTCTGTGACGTGGACCGGATTACTAAGAATCGAGGCGTTCAGTCTCCAAGTAAAAGGCTTAGGGGAGGCATTTAATCTGTGTAGTACTAAAATGAGAGAGGAATGGTCAGACAAGACACGAGTCTTTAATGAGGACCTTTGATACCCTTGAGAGCTGATTGGTGTGGATAAAGAAGTGATCTATTCTAGCGAACGTGTTATGGGGGCTGGAAAAGTGTGTATAGTCCCTAGTTGAGGGGTGCATTTCCCTCCAAACGTCCACCAGACCCTGGTGGAAAATTTGCTTGGCTACCTTCAGGCTTTGCCTTGAGGGGCAGACCTGATTTCGACCAGGGGGGCGCGACTTATCAAGGTTCGTGTCAAAAGCTAAGTTCGAGTCTCCGCCATATATCACTATTCCTTCCACCCATGGATTAGTGGCCTGGAAGAGGGAGTCAAAAAATTTGGCTTGTCCCTTGTTCGGGGCATAATAAGAAATCAGTGTGTAAAGTTGGTTATCTATTAGTCCCTTAATGAGTAGGAAGCAACCTTCTGGATCTTTTAGAACCTTAGTGCAGGAAAAGGTTATATTGTTAGAGAAGAAAATGCCGTCCCCTCTTGTTTTGTTTGCTGCGCTAGCCAAAAAGTACGTAGGGTATTTACGGTGTATAAAAGAGGGAGAGTATGAGGAGGGGAAATGTGTCTCCTGCAGTAGCACAACATCAATATTTTGGGCCGCATAGAGTTGAAATGGATTCTTCCACTTCAACGGGGAGTTTAGGCCTTGAATATTATGGGAGGCTAAACATAAAGGTGTAGTGGAGGAGCCGTGGTCAGCCATGGGGAAGAGGAAAGCACAAAACAGTTTCCAATCGCTTACCTGGGTCCCGTAGATGAATGATGAACTGAGGCAGGAGTGGTGAGAGACATTGTGATGGCCTTGGAACCTGATGGGCGATGAGTCCATATCTGACACCAAGAAAGGGGAAAAAGACCTGAGGGAGAGAAGGGACAGAAGTTGAGAAGAGAACATAAACAGAGCAAGAACAGAGCAAGAACAAAAGGAGAAGGGAGCATACTCCCGGTAGGAAATACAACGTAGCCCACCAAAAGTGGGAACCACCTGCTCGGAAGAACCTGTAAGGTCATTCTTCTCGGGCAGGTGGAGACGCAAAGCAACCATCCCGAGCATCGCACCCCCAATGATATGCAAACATCTATTGTGAAACTATCATAAACATATCTTCTTCCGTCACCATATGGCCCACGGCAGTGCCGCCTTTAAATAGACAAATTTATAGTATGATGCCATGGTTGAGTCAGGGAGCTAAGGCGAGGAAATCATATGAAAGACCCTCTGTGGGCGTAAATCGTTCCTCCTTACCTAAAAGGCAAGAATGCGCCTCTCAGGGGTATCTAACCAAGCTGATTTCTGCCAGTCTAAGCCCCTGCCATGAGCCACATGCGGGAAGAACCCAAATGAGAAGGAAAAAAGCAAACAACATTGCTAAAATCAAACTGTCAACCTATAGATAAAAGTCAAATGAGGGGGGCGTGGCTTGACACCGACGAGAGTGGACGTGTGCCCTGGGAGCTCCGACCGAGCAAGGCACAATCTGCAGTAATCCACCCAGAAGAGAGTGTGGTGAGCAAAGCAGCCACTACATCCAAGCTACCCTCTCCACCAGCTACATTTACAGCCCCAGCGGGTCCGGGCACCCGAAAATCGAGGCCGCGGCTTTTGCGGCCTACTGGTGCCGGACCGCACGGCGTGGTTCCTGGAGCGCCAATCCTCCATCCGCCAGCTGAAAAAGATAAAGCACCCTCCTGGGCTCATATCCTAGCAGTCTGAAATGGATAAAGAGAGAGATAAAGCGGCGGGAAGACGTGAGGAGAAAATCGGGCCGCCGACCTGGCGCATCCGAGGAGAGTTCCGGCCTCCAGAATATCAATCAGCAGACATCATATCAGCAGAGTGGGGATTTACACCCTAGACCCCCCTTCTTAGCATAACATCCCCGGGACCAAAATTAGGAGCTTGGATCTTCAGAGGGTGAAGAACTGAGGCCGCGGCTCCATCTGCCGCAAACGAAGCAGGCCCTTTCCAAACCACAAGCCCATACACACCTGGGAGACCTCCGGGGGCCAACTCAGGGACTTGGGGTACCACCAAAAACCCAGCGGCGGTGATCAGTACCACTCGCTTGGGCGCCGGTGTTAAATTTAGGCCGCGGCTTCACTTGAGGCCTGGGCCGACGCCATCTTGGTACACCCGGTACCTCCGCCCAGCCTTTGGAACACATCATACAGGCCCCAAATTAGTACTTGAATGTCCCCATCTTCCAGCATACCTCTTAGTAAGCACACAGGGGTTTCCAGGAAACCTGCTCAGAGACTACTTTGACTAGAACTCTTTGCCGCCTAGTAACGGCGGCCATCTTATGAGGCCTTATTGGTACACTCTCACTCAGTTTCACTACTATTCACTACAAATTGACTACTCCAGCAACCAACAGAATATCTCTCTGACTACATGGCTAATATGTAACAGTCCACCTACCGGGGGGGATGAGTACTCAGCATATAAGATGACAGACACATGAAACCCCAGATTTAGGACCCGTCTCTCTACCTTTGGCTCCCGCTCCGCAACAATAGTTCAATAAGTACCGGGGGCCACGTTGTTTCCTTCCCTGAGAATCAGAAGGTTACATGGGCAAGATTGGCTTCCAAAAACACACGTACAGGGGATATAATCCGCTACCACAACTTCAACCTACTCAGCTCATGGAGCGATACCTACTAAGGCCACAATCCCCAGCCTCAAGCAACTCACAGGACCCCACCGACCTCCTGGTTACGACCGAAGGTATGTCGCAATCAAAAATCACACTACCATCCTCAGAATCATACCCTACAGTCACTGTAGCAGTTTTGGATGTGAAATTACAGACTCTATTACAGGATCTGACCCATAACATCACCAGAGAAATGGGGAAGATAGCTCAAGAACTTAGGGGAGAGATAGACAAACTGGGAGAACGCACTGACACCTTAGAAAATAAATTTGATGAACTCGTACAATATGTACATGTCCTAGAAGAAGAAAATGCCTCCCTGAAACATACAGTTTCTCAGCTCCAACTCCAACAGGAAGACCTGGAGAACAGAGAATGCAGGCAGAACCTAAGAATTCACGGGGTCCCTGAAACTGTCAGTGATAAGGAAATACGACCTTACCTCTTAGGGCTTTTTGTCTCTCTGGCCCCCCGGACATAGATTGGCGATTGGACAGAGCTCATAGGTCCTTAGCACCAAAGCCTCCCCAGGGATCAAACCCCAGGGATATAATAGTTTGCTTCCATTTTTACGAAAGTAAAGAGGCCTTGACCATGGCGACACGCAACAAATCTCGTATTGACTTTAAAGGCAACAGGATCCAGATTTTCGGAGATCTCTCGCCCATAACCCTGGCCAAGAATCTTCGACCTATCACCATGCATTTACAAATCCACCAGATGTCCTACCGCTGGGGATTTCCCTTCCGCCTCTCAGCCTCTAAAGATGGAGTTCAGTACTCCATAAGAGATCTGCACGAATGTGAACATTTCCTGCGCAACCTGGGACTGCCACCTATTCCTGAAGGAGAGCTTCAACCACCCCCTTTGAATATGAGACCTATTCAGGCGCCAGCTAAGATCTGGACACCAGTGCGCCAGAAATCTCAACGATCCTCATCTACTCCTCAAAGGTCAAGTTCTTCTAGATTCCCTACCTGATGTTTGAATCCCCTTTAAGGAACCTTTACATTTTCACAGATGAACAAGATTCAGTTTATCTGTGCTTTGACCCGGAAGCCCAGGAAGCCAAACCTTTCTACTACTCTATTTTTCTCAGGGAACATCCTATGAAGATCATGGGTGTTTTTTTTTTTTTTTTTTTTTGAGAAGTCTGGTCCCCTACCCTCCTTCTCCTCTACCCCCTGGTAACGCATTTGGGTATGTTTGTGAGACCGGCGTTGCACCCCTTGAAATCCTTGGGTGGCTGCCCAGGATCCCTGAGGAATTTTTTGCCCTCAGGCCTTTCACAAATTTTTTCTTGTTTTCTCATGTTACATGTTCTAATTGTGTTCTATCTTCAACCTTCAGTTCTATTTCGAATTACTTTGTTTATATGGTACAGAGACAATATGCAGACAATCATAGATCAATTATGTACAAGATCCTTTTTCATATTCTTCAGTCTATATGCTCCATGGTCATTCTCATGTTTTCTTTATATCCAGGTAATGTCAGCAGTATATAACTATACAAGTCATGGCTCTTAAAATTTATTCTTGTAATGTTAAGGGTCTGAATTCCATTCAAAAGCACTGGTTGGCCTTGAGGGAATTCAAATCCTAAGGTGCGGACGTGATTATGGTTCAGGAGACCCATTTTAAAACCAATAACCCCTTTAAGTTCGCTGCCAAACAATTTCCTACGACTTTTGTGGCCTCTGATCCCTCAGGGAAGGCCGGAGTCGCGATTCTAATTAAACGTTCTAGTAACATCCGTATTACATCATCATTTTTAGACCCACAGGGTAGATTTATCCTCCTGAGCTGTATTCACCTACGTACACACTTTACCTTGGCTAATATTTATGCCCCTAATTCTGGACAAATAGGTTTCCTCACAAAAGTTTTTGACAAACTGCAATCATATTCACAACCCTTTATGATTTTAGGTGGGGATTTTAATATGTGTATGTCGTCAACTAGAGACAGATTTGCCCTCTTTCAGTCTACCCCCCAGCACAAGCCCAGAAACTATCAACTTCATTCCGCAAACTGATTAGATCTCATAATCTTTACGACACGTGGAGGGTACAGCACCCCGTCAGCAAACAATACACTTTTTATTCCTCCCCACATAAAATCTACACTAGGCTAGATCACTTCTTTGTCACTGCTCCATTGCTTCCCAACGTAGTCTCCTCAGAGATAAACCCTATAACTTGGTCCGATCATGCGCCTATCACTCTTGACCTGGGCCTCTCGGCTTCAACCCCTAGAATGTGTCACTGTCGCCTTAACCACTTCAGCCCCGGAAGGATTTCCAGCTTTAGGACCGGAGCACTTTTTGCGATTCGGCGCTGCGTCGCTTTAACTGACAATTGCGCGGTCGTGCGACGTTGCACCGAAACGAAATTTGCGTCCTTTTTTTCCCACAAATAGAGCTTTCTTTTGGTGGTATTTGATCACCGCTGCGTCATTTCTGATCGCCGCTATAAACAAAAGAAGAGCGACAATTTTGCAAAAAAACCCAAATTTCTTACTTTTTGCTAAAATACAAATCCAAAAAAAAAATATAAAAAAACATTTTTTTTCACCGTTTTTGGCCGATTTATATTCTTCATCATATTTGCGATAAAAAAAATCGCAATCGGCGTTTATTGATTGGTTTGCGCAAAAGTGGTCGCATTTACGGACGATGAGAATTCATTTTTGGGGTTTTTATTTATTTTTTATTTTTTACTAAAAATGGCGGCGATCTGCGATTTTTAGCGGTACTGCGATATTGGGGCGGACATGTCGGAATGTTTTGACACTTTTTTGGGACCATTGGCATTTATACAGCGATCAGTGCTATAAAAATGCACTGATTACTGTGTAAATGCCATTGGCAGTGAAGGGGTTAACCTGCAGGGGGCGCTCTAAGGGTTAACTGTGTTCCCTGGGCGTGTTCTTACTGTAGGGGGACTTGCCTAGCTGGGGAAAGGAAGTGGTCACAGCCTTCATGTACGAGAAGGCTGTGATCACTTCCCTTCCCCCTCACACAGAGCGGAGGTCCGTGTTTACATACACGGACCTCCGCTCATTCGCTCCGGGGGGGGCATCGCGGGTGGCCGGCGGCAATCGAAGCCGCCGGACCCGCTCCCTGGACCCCCCCGGACACAGTGAGCGCGCGTGCGCGCCTCCGGCGGCGCGCGCGCGCTCACAGTGGCTCTGTATCGCGGCCGCCGTCGTATGACGGCGATTCGCGTTACAGAGCCACATTGTCGCCGTCAATTGCCGATCAGCCGTCGGCAAGCGGTTAATGAAACATTGTTAAGGGTACCTGATACTAGGAACAAATTGCAACAGAAAATATTAGAATTTTTCCAACAAAATGAAGGTTCAGTCACAGAGGTCTCCACTTTGTGGGAGGCCCATAAAGCTTCCTTTAGAGGGGAATGTATCTCAATAAGTTCACGTTTAAAACGAGACTCGAACAGGTTGAAATCGGAACTCTTGGCGCGGTTGCGCACGGCTGAACAAAAATTACTACAAGCACCTACCATTGAACGTTTGAGAAACGTTGTTGGGGTGCGCAACAGCATCAAGTCGTTGGATATGAGCAAAATTTCTAAATCAATAGTCTGGTCTAAGCAAAGGTTTTATGAGTATGCTAATAAACCTCATAAAATGCTTGTTCAGAAACTCAAACCTCGTCCACACATGTCAATCCCAGATCATATATTGCAGTCAGATGGCACACCAACTCATTGTCCCCAAAAAATTTCTCAGGTTTTTGGTACCTTTTACAAAGACTTGTATAATTGTCTAAGTAAAGATCCTGCTTTTATATTTACACAAGAAAAATATGACTCTTTTATGTCCACTTTACAACTCCCTAAAATCTCCCCGGAACAACGTACTCAATTAAATGCACCTATCACTTCTGAGGAACTAGCAGAGGTAATAAAACATCTACCTGCACATAAATCCCCTGGTCCTGACGGACTTCCATACTCATACTACAAAACTTTTTTACCAACTTTAGTGCCACACCTATTGAAGTTATACACCTCCTTACAAGCAGGTACCATCCCTCACACTCAATTTCTTAACGCATTTATAACGGTGTTGCCTAAACCAGGCAAGGACCCCTCCTATCCTGACAATTATCGCCCTATAGCTCTAATAAACTCAGATTACAAAATATTCACGAAAATCCTCGCTAATAGATTGTCTTCTATTCTACCATATCTGATACAGAAGGACCAAGTGGGATTCGTCCCAACAAGACACGCAGGTGACAATACAAGAAGGACGATTGACCTTATTGACCTCCTGTCCAAGACTAAAAATCCAGCCATTGTCTTGAGTTTAGATGCCCAAAAGGCTTTTGATCATCTAAGTTGGCCATTCATGTTCGCAGGTTTACAGCAGTATGGCTTTTCGGGTTCTTTTATTAGGGCATTACAGGCATTATATTCAACGCCCACCTCTCAAGTACAGCTATCTTCTCACCTGTCGCAGGCGTTCCCCCTAAGGAATGGTACCAGACAGGGCTGCCCCCTGTCACGCTTACTTTTTATTCTTAGTCTGGAACCTTTGGCTGTAGCTATAAGAGCCCAACCAGACATTTGGGGGGTGCTGTTGCGACAATGAGAATACAAGTTATCCCTTTTCGCTGACGACATTTTTTTGACTTTAACACACCCCCATACCTCCCTCCCTTCTTTGCATAAACTTTTGGCATCTATTTCTGGATTTAAGATCAACCCTTCCAAAACAGAAGCTCTACCCATAAATATACCACAAGCCCAACTGGACCCCTTACAAATTAAGTATAAATACCAATGATGCACTCGGTCACACAAATACTTAGGTATACATCTTACCCCCTCGTACTCTACACTATATCTAGCAAACTTCCCCCCCTTTTTGCTGACATCAACCGCCTATTAACCCAATGGTCTGCTCTCCCACTCTCTTTACTTGGGCGAGTTAATGTTCTAAAAATGTCAATCCTTCCCAAATTACTCTATTTATTTGAAACACTTCCTGTTTCCGTCCCACTGTCTCAACTTAAAGCACTTCAAAGGAAATGTATGCGCTTCATATGCAATAACGCCTCTCATCGCATTGCAGCTTCCGTAGTTATGACCCTTAAACAAAGGGGAGGATTGGGAGCCCCAGATCTAATTAAATATTATTATGCATCACATTTGAGGGCACTTACCTCATGGACATCTAGAAAAGCCCCAAGCAGATGGGCTGAAACTGAAATGAGTATTACCACCCCTGTGCACCCTTGTTATATGCTCTGGTCTTCATCAGATAAACATTTATCTCAATTAAAAACATTATGCCTCGGTCCCATGCTCTTTACCCTATCAATTTGGAACCAATGCTCAAAACGTTTTTCTCTCTCATCTCCTTGTCCACCCCTCACAAATGTCCTCTTCAACCCAGATATCCCAGACAGCCTATCCTATGACCGAATGCTACCTTGGACTAAAGCAGGGATTTTTCAATTGCGCCATCTAGTCAATCCAATATCGCTTAGGCTGCTGTCTTTTTTGGATCTACAAACTAAATATAAAATCCCTAATACACATATTCTGTCTTATTTACAAATCAAGCACTTTTTCTCCTATAAGTCTCCATCTTTAACACTAGGTAAACCCACTGACTTTGAACAATTATGTGCCAAGGGCCATTTTTGAGCCCTGACAGATTTCATTCATCTATAAAATACTTCATGAAAGCATCCCAATAACTAATACAACTCATAATTATATGAAGAAATGGGAATATGTTTTGGGAAGGCCCATATCTTTGGTAGACTGGGGTAAAATTTGGGATTCGACTTCCAAAGTTTCTAGATGTGTGGTTCAGAGGGAGACGGCAGTTAAGATATTCTTCATGCACGTCACCTGGAGACGTCAAATCTCTGTTGGAGATTCCATAAGGACGTAGGAACTCAGTTTCACATATTTTGGGAATGTCCTCCCATACAACAGTTTTGGAATCAGATCCAGGAGATGTTGCACACACTATTCCACATCAATGTCCCTCTAAACCCTCTACATTACATATTAGGACTCCCAATTACAGATCTCAATAAGACCGCAAGGAAGCGGAAATACGCAGGATGGAACATTTGACTGCAATGGCTGACGATTCCATGGCACGTTTCTGTAAGATTTGGGAGGTGTGGGATACATCTCAATATTCCTCGGAGTCATATTGCCCACTATTATAGGAGTACAATAAGAGTGTCTTAAAACCATATGATATTCTGGCGGTAGCGCTTCACAGACCTTGGTGCTTCATTCTAAGACTTATTCAGGAGCGAAACTAGCTATATTGTCTCTGTTATTTCTGTTTCTAAATACATAGTTTGGTATGTCATGCTCTCTTTATTTGTTCTGCTGGTATATTATACTTGAACAACTGCATTTAGTTCTAATTCTGTTATGGAAATATTCCAGTCCATTGGCGTGTTTTCTATTTTCATTATCTTTCCCATACAGGATTGATATTTTCATATTGATATATGGGAAAACTGTATGCACGTCTGTATTGTTTCCTTGAAAATACTATAAATAAACAATTTATAAAAAAAAAAAAAAAGTCAAATGAGACAAGGCTGGTGAAGCATGCCTAAGTGGCCAGTCAAACGAGGACATCTCCCTAGTAGGAGACTAAGAAAAAGGAAAGGATGGAGTCCATCATCTTCTTTCAAGGCGGAGCTCCCTCCTTGGCCTTCTTAAGCTTGGGTTTCTGCCAAAGGGTGGTGAGAGGGCTTGAAGGAGGAGGTCTTTTAGAAAGGCTGGGTGACGAGGTTTGCATCGGAGAGGGAGGGTCCTTGGAAATAATCCCAAGTCGTTGAAGGAGTTTCTCACTGTCTTGAAGTGTGGAGAATTTGTAAGATTTTTGTTGGAAGTCAAACTTTAGCCCAAAAGGGGCTAAAGTGAAAGGTGAAAGGATTGTTAGAAGCGGTTTCAAGGATCTCCTCTTCTGTATGGTGAAGGGAGATATGTCCGCAAAAATTTGAACTTCGTGCCCTAGAAGCATAATATGAGGAGTGTGTTCATCACTTCTTCTTTAGTGCTGTAATAGTGGGGTTTCACCACAATGTCTCGAGGGAGACCGTCCGTGCGTGGAGGTCCCAGAGCCCTGTGTGCCCTGTCCAGTTCCATCTTGTGCGGACAAATGTCTGGGATCAGGAGTTTGATTAGGGTGTTGACTGCTTCAGTAACATCTTTGACCTCCTCAGCTAGCCCCCTGATTCTGAAATTTAGCCTCCTTGACCTGTTTTCCAGATCATCTATTTTTGCTAAAGCCCCTTCCAAACGGGAATTTAGGTCCCGGATTACATTAGAGTTTTGGTTAACCCTGGATATGGTGGCATCCAATTTGGTTTCCACCTCTTCGATGCGTGTGCCGAGCATTTGTAAGTCAGATTTAATTTCAGATGTAATCTTCGCCGCTGTCTGGGCAAGACCCTTGTCTAAAAGTTCCGCAAACTTCTGGAACATGTCCTGATGTTGAACTGGAAAAGGATCTTTATCCCGAGAGGTGGCGAGGTGGTCGGCCGGTTCCATGGGGTTAGGCATCAGGAGTTCGTCAATAGTGTGATTGAGCAAAGAGACTGTAGAGGCCGGTGAATAGGCGTCTGTTTGAATAGGAGGGTTCAAATCTCCACCCCCCCTAGCTCAGGGAGAGGGGAGTCGTGCCAGGCAGAGGATCTGGGGGTATCTGAGAGGGCCCCTTCCAGGTATTGATGACTTGCGGCCATTCTGTGAGAAGGAGGGCTATCTGAGGGCTGGCGGTATTGATGTTGCAGATTGCGTTTCACATTCTTGGCCCACATAAAGTAAGGTGAAGTGACCAGATGGAGGAAATGAAGAGTATTGGGAGAAAGCAATGTGGTCTGACCTTAAAGAGGAGACTGAGGGGGCAGCTGCGGTGACCCTTATGATGAAGCAATTGGTGCTGAGAGAGCCCTTAAGTCTTTCACAGGTGGCCCTTGTGAGTGGGTATCCTGAGGCCATGAGATGTATAGTGCAAGAGATAACAAGAGCTCTGGCCGAGGACAGAGCATGATCCAGGTCAGCCTGTCTCCCTCAGACTGTTCCGTAGGCCCCGCACTGATTAGAAATCAAAGTCAAGCGAACGGGGGAGGGGAGCAGAAAGTACCAGTCAGTGCGCCTCAGAATCCGTGAGAAGAAGCGCTGTGCAGGGGGTAGATCGGGGATTCCTCGAGGTGGAGTGCCCTTTAAATTTGTTGGGGACGTAGCCCAAGATCCCCGAGAACGGTGAGGGGGATGACCGCACCTGAGAGCCGGATGGGTGACTGCCGGAGAGAGCGGCGTGTGCGGCTTCACTCCCGTGTGGCCGCCATCTTGGAAGCCTAGGCCCTATTCCTTTTGCGAGGCTGAGCTTCGTGAGTCCCGTTATACTGGCGGTACCAACTCCTCCGGGATCCACCGGGCTTTTCTCGCTGTGCTGAAGCCGATCGGTGTGCTGTAGGGGACGCGATGCAGCGGGATGGTGCGGAGCTCCGGGTTCAGGTGTCCATCACCGAGCTCTGCGCATGCGCACTCCTCAACTATGATGTCTTGTTATTAATGTAATTAAAGACATGTGTTCTGTAGTGATATAAATATTATTCCCATTATTCTTGTTGTATGCTAATTTTTGGAGCAACAATACCATTATCTATGAGTTTTTTATATATAAAAAAAACTATGTTGGTGTCCTTCGGTAATTGTTACTGGTTTTATTTTATTTTCATTAATCAGAAAGGATTTTATTGAAATCAAGACATGGCAACAATTCAGTCAGCTTTACATGTTCCAGATTTTAGATACAAACATTTAAGATAATGTAGCATTACATTCCTTATATAGAATTTTTTTTTCATATAGTGTATAACAATGCAGCCCCCCACCCCCCTCTCCCCGGGCTACAATTCAACCCCCACTCCAACACACCAGCAATGTCAGAATCATTATCCCCCTATCAGGTAAGTAATCTGTCCAAAATCAGATTAACTGGACTGAGACCAGGTGTATCTAGCCACGGAGACCATTATGCGTTAAACTTGTTGGCTCTACCTCTGTGCTGGAAAATATATTTCTCGAGTCTGAGAGTGTCTCCCATGTGGTTTATCCATTCCCCCAATGTGGAAGGCCCAGCATCCCTCCAGTGCCTAAGCCTGGAACAGCGCTCTACTAATTGCCTGTTTGTGGACATCTTCCTCTGGAAAATCCTCAAGGATGCCCAGCAGGCAAGGCTTTTCAGTCCAATGGAATTTTCACCTGGAGCACCTTGTTTATGGTGTTCACAACCCCCGCCCAGTAAAAATGGAGCTTGGGACATCTCCAGAGTATATGGATTAGGTCCCCGTGATCCCTGAGGCAACTGGTACACTTGGGGCTATCTCTCAGGCCCATCCTATATAGTCCTGCAGGGGTATAGTGTACTCATAAAACAATGTATAGTTGGGAGAGGCGCTGTGCCACATTGAGGGAGCAAGAACACATTGGCTGCAGGGCCTCTTCCTATTGGTCCTCCTCAAGAACCATCACATCCTGCTCCCATAAAGAAGCTACTTTAGATGGGAAGCCCTTCAGGTACACGTTGGACAGCATTGCATAGCAATGTGGAGTTGCGTTTGCCCTCCGAGAAGATATGTACTAAATGCGTGACCCAGTATTGGTGCCATCTACTGGCACACAGTAGGGACTGTAGCTCCATGTAGTGCCCATTCTCCCAAATAGGACTGTGCCCCGTGAAGCCCTTGACCACTTGCAAATATCTGGTTTTGTTCCAGACTTTTTGCATTAGCACGTATGTGGGGAATAGTTCAATCGATTTTGAGTAGATCAGTGCCTCCAAGCCCGGTTGCATATACCCATGGTGTAGCAGAGCTGTAGTTGGGTCTATGTTTCCTCCCTCACTGGTTGACACTGTGGGCAAAACATCTTAAGGCACATATACTCTGCACAATTGGGTATGTGTGTCAGGGGAAGGATAGTATGGTTACCTAATTGCCTGTATATATAGTGTGTGTCTCAATAAAGTATTCCTTTGTTGTATACATATTTTTTTTGCTGTAGTAATTACATGAATTTTGCACATGGAACCTTTTGAAGGAATGGTACAGGCAATAGTTACAGACTCAGGTATCAAAAATAAAAATACATTTATTCATAAATGTGTTAAAATTTATATCATCCAATCAATATCCTAGCTTTCGACTGCGAACAGTCTTCCTCAGGGATTGTATGTTGGTATGCAGATAGCGATGATTGCTCTAATGTTGAAAATAGTGATAATTAAAATCACATGTAACCATACAATATACACATGTTAATAAAGGCACGGTTTGGGGGACACCTTGGGATGCTTCTGGTTGTGGGGGACACCGTATGGAGATCTCTTTGGCCGACTGTCTTGGGCTATGCATCATCATAGACCACCATCAAGGTGAAACAATTTCATTGTTGTTCATGCATGAGCATGCCTTTATTAACATGTGTATATTGTATGGTTATGTGTGTGATTTTAATTATCACTATTTTCAACATTAAAGCAATCATCGCTATCTGCATACCAACATACAATCCATGAGGAAGACTGTTCGCAGTCGAAACGTAGGATATTGATTGTAAGCAGCATATGCAACTTACCTGTATTTGACGAATTGCTACAGTGTAACCCTGTGGAGTATTTCCATTTTTTCTGTATATTACTGTACCCAAAACTGTGATGTTATGATATCAATTTTAACAAATTTATGAATAAATGTATTTTTATTTTTGATACCTGAGTCTGTAACTATTGCCTGTACCATCCCGTCAAAATGTTCCATGTGCAAATTTCCCTTGGGATATGGTGAAGGTTACCGCCTACGGGTTCTGTCCTTAGCTCACTGAACAACTGTTTTGTAATAACATAGTAATTACATGAACTCCATCAAATACCCCTGAAGAAAGGCAAAAGACCTGAAACGTTGGGTACTAGAGGAAGTATTGTTGCAGTTTTTGGAATCTTAATTTTGTTAATTATATTATACTATCCATGTACTGAGATGTATTTGCATTCATATGTCATGACTGTTTTATTTTAATCGCAGTGGAACACACCTATGTTGGGTGTAGATTAGGGATGGGCCGAACACCCCCCAGTTCGGTTTGCGCCAGAACATGCGAACAGACAAAAAATTTGTCCGAATATTCGAACACTGTTAAAGTCTATGGGACCCGAACATGAAAAATCAAAAGTGCTCATTTTAAAAGCTTATATTCAAGTCATTGCCATAAAAAGTGTATGGGGACCCGGGTCCTGCCTTAGGTGACATGAATCAATGCAAAAAAAAGTTTTTAAATCGTTTGTTTTTTTCAGGAGCAATGATTTTAATAATGCTTAAAGTGAAACAATAAAAATGAAATATTCCTTTAACCACTTCCACACTGCACACAGTATATTTACTGCGGCAGTGTGGACGTGTACCGTGAATCGAGGTAAATAAACGGTGGGTGCTAGGGGGCACGAGTGCGCCGGCGCACGCTCCTGCCCGCCGCACTCCGGAGGAGTGTGCCCGCCACTCAGGCGGACCCAATGTCCGCCGGTGAGCCACGATGAGCTGGCAGAGCCAAAGAACGGGGAACCGCCGATGTAAACATGGCGGTTCCCATTCTGGCAGTGGAGACATATGAGATCTACTGATCCCTGTCACTGGGATCAGTTAGATCTCTTATGCCCCTGACAGCCCAGCCCCCTCACAGTTAGAACATGCCTAGGGAACACAGTTAACCCCTAGATCTCTCTCTTCCCTGCAACCTCTTCACTGCCAATGGCATTTACACAGTAATCAGTGCATTTTTATAGCACTGATCGCTGTATAAATGCCAATGGTCCCAAAAAAGTGTCAAAATGGTCCAACATGTCTGCTGCAACATCGCAGTAAAAACCCCAGAAATGAATTCTCATCATCCGTAAATGCGGCAACTTTTGCGCAAACCAATCAATAAACAGCGATTGTGATTTTTTTTTTACCAAAAATATGAGAAAGAATATAAATCGGCCAAAACTGAAGAAAAAAAAATGTTTTTTATATTTTTTTTGGATCTGTATTTTAGCAAAAAGTAAGACATATTGTTTTTTTTTTTTGCAAAATTGTCGCTCTTTTTTTGTTTATAGCGGTGATTAGAAATGACGCAGAGGTGATCAAATACCACCAAAAGAAAGCTCTATTTGTGGGGAAAAAAGGACGCAAATTTTGTTTGGGTACAGCGTCGCATGACCGTGCAGTTGTCAGTTAAAGCGACGCAGTGCAGAATCGCAAAAAGTGCTCTGGTCCTAACGTGGGAAATCCTTCCGGGGCTGAAGTGGTTAAATAATGTGCCTGTAAAAGGGCGCACCTCTGTAATGTTTAGAACAGTGCCACCGCAAAATTACATTTGTAAAGGAAAAATTGTCATTTAAAATTGCGGCTGTAATGTATTGCCAGCTCTCCCACCAATATAGAAAAAAATCAGTGAGAAAATTTGCATAGGGTCCCTCCCCCAGTCCATATCAGGCCCTTCGGAATTGGAAACTGGAAGCCCCCTTCCCTAATAAGGGGGCCCCCCCACCCCCCCCATGTGAATTAGTATCAGGTACATCGTACCCTACTAATTCACCAAAAAGTGTCAAAAAAGAAAAAAGCACAGGAGACAATTAGGAACAAGTCCTTTATTAAAAAATAAAAAAAAAATAAGTGTCTCACGTTGTAATCCATTGTCAATCACGGCGCGCGACTGACCCTAAAAAAAAAAAAAAAAAATACAACAGCTCCTCCTCCATGGGAGGGCTTCTGCCAACTGAGCTCGCTTTATTTTGACAGTTTATTTATAGTGAAGGGTAGGGCCACCCGGCGACGTAATTGAGTGACCCACTCTTCTGACATCACATGACGCCAGAAGGGGGCGGGGTCACCCGTACATCAGCGGGTCGCCCCGCCCTTCACTATAAATAAACTGTCAAAACAAAGCTAGCACAGAGGGCAGCAGCCCTCCCATGGAGGAGGAGCTGTGCGCGCCGTCTGCGCACTATGCATTATGGGGCGTTCGGCAGTGCCTAAGTGGCACCAAACACCCCATAATGTTCTAAATTCGGGGATCGGGCCAACAACGGAAGTTCGGCCCAAACTTATGCTTGGGCCGAACCGTTCGCCCATCTCTAGTGTAGTTCCTATGCATTTTATGCAGTTTTGATAAATAAACATTAACTTTTATTATACTTGGTGGTGTATTTTGCCTCAAAAGTCCCACCCTTAGGGGGTTCTTGATTGGTTCTTGAGTTAATGATTTGAAAGGTTTTGAGTGGGACCACTATGGGCGTATTGTGCAGTATGTGTAAGAGCTGTGGCATAAACACCATTTTTATGAGGTTTACCCTACACACTAATGACATCTTAAGTTTGGCCCAGACTTTGGTTTTATCCCGTATACGACCTAACAGTGGAGAAAGGTTTAGAGCCACAGAGTCCCTAGGCTGAGAGGTGACATTTATCCCTCGGTATTTAAAGGAAGGAGTTATTGGGAGGTTTTGAAGCGTGGTATCTTGGCTGCCCGCCTGGGAGTCCAGTAACATAAGTGAGGACCCCGAGATGGTCGATATGGCTTCCCGTAGGGACCACGCCGTATCCCCCAGAAGCAGCTTAGTGTCACCTGTGTAGAGCATCAGCTTCTTGTGGATTTCTCCATATCTATTAGCGCAGATCGCCACCACCATGGGTTCTATGGCAACAGCGAACAGCAAGGGGGAGAGGGGTCAGCCTTGACGCATACCCCTATACAAGGGAAAGGGTCCAGAAGTATTGCCCGCCACCCTGATGGAGGCCTTGGGGGAGCTGTAAAGTAATTTCACCCAGGACAAGAATGTGGGCCGAATCCAAATTTGGTCAAGGTAGTCCATAAGTAGAGTTGAGTGGACACCTGGATGTTCGGGTTCGTCTGGTTCGGCCGAACTTTCTCGGAAAAGTTCTGGTTCGGTACCGAACTTGACCCGAACTTGACCCCGGACCCCGAACCCCATTGAAGTCATTGGTGTCCCGAACTTTTGGGCACAAAAATGGCTGTAAAAAAGTCCTGGAAAGGGCTAGAGGGCTGCAAAAGGAAGCAAAAGGGGGAAGAGTAAGCCAAGTGCCCTGCAAAGAAATGTGGAAAGGGAAAAAACTTAAAATTACATTAAAAAAATAAAAATGGGAGGAAGAGGTGGATGTGGAGTAGGAGCCTAGAGGTTGACTAGGCCGTGACCGTGGCAGTGTAGGTGGAAGTGGCGGTGGTGGAGGAGGAGGGGGAGGTAGCCAACGCTGTTATTTGTTTGTTTGTTTTTTTTTTCTAATTGGGGTAGACCCCAAAATATTGAGACATATTAAAAAAAACAAGTATACCAATGGCTGTGAGAGGCCGGTCTAAATATCTATTCTGCACAAGGTACAGACAAGTCTTGTGGGATCCATGCCTGGTTCAGTTTAATAAACGTTAGCTTGTCCACGTTGGCTGTGCACAGGCGGCTGCGCTTGTCTGTGATAATGCCCCCTGCTGTGCTAAACACACGTTCAGACAATACACTGGCTGCAGGGCAGGCCAGCACCTCCAAGGCATAAAGGGCAAGCTCAGGCCATGTGCCCAATTTGGAAACCCAGAAGTTGAATGGGGCAGACCCATCAGTCAGTACGTGTAGGCGTGTGCACACATACTGTTCCACCATGTTGCTGAAATGCTGCCTCCTGCTAAGACGTTGCCTATCAGCTGGTGGTGCTGTTTGTTGTGGCGTGCTGCTGACAAAGCTTTTCCACATTTCAGCCATGCTAACCCTGCCTTCTGAGGTGCTGGAGGTGCCACAGCTGCGTTGGTGACCTCTTCCTCCTCCTCCGCCTTCACCTTGTGCTTCCAGAGAGCCCCCTCTGTCATTTGGGAATGCCCTCAGCAGCGCGTCTACCAGCGTACGCTAGTAGTCGCGCATCTTCCGATCACGCTCCAGGGAGGGAATTAAGGACAGCATGTTGTCCTAGTAACGGGGATCCAGCAGGGTGGCCACCCAGTAATCGGCACAAGTTAAAATGTGGGCAACTCGGCTGTCGTTGAGCAGGCACTGCAGCATGTAGTCGCTCATGTGTGCCAGGCTGCCCAGAGGCAAAGACAAGCTGTCCTCTGTGGGAGGTGTATCATCTGTGTCCTCCGTATCCCCCCAGCCACGCTCCAGTGATGCCCACAAGCTGCGTTGGGTGCCACCCTGCTGTGAAAACGGTTCCTCCTCCTCCTCCTCATCATCATCTTCCTCGTCCTCCTCATCCTTCAGAACTGTGCCCTGGCTTGAAAATTTTTTGCCTGGCCTATGCTGGTGCAGGAACCCACCCTCCGAGCCACTTGTGAATGACTGGCCTGATAACCGTGGAAATGACCCCTCTTCCTCCTCCTCTTCCTCCTGTGCCACATCCTCTTCCATCATGGCCCAAAGTGTTTTTTCAAGGAGACATAGAAGTGGGATAGTAACGCTGAGAATAGCATCATCGGCACTGGCCATGTTGATGGAGTACTCAAAACACAGCAATATGGTACACAGGTCTCGCATGGAGGTCCACTCGTTGGTGGTGAAGTGGTGCTGTTCCGCAGAGCGACTGACCCATGCATGCTGCAGCTGAAACTCCACTATTGCCTGCTGCTGCTCACACAGTCTCTCCAGCATGTGCAAGGTGGAGTTCCACCTTGTGGGCACGTTGCATAGGAGGAGATGAGCGGGAAGACCGAAGTTCGGCTGCAGCGCAGACAGGTGAGCAGCAGCAGGGTGAGAACGCCGAAAGCGCGTACAGACGGCCCACACATTCTGCAGCAGCTCTGACATATCCATGTAGTTTTTTTAGAGATTTCTGCACCACCAAATTCAGCACATGCGCCAGGCAAGGGATGTGCGTCAAACCGGCTAGGCCCAGAGCTGCTACGAGATTTCGCCCATTATCGCACACCGCCTGAGGCTCAGTGGAAACAACCACTCATCGGTCTGTTGTTCAATGCCCGTCCACAGCTCCTGCGCAGTTTGGGGTTAATCCCCCAAACATATCAGTTTTAAAACAGCCTGCTGTTGTTTCCCCATGGATGTGCTGAAGTTGGTGGTGAAGGTGTTACGCTGAGCGGTTGAGGAGGTGGTAGAGGAGGAGGAGGAGGCAACGCAGTAGGAGGAGAAGGCAACAGGAGGCAAAGAGAAATGCCCTCCAATCCTCGGTGGCGGAAGGACATGCGCCAAATGGCTAGCCGCCTCAGGCCCACCCGCCACTACATTTGCCCAGTGTACTACATTTGCCCAGTGTGCAGTTAGCGAGATATAGCGTCCCTGCCCTTGCTTACTGGTACACGTATCAGTGGTTATGCGGACCTTGCCACAGATGGCGTTGCACAGTGCACACTTCATCTCGTCCCGACTTGCTTGCGCAGGGAAGGGATGGCTCGCCTGGAAAAGTAGTGGTGGCTGGGAACCATGTACTGTGGGACAGCCACCGCCATCAGGTTTTTAAAACTATTCGTGTCCACCAGACGGAATGACAGCATTTCAAAGGCCAGGAATTTTGAAATGATGGCATTCAGGGCCAGGGATCGCGGGTGAGTAGGGGGGTACTTCCTCTTTCTCTCCAGTGTTTGGGAGATGGATAGCTGTAAACTTCCATGGGACCGTGTGGAAATGCTTGGGGACGGTGGCGGACATGGTGGCGTTGCTGTCACATCGTCTGTTTGCTGGGTGGCAGGTGACACTGGCACTGTAGAGGTGGAAGAAGAGGCCGAGGCAGCAGCAGAAGAGGAAGCAGGAGGAGGCTGAGACCTTTCTTGGATTTTGAGGTACTTATTCCACTGCAGCAAGTGCTTTGCATTTAGATGCCTATTCATGGAGTTTGTGCTCAGGTTTAGAACATTTGTGCCTCACTTCAGCCTCTCATTGCACAGTGTGCAAACCACTTGTGTCTTGTAGTCAGCACATTGTCTGAAGAACTGCCATGCCGGGGAACGCCTTTGAGCTGCCTTTGGTGTGCTAGGTCCCTGGGTGCGGTGGTTAGTAGCAGGCATACTGTCTAGGGGACGCTCGCTCCACTTTTGCAACCTGCTTCCTCTTTTGCTGTGCTGGTGCCTCTGTGCGACCACCATCTCTTCCTCCACAGTGCACACGTCACTCGCATGACCTTCATTCCATGTGGGGTCTAGGACCTCATCATCCTCCTCCACATCATCTTCCACCCACCCTTCACCACTGCCTTCCTTGTCAGTCTGCACACTGAGGAAAGCCACAGCAGTTGGCACCTGTGTTTCATCATCATCAGAGATGTGCTGCTGTGGTGTTTCCATGTCCTCATCCTGCAACAGAAGTGGTTGGGCATCGGTGCACTGAATGTCTTCCACTTCTGGGATGGCCCACAGAAAGCACAACAGCAGAGTCATCAAAAAGCATAAGACTTGGTGCTCAGACTGCTTGGCTGATTTACAAGGGGCTGAGGTGAAAGATAGATGGCCATGGGGTTCAGGTGCCAACTCTGAGCTTTCATCAAGGGACCGGGTGGGAGACAATGTGAAGGAGCTGGGGGCATTATCAGCCACCCAATCTACTATTTCCCTTACTTGTTCTGGCCTCATCATTCGTTGAGCACCATTCGGGCCTACCATATAACGTTGAAGGTTCTGTCGGCTACCTGAGGAATGTGTTTCACTTGTGCATGTAGCTGGCACAGATCGACCACATCCTATCCTTGCAACAGGAGCTTCAGCAACATCACCAACACCAGCAGCACCACGACCACGTCACTTATTTGACTCTCTCCTCATTCTGGACACAAATGTAGCACTATTTATTAATACTAAAAAAAAAGAATAATAAATTATTATATCCTTTTTTTTTAAAAAAAAAAGAAAATTGTAGATGCACTTTTTATTTTTGTGCAAGAAATGCACCGCTCACACCAGCAGCAGGAACCTCTCCCTACACCAGTATGAGATGATTTTAGAACGATCGATAATCTGTCTTTCACAGCACCGATAGGAACCTGTCCCTACTGCAGTATGAGATGATTTTAGAACAATAATCTCCCCCTCACAGCACTGACAGGAACCTCTCCCTAATGCAGTAGTAGATGGTTTTAGAACGAAAAACTCTTCCTCAGAGCACCAGCAGGAAACTCTCCCTAATGCATTAGTAGATGGTTTTACAACTATAAACTCTCCCTCAGAGCACCAACAGGAACCTCTCCCTAATGGAGTAGGAGATGGTTTTATAACAATAAACTCTCCCTCAGAGCGCCAACAAGAATCTCTTCCTAATGCAATAAGAGATGGTTTTAGAATGATAAACTCTCCCTCAGAGCACCAACAGGAACCTCTACCTAATGCAGTATTAGATGGTTTTAGAAAGGTAAACTCTCCCTCAGAGCACCAACAGGAACCTCTCCCTAATGCTGTAGGAGATGGTTTTAGAATGATAAACTCTCCCTCAGAGCACCAACAGGAACCTCTCCCTCATGCAGTAGTAGATGGTTTTAGAACGATCAACGCTCCCTCAGAGCACCAACAGGAACCTCTTCCTAATGCAGTAGTAGATGGTTTTAGAAAGATAAACTCTCCCCCAGAGCACCGACAGAAACCACTCCCTAATGCAGTAGGAGATGGTTTTATAACGATAAACTCTCCCTCAGTGCACCAACAGGAACCTCTCCCAAATGCAGCAGTAGATGGTTTTAGAACGATAAACTCTCCCTCAGAGCACCAACAGGAACCTCTCCCTAATGCAGTAGTAGATGGTTTTAGAACGATAAACTCTCCCTCAGAGCATCAACAAGAATCTCTTCCTAATGCAGTAGGAGATGGTTTTATAAAGATAAACTCTCCCTCACAGCACCAACAGGAATCTCTCCCTAATGAAGTAGGAGATGGTTTTAGAACGATAAACTCTCCCTCACAGCACCAACAGGAACGTTTCCCTTATGCAGTAGTAGATGGTTTTAGAATGATAAACTCTCCCTCAGAGCACCAACAGGAACCTCTCCCTCATGCAGTAGTAGATGGTTTTAGAACGATAAAGTCTTCCTCAGAGCACCAACAGGAACCTCTCCCTAATGCAGTAGTAGATGGTTTTAGAAAGATAAACTCTCCCTCAGAGCACCAACAGGAACCTCTCCCTAATGCAGTAGTAGATGGTTTTAGAACGATAAACTCTCCCTCAGAGCACCAAGAGGAACCTCTCCCTAAGGCAGTAGTAGATGGTTTTAGAACGATAAACTCTCCCTCAGAGCACCAACAGGAACCTCTCCCTAATGCAGTAGTAGATGATTTTAGAACGATAATCTCTCCCTCAGAGCACCAACAAGAACCTGTCCCTAATGTAGTAGTAGATGGTTTTAGAACGATAAACTCTCCCTCAGAGCACCAACAGGAACCTCTCCCTAATGCAGTAGTAGATGATTTTAGAACGATAATCTCTCCCTCAGAGCACCAACAAGAACCTGTCCCTAATGTAGTAGTAGATGGTTTTAGAACGATAAACTCTCCCTCAGAGCACCAACAGGAAACTCTCCCTATAGCAGTAGTAGATGGTTTTAGAACGATAAACTCTCCCTCATAGCACCAACAGGTGCCTCTCCCTAAGGCAGTAGTAGATGGTTTTAGAACGATAAACTCTCCCTCAGAGCACCAACAGGAACCTCTCCCTAATGCAGTAGTAGATGGTTTTAGAACGATAATCTCTCCCTCAGAGCACCAACAAGAACCTGTCCCTAATGTAGTAGTAGATGGTTTTAGAACGATAAACTCTCCCTCAGAGCACCAACAGGAACCTCTCCCTAATGCTGTAGGAGATGGTTTTAGAACGATAAACTTTCCCTCAGAGCACCAACAGGAACCTCTCCCTAATGCAGTAGGAGATGGTTTTAGAACGATAAACTCTCCCTCAGAGCACAAACAGAAAACTCTCCCTAATGCAGTAGTAGATGGTTTTAGAATGATAAACTCTCCCTCAGAGCACCAAAAGGAACCAATCCCTAATGCAGTAGTAGATGGTTTTAGAATGATAAACTTTCCCTTAGAGCACCAACAGGAACCTCTCCCTAATGCAGTAGTAGATGGTTTTAGAACGATAAACTCTCCCTCAGAACACCAACAGAAACGTTTCCCTAATGCAGTAGTAGATGGTTTTAGAATGAGAATCTCTCCCTCAGAGCACCAACAGGAACCTGTCCCTAATGCAGTAGTAGATGGTTTTAGAATGATAATCTCTCCCTCAGAGCACCAACAGGAACCTGTCCCTAATGCAGTAGTAGATGGTTTTAGAATGATAATCTCTC
>BLSH010070830.1:425827-441454 GCA_018402905.1 Glandirana rugosa | reverse complement strand
ATGTGTTTCTAGTTTAACACCCTAGCATGTGTTACTAGTCTAACACCCTCATTAAACTCTAACTCTAAGCAGAAGCCTCTACCTAGTGCAGTCAGATCGCTCAAAGCAGCAGTATGTGAAATCTCAAATTACTCCCACAATCTGATCATTGTGTACGATCCCACAATTTGATCTTTGTGTACGATCGTAACGATCATTGTGTTAGGCAGGGTTTGATCTGCAATGTGTCACTCAAAGCAGCAGTATGTGAAATTTCAAATTACTCCAACAATCTGATCGTTGTGCACGATCGTAGCGATCATTGTTTTATGCAGAGTTTGATCTGCAATCTGCAACTCAAAGCAGCGGTGTGTGAAATCTCACATTTCTGCTATCTGTCCTCAGAGCAACAGCACAGCAGTAGTAATCTATCTCAGGATGCAGGATCAGATGTTAAAATGTCTGTAATCTCTCCCTCACGCCGGCAGCTTCCTCTCCCTACCCTAACCCAAGAGCATGTGACATGCAGCACTGTGACTCCAGCTTATAAAGAGGCTGGGTCACATGATGCACTGGCCAATCACAGCCATGCCATTAGTAGGCATGGCTGTGATGGTTTCTAAGGGCAAACCAGTGAAACGCTTGTTGATTGGCTGCCCTGCAGCTATTCAACATGCGTGATCAACTACCAGAACCCAAACCCAAACGTTTTTTGAAATGTCCGTGTTTGGGTCCTGGTCCCGGACACCCGAAAGTTCAGTACGGACCCGAACGTTACAGTCCCGGTTCGCTCAACACTAATAAAAAGCTGAATGACAGTGATCCTATCGAAGAATAAGGGGGTCCAATATTTAAAGGGAGATGATGAAGTACTGTGTAATTTAGTAAGCACAAAATGTGATTTTCTACATTTATTTTTTATGGGGCTTTCACATTTTTTAAGCCTCTTTTTCCTTTGTTTGTCAGTGAAATTGCATGTTGAGAACCCAAAGATTGCACTACACTTAGGTTATGATTAGTAAATGTTTATTTCAGTAAGCCTGTTATGACATCTAATTATCAACATTATTCTTAAAGACTATTAGAAGTTGGGATTAGAAATCCTTTACCAACGTTATATTTGCTATTTTGCAGAGTGCGTGTTTCAAGTGTTATATATTCACTTGCTTTAGTCACTTTCTATATATTTCTATATTTTATATACTTTCTATATACACAGAATACATAATTTTAGCATTCAATGGAATATAAGATACTTGTGTTTTTGAACTTCAGTGCACTTCAAGAAGAGAGCTGTAGGCTTTGAAAAACAGAACATAAAGGAGCATACACATGATGTTTGTAAAGCTTTGTACACACCGAATAGACTGAGACCTTAGTGGTTTGCAAGTCAGATTGTGTGGTAGAGATCTGTGCATTTTGGAACACTCATCTAAGCTGCTTTAGAAGCAACAGATAAAAATGTATATTTAGAATAAACAATACATTGTAAATATTTTATCCAAGCCAAAGTCCCAAAAGTAAAATAGATAAAAAAAATGTTCCTTTTTTATGTTGCCCAGCTTTCAGCTATTAAATTGTGGAGCCTTTAACTATGTGTTTATAGCAAAAGGATCATTATCACTTTATAAATATGTTTTCAAATAAAAAGATATGTCTGCCTTTTTCTGGGTGAATTTATGCATACCATTTTGCAAAGACAAGGTTTAGCCTAATGAAAAATGTAAGATCTATTTATCAAAGACTCACTTGGTAAATAGCCAATTGAATTTTCACCCAAAAGAGTTGGCCAAAAAATTGTCAGAATTTACATGAGTTCTGCCTGCAATTTATATTATTGGGGCAGATGATGAGTGATTCTCATTAAATTAAAAATTGCCAAGGCAAATGTTAGTCTTACATCTAATCTTCAGCAGATTATTTTCAAATGGCCCTGTATAAAGCTATATATTGGCTTCATTAAAAGGGAACTCAAGGTTTGACTATGTGAACATCTTCAAAAGATCTTATCTGGCATCAACAAACAACCATTATCAAAACATTTTGGACAATATCATAACACTAAGGACACATGTCACGCCCCTGGTGGCGGAGTCTGACTTGTGCAGGGAACAATCACTCTTGCACACCTGATTCGGGGACCCCTGGTAGAGTAGACAGTTGGTCCGGGAATGCAGGATGGCACGAGGGCTGGACTGTCACTGATGATGGTGTGAGTGATTCCAGAGAGGCTCATGCAGATATGAAGAAAGGTGGTAAAGACTGGGTCAGCACCTGGCTGGCAGCGCAGTACAAAGGAGTAGGCAGAAGAATGGTCGGGTCCAAGCAAAGTTCATAATCAGATGGGTAGCGGAGGTACAAGGGATCAGGCAAGAGAATGGCCATAGGTAGCTGGGGGTAGGTGCAGGCAGATATCAAGCAGGTCAGGTCAAGCCGGGTCTTTAGGAAACAGGAACAGAAGCTTTAGATGCTCACAGGTATACCAAACGCTGTAGAACAGACAGCACCAGCTGCAAGGTGCTGCCCGCTTAAATGGGCAGTTTGGTGCCAATGCCGGCGCACACGCACACAGGCGCTCACATGCGCACAGGCGCACGCACACGCACATAGGCACGTGCACACGCACAGGCTTCCCAACCCGAACTTCAGGGGCAATAGTTATTTCCTGATATTAACCCCCCAAGGGGCAGCCTCCAGATGCCCAGCCTGGCAACCAGGATGGTTATCCCTGAAAGCTTGGATACGTTCATCTGCGTGGATGTTGGCTTCGGGCTCCCAGGAGCTCTCTTCAGGGCCGTAACCTCTCCACTTCACAAGGTACTGGATTCCGCAGCCCCTCAACTTCAAATTCCTCCTCCCCATCTATCAAAACAGGTGTTGGAGGGGTAGTTGCTCTATTTATGAACGGATAAGGGGTCACTGGTTTCAATAGTGTGACATGGAAGACTGGGTGTATCCGCAAGGAGGAGGGAAGATCAAGTTCATAGGTCACCTGATTGACCCTTTTCTTTACTGTAAAGGGACCAATGAACCTCGGCCCCAGTTTCTTGGACGGGCAAGCCAACTTTAAGTTCCTAGTAGATTGCCAAACCTGATTGCCTGGCTGGAGATCCAGTTTGCCACGCTTCTTCTGGTCATATGTGACTTTATTATGTTCCTGGGTTTTTGCAAGTGTTTCCTGCAACAGTTTTCGATTTGCATCAAAGAAATTAGTGGTTTCGTGTACTGCTGGCACTGCACTTTCAACTGACAGGCTGGAAAGGAATGTGGGATGAAAGCCATAATTTGACCAAAATGGTGATTGTTAAGTCGTGGAGTGGGCGGAATTATTGTAGGCAAATTCTGCCAATGGTAACAACGAGACCCAATCATCTTGCGAGAATGACAAGAAACAGCGAAGGTATTGTTCCAGGGTTTGATTCGCTCTTTCGGTTTGGCCATTGGTCTGAGGATGGTAAGTTGAAGAGAACAAGAGTTCAATTTCCAGGACAGAACAGAGAGCTCTCCAGAACTGGGACGTGAACTGAACTCCACGATCTGACACTATGCTGTCAGGAATTTCATGTAGGCGAACAATTTCTTTAACAAAGATTTCTGCAGTTTCTGCCGCAGTGGGTGTAAGGGTCTTGTAAATACCCCCCCTTAATTATGTACTTACTTTGTCCTGTGCAATAACGTAATTTAGAGTGCTTCTTAAACATTGGCTTTTTAGCTGACAAGTTTTAATATTTGGCAACATTGTTATTATTATTATTAAATGAAAGATGATAAAGAACGTGAGAAATATAACTTTAGACAGTTTTTGACGAAAAGCCTAGAAGATGTTTACCAGAATGTAATCATAAATACTGATAAATATGTCTAGGACATAATTGGAGCTAACTAAGATTGTACAATAATATACACATATATACTTTATTAAGATGTGTAGTAATTACTAACAGGTGTTATAAAGAGTGACCAACATGTGTATAGACAATTCTATGAAAGTGGGTTTGTCTTTAATAATGACAAGCAATGTGTGGATATTTCCTTTATTGGTTTCTATTGGTGTAATGTTTTAAATATCACTTGGTCATATCTTGATAATATATTGTATTTAAGATACTGAACCAGGAAATAAAGAACGAGTGATGTATTATTCTGTGTCCATGTGTTGACTTTGGTCTGCATTGCTCCCACAGAATTCTGTGTGTGTGTGTGTGTCTGGGTGAGGAACAGAAGGTGCTGGCGCAGGTTATTATAGGAGTAATATATAGGGAATAATTCTTAATGATAGAAAGATATTATTAACTTGTTGTAAAGTTAGGTTGTGTAACCTTTCAATGGTGTCAGAAGATTGGGTAGGTAGAGGCCACCTTTTTGGTTGCCCTCCTATAGGGGACTCATACTGGGTTAATAGTTAGAAGAGAACCGAATGGCAGCTGCTTCAGTGCATATGTCCTCTACAGATGCTCAGGAGAACTGCACGGAAATCTGCTTAAAACGCATATTGTCCATAATTTTTGCAGTGTTTTTAGTATATAGTATTTTTGTGGGGTTGGACGGGGCCATTTGGGGTCCTTGCGATAAGCTGGTTTACTGCATACTATCGCACTCGATTGCCCGCCCTTCTCAGACAAGAGCCTCAAGCGATATTGTAGTGTTGATAGAAGCACTGGAGCTTGGAGCCTGTGCAGGCATTGGAGCTTGGAGCCCATGCAGAAACCACAAAGCTTGGAGCTCATGTGTGACCACAAAGCTTGGAGCTTGGGGGGATATTAAGAAGCCTAGGCAGGTAGGGTCATGAAGAGACATAAGTAAGATAGGGAACTCTCTTCCACACATCCAGACAATTGAGTGATAAGTGTTTATGTTTGTATGCTTGAGAATAACCTTAAAGTGATAAGGGTTTATTTTATTCATGCAACTAGTATCTGTTAAGTAGCTTTATTGATAAGTTTCTAGGGACTGTTAGGGTGCACCGCGTTCCTCGGTAAAGGTTTGCCTGCCCGGGATCTTTCAAATGCCAGTAGGCAGCTTGGCAGAGTCAGTATAGCATATTTGTGAGTGTGACAACTTTAGGTCTTGAGAGAGATGCCTGGCTGGTTGATCACCTTAGCCAGTGAGTAGTTGCACTATCATAAATACATAAGGCCTGCTCGCATATAATCTGTATTTCAATAAATTAATGCAAATGCTAGTTAGGAAACACTGAGTGTTTCTCTTCAGTTAATGATGCCAAAGGCTGTTTTTGAAGAGCTTCTAGAGACTAGAGCCCCTTTACAATTCTCTGTCTATTCTGGGGGATCTGAAGAGAGTACAGGAGTACATATGGGGATACAGGAATCTGTATAGACAGTCGTAACTGGATAGGTACCATTACCTTGTTACATGACTGGGCTAACATTTAAGTGTACTGATAATAGGGAGAGAAATGATAAGGATTCGATATGTTCATAGATTTGTAGTATGCTTTTATCACATGTTATAGTTTTTTTTTTCAGACAAAATTTGCATACTTTTTTTCCCCACAAATAGAGCTTTCTTTTGGGGGTATTTGATCACCGATGCGTCATTTCTGATCGCCGCTATAAACAAAAGAAAAGCGACAATTTTGCAAAAAAAAAACAAATTTCTTACTTTTTGGTAAAATACAAATCCAAAAAAATATATAAAAAAACATTTTTTTCAACAGTTTTGGCCGATTTATATTCTTCCTCATATTTTTGATTAAAAAAAAATCCCAATTGGCATTTATTGATTGGTTTGCGCAAAAGTTGCCACGTTTACGGATGATGAGAACTAATTTCTGGGGTTTTTATTTATTTATTTTTTTTACTAGTAATGGCGGTGATCTGCGATTTTTAGCGGTACTGCGATATTGCGGCGGACATGTCGGACCATGTTGACACTTTTTTGGAACCATTGGCATTTATACAGCTATCAGTGCTATAAAAATGCATTGATTACTGTGTAAATGCCATTGGCAGTGAAGGGGTGGGGGGCACTTTAAGGGTTAACTGTGTTCCCTGGGCGTGTTCTAATTGTAATAGTGTTTGACTGGCAGGGGGCGGGGAGTAATCACGGCTTCCATATAGAGAAAGGCTGTGATCACAGCCCTTCCCCCTCTCACAGAATGGAGATCCGTGTTTACATGCATGGATCTCCCTTCTTTCACTGCAGGGGGGGGCATCGCGGGTAGCCAGCGGAGATCGAGTCCGCCCTACCCGCTCCCTGGCCCCCCGGACACAGTGAGCGCGCGAGTGCGCCTCCGGCCGCGCGCACTCACAGTGCACGATCTGGCAGTCGCCGTCATGTGACGGCTATTTGCCTAATAGAGCCACCTTGTCGTAGTCAACCTGCGGTTGGCGATCGGCAAGTGGTTAAGAATGTTGCAATTACAAATTATTAGGAAAAGAATAGAATAATGTAGGTGTAGAGTTACGCCTTAAAATAATGTTTTTATTTTTTAATATATTTTTTGATATTGCGAAGCTAGCTTAACTGTTTGTATACTGCTTATGTAATTACTTAAAGTAGTTATTTAAAGTAACTGCTTATATGTACACATGCTAATGGTAAATTGTTAAGTAAAGGTATTAATAGGACCCTAAGAATAACAGATGAGAAGCTTGAGATATCTGGGAATTTCTGATATTCATCCGGCTAAAGTAAGCCTTTGCTTACATTTGAGTTATCAGACTTTCTTGATTGGTAAAGCATTTTCGGGACAAAGGGTGCCTATTTTATTCTCCTTATTCTAACTGTATTGCATGGGGTTTATATGTTATGTTGTCACTGTCTACTGTCCATCGGAGTGTTATAGATACAGAAAAAAGAAAGAAAGAATGGTGCTGTTTACAAGTTGTATGAAATGCACATCTGCTGTAATAGTAGTGTAGAGACAAGAGGATATAGGTACATGTCAAGTATGAACCAGAGCTGCGGTTCAGTCTATACTGAGCCCCTAGATAAGGGGTTAGAATGGACAGCGACCCACTTAGGGTAACTGAGTTACCAAGGTCCACAGGAATTAGAAAATGATGCATATTAAATAATTAGAGAAAGAGCTATGTGAGCAGGATGGTTCAAGGGTGACAGGAAAAATATTAGGCATAAAGGGAAACGTTAAGTGGTAATTTGACTTTTGGTTCAAGCACTGCTGTTGATAAGTCTAAGGCCTCATACACACGGGCGTATTAAAAAAACTAGCAATTTCATCTGCGTTTTGCATTGGCGTTAATGCGCTTTATTGAGCGTCAGCGCTACGTCACGTTTTGTTTGAAAAGACATCCCTCTGCTATTTTTGGACCTGAAAACGCCGGTTAACAGCGCTATGGCGCTAATGTGCGTTAGTGAACATTTTGCTGGCTTACTGTAAAGAAAACGATCTAACGCTGCAGCTTCAGAACACACTGGCTGTGGGTTCTGCTTGCAGCTTACAAACGCCAATGCCATCTACAGCTCAAAAACGTCAGCATGTGTATGGAGCTTTAAACATGAGAAAGAGCCTAAACAGAGAAATGTGGGTAGAAATATATAAGAATCATATAGTTAGTCAGGTTGATAAAAGACACAAGTCCATCTAGTTCAACCAAAAAAAAATGTATATATATATATATATATATATAAAACCAAATAATCCCATATACAATCCTTCACACACAGTTGATCCAGAGGAAGGCAAAAAACCCCAGCAAAGCGTGATCCAATTTGCTATAACGGGGGAAAAAATTACTTCCTGATTCCCCGAGAGGCAATCGTATTCACCCTGGATCAACTTTACCTAAAAATGTTAGTACCCAGTTATATTATTTACATTCAGGAAAGAATCCAGGCCTTTTTTAACCACTTGAATACAGGACGTTTATACCCCCTTCCTGCCCAGACCAATTTTCAGCTTTCAGCGCTCTCACACTTTGAATGACATTTACTCTCTCATGCTACACTGCACCCAAACAAAATTTGTATCATTTTTTTCACACAAATAGAGCTTTCTTTTGCTGGTATTTAAGAACCTCTGGGTTTTTTATTTTTTGCGACATAATTGAAAAAAGTGCGAACATTTTGAAAAAAAAACACTTTTTTTTAGTTTCTGTGATAAAATTTTGCAAATAAGTAATTTTTGTCCATAAATTTTGGCCAAAACCTATATTGCTACCTATCTTTGGTAAAAATAACCCAAATAAGTGTATATTATTTGGTCTGTGTGAAAGTTATAGAGTCTACAAGCTATGGTGCAAATAATTGAAAATTGATCACACCTGATACACTGATGGCTTGTCTCATTTCTTGAGGCCCTGAAATGTCGGGAAAGTACAAATACCCCCCAAATTACCCCTTTTTGAAAAGTAGACATTCCAAGGTATTTAGTAAGAGGCATGGCGAGTTTTTTGAAGTTGTACTTTTTTCCCACAATTCTTTGGAAAATTAAGAAATTATTATAATTTTTTTTTGCACAAAATTGTCAAAACAACAAGTTATTTCTCACACACAGCATATGCATACTTCCAATTACACCCCAAAATACATTCTGCTACTGTCCCCGAGTATAGCGATACCACATGTGTGAGACTTTTTCACAGCCTGACCACATAGAGAGGTCCAACATGCAGGGAGCACCGTCAAGCATTCTAGGAGCAGAATTTTCACATCTAATTTCCTAACGACCTATTACACTTTTGAAGGCCCTGGAGCACCAGGACAATGGAATTACCCACCGAGGGACAAGCCTCAGCTCCGATCGCCCCCCAGGGGCGCGCACGAGCGGCGTGCACGTGAGGCTCGTTTGTGACCGGCTGTGATTGGACACAGCCGGTCACGGGGTAAAGAGCCAATTTTATTGGCTCTTTACCCCGATCTGGGGGGGACACAACCCCCCGGCACACGAGCGATCCGCGAGACAGTAGCGGCGAGAAGCGGAGGACATCATATGACGTCCTCCCGGATCGACGGCCAGTCCCTGCCGACGTCATTTTACTATACGTCGGTAGGGAACTGGTTAAAGCAATCAACCATGCTGGCCAAAACCACCTCTGGAAGGAGTCTATCCACATTTTCACAGCTCTTACTGTGAAGAAACCTTTCCGTATTTGTAGATGAAATCTTTTTTCCTCTAGACGTAAAGAATGCCCCCTTGTCCTTTGTGATGACCTTAAAGTAAATAACTCAACACCAAGTTCACTATATGGACCACATATATTTGTATATATTATCATATAATTTTAGCCCTAGCCAAACAGAAAATGTTATATGTTGTCAGAAATGAAACATTACAAGAGCATTATCGGTGCCCATTTAATCATAGAAGCAAGAGTTACATTTATTACAGTAGATGGCATGAAAGAGATATTAGAACAAAATAAGGAAAGCAGATTTTAGAGAGGTAAGACTAAGGATGGCAAGGTCAAACATGAGATTGTTATTATTACTCATAGTCATAACAATATGTGGCAGCTTACTTGATAAACAATGTGATCACAATTATTTTGAATCTGTTTCCCAGGCATGGTAAACATAAGTTTCAATTTAAAAGTGTACTGGGGTTATATTACACAAGATAACTTTCTTCTTTGATAGTGGAAACACTGCAGTTTATTTTTTTTTAAAAAAGGGAAATTAAGTAAAGCCTCCTCCTTTTATTAGAAATGTCTGTGTTATTGGAATTAGGGTGTGATATTGATATTATCACTTTATTAATTTCTGATATGATGTTTACAATTTTATTAATAATATAGAGATATTGTTATTGGTTTAGACAACCTTTGGTTGGAAATACAGATTATTAGGAAAATGTACTATGGGGTTACTTTGGCTTAGTATAAATTGTTATTAATTATAATTTATTATTAATTATAATACAGCTATCATAATATTTTTGGTTTTATTTATTGTTATTTTTGAAATCCAAAGCACAGTGTGTGGATTATAAATGATGTGTTTTCCTTGTAAGTGCTAAAGAAAACCTTTACATTTACAGACATCTCCATAGCCGCACTATGTGGTTATTATTTATTATGTTATGACATCAGGAAAATAATGTCAAATGAAAACTAAGGACTTGTGTTATCTTGCGGAAACTAACAACAGAGCAAGCAACGCGAGTTTCTAATATAGCCAGGGAAAGGTTTCTGGTTTATGAAACTAGAGGATATATATTGTGAATAAAAAAGTGTTGATGGTGGAAAAATGCTTTTTTGAGTGAGTGAGTGCATAAATTGATGGCCAGTGGATGAATGTATGAGAAGGTGTTTTATTATGTTACGAAATACAAGAAAACAAGACATAATAATATAACAGTGTTGGAATAAATGTGGGTTATGTGTAATAGGTGCACAAGATTTACCACTTTACAACTAATAACACTGCATTTTCTGTGTGCCTTAAAATGTATGGTTTTTGTCTCTACTCCTACCCTAAGAGTAGATCTTGATTTAATAATAATAAAAAAATGGATATTAAGCCTAATATCCAGATATATTTACAAAAGTTGAACTAGACGTTTGCTAATGATATTTTGATAAAGAAAATGTGAAATTATAAATGCTTTAGGAGTTATTCAGAGTTTAAACAACCATAAAAAAGTTTTGCAAATGGTATATGCGCATGCTTTTGTAAAAGTTGCTAAGATTTTGTGAGGAATGGTTCTAAGGCAGAATATCTGCTTAGGTAAAGTGTGCTGTTCTGGGGCCCTCTGATTCCGCTTGGGTCCAGAGGATAAGAGGAACTGAGCATGTTTTTACCTCAGGTCACTTCTGGATCCAATCGTGGATTGGGCTCTATTAATGTTTAGTTAAATCCTGCTGCAATATTGAGTTTGAGAAAGATGTTCAATTGAATATATACATGTCTAGTAAAAAAAAAAAAACAACTATGAAACATTTTTATTTTCACATACTTATGGACTTATGTTTGAGTTTTTAAATGGCAAGCATGCTATTGTTAACACCTCTGGGGGTAAAGAGACTTGAAAAAAGACTTTATCTAATAGTTTGATTCTGTGGTTATTCGTGTTGCCTGGAGAGTATCTGCCCCCTATTTTTACACCTTTTTTTAGGCTTCTATGCGGATGTTCTACTTGAAGAAATTACTGGATCCTTCCACGGGGATCCTTGTTGTTAAAGGCACAGGAGGTCCTGAAAAGGCCTTGTCAAACCATCATTTCAGTATGACCCTTCTCTACTCTTCGGAATGCTGAAGGTTGAAAGAGACTCCTGTGAAAGTTCCTTCCTCGGGTGTCTGGAGGAAGAGATGCCAACCAAAGGCCTGGAAATTCCAGTGGACAAAAGACAGAGCAATCTGAGGTGCCAGCCTGAAGACCCGAGTGACCTAACCTGAAGCATGACTTCTTTGTGTTTCTTTCTTGTGTTTCTGGATGTCAAGTTTTGTCCTTAGCAAGAGGCAAGCTCTTATGGGGTGGATAGATTTATTTCTCAGATCCTCAAAAAGTGTTCAAAAGTTTAAGAAATGAACTTGAGGACTGAAATAATGTGAACTTTGTACAGCCTGAACTTTTGCAAGGCTCAGTACATGGAGCCTTTTCTGTTCTGTTCTATTTTGCTGAAGATTACTTTATTAACTTGAGGACTGTCATGTTCTCCTTGTTTCCTTATTTCTCATGAACATTTGCTATACAGTTGAGATCACCTTTATGTATAATTATTATCTTGCCATATGAAATGAAATGTGTGATGTGTATGATTTCAAAGCTAAAATGTAAAATATTTGAAAGAGATAAAGAGGATTAGAAGGACTATATGTTAGACCTATTTCAGTGATCCTATTGAAGGATCAAAGGAGAGGATTGTAAGGGTCTTGTAAATACCCCCCCCCCCCTTAATTATGTACTTACTTTGTCCTGTGCTATAACCTAATTTAGAGTGCTTCTTAAACATTGACGTTTTAGCTGAAAAGTTTTAATATATGCCAACATTGTTATTATTATTATTATAGGAAAGATGATAAAGAAAGTGAGAAAGATAACTTTAGGCAGTTTTTGGTGAAAAGCCTAGATGTTTACCAGAATATAATCATAAATACATAGGACATAATTGAAACTAAGATTGTACAATAATACACACATATATACTTTATCAAGATGTGTAGTAATTACTAACAGGTGTTATAAGAGTAACCAACATGTGTATAGACAATTCTATGAAAGTGGGTTTGTCTTTAATAATGACAAGCAATGGGTGGACATTTCCTTTATTGGTTTCTATTGGTGTAATGTTGTAAATATCGTTTGGTCATATCTTGATAATATATTGTATTTAAGATACTGAACCTGGAAATAAAGAACGAGTGATGTATTAGTCTGTGTCCATGTGTTGACTTTGGTCTGCATTGCTCCCACTGAGCCCTGTGTGTGTGCCTGGGTGAGGAACAGAAGGTGCTGGCGCAGGTTAGTATAGGAGTAATATATAGGGAATAATTCTTAATGATAGAAAGATATTATTAACTTGTTGTAAAGTTAGGTTGTGTAACCTTTCAGTGGGGGTGCCTTTCATAGGGAGAAAATGTGCCATCTTGGTAAGTGGGTCAATAACCACAAAGATTGTGTTGTATCCTTTGGCTGGAGGAAACTAGATAATGGAGTCCATGGATATTTTAGACCAAGGCCGTTCAGGTATAGGGAGTGGTTTCAACAATCCCCACGCTCTGGTTTTACTTGTCTTATTCCTGGCACAGACGGAACAAGAGCTAACATAAGCCTTACAGTCCTCTTTGGCTAGTGGCCACCAAAAGGAACGAAGCACCAGTTCAGTGGTTTTCCATGTGCCAAAGTGTCCAGCTAACCTGTGATCATGACAAAGTCTCTGAACAGCAGGGCGCTGTTCCTTTGGCACAAAGACTTGGTTACCATGCCACCACAATGCATCTTTCAACACCAGCCCTTGATCAGATAGTCCTGGGGAGCTAGAGAGGGTTCTCCGATTTTTGAGAGCAGGTCATTTTGGGACAACAGGAAATTTCTAGAATGAAGAATAGTGTCTGGAGGGGCAGCTGTTCCAGGTTCCCAAAACATCCGTCCGGCTTAACATCCTTCGACCCAGGCCTGTACATAATGTGAAATTGGAATCGAGAGAAGAAGAGTGCCCAGCGGGCCTGGTGGGGTTTCAGTCTCTTGACAGTCCTGAGGTATTCTAAATTTTTATGATCCATATAGATCAAAATGGGATGCTTGGCCCCTTCCAACAGATAATGCCACTCCTCTAGTGCAGACTCAATGGCAAGTAATTCCCTCTCTCCCATGTTATAGTTCTTCTCTGGGGCTAAAAGTTTGCGGGAGAAGAATGCGATGGGATAGAGTAGGGTTTTGGAGCCTTGTCTTTGAGAAAGTACGGCTCCGACAGCAGTCTTGGATGCAAACACTTCTAGAATGTAGGGCAGAGTTGCATCTGGGTGCTTGAGTATGGGTGCAGAAGTAAAAAGTCTCTTTAGAGTCTAAAAATGCTTAGGCCTCTGGTGTCCAGTGGAAACGCTGGCCTTGTTTAGTGAGCTGAGTAATTTGGGCTATGATGGGGGAAAACCCCTTAATTTCCTATAGAAATTAGAAAACCCGACAAAAAATTGGACCCCTTTTTTATCCACTGGAGCCGGCCATTCTTGGATAGCTGAGACCTATTGCGGATCCATCGTGATGCCAGTAACAGAAGGAATAAAACCGAGCAATGGGATACTGGAGCGCTCAAAAGCACATTTCTCTGCCTTAGCATACAATCCGTGTTGCCGAAGGTGACTCAAAACACAGACATGTTTATGATGCTCTTCCAGAGAAGGGGAGAAAATCAGTATGTCATCGAGATAGATAATGATGAATAAGTCCAGAGAGTCTCAGAAGACATCGTTGACAAGATGCTGAAATGTTGCTGGGGCGTTGCAGAGCCCGAAAGGCATGACGAGGTATTCATAGTGTACAAAATGGGTTTGGAAGGCTGTTTTCTCCTCGTCACCCTCTTGGATACGTACAAGGTTGTAGGTCCCTCAGAGGTCCAACTTGGTGAACACAGTAGCTGACCCCAACCTTTGGAAGAGCTCTGGAACTAAAGGTAACGGGTAGCGGTTCTTGACCGTGATCTTATTCAGCTCTCTGTAATCAATGCACGGATGTAGTGTATGATCCTTCTTCTCGACAAAGAATATCCCTGCCCCAGCAGGGGATGTAAAGGGCCAGATAAACCCTTTCTCAAGGTTCTCATCCAGATAGGCCTTGATGGCCGAGAGTTTAAGTTCGGACAAGGGATAAATACGGCCAAAGGGTACCTCTGCACCAGGTAGAAGTTCAATGGGGCAGTCATAAGACCTGTGTGGTGGTAGTTTCTCAGCCCCCTTTTTAACAAACACATCCAAGTAATCGTGGTAGGCAGGAGGTATGGCTTGGTGGGTTTCCAGGTCAGGTTCGGAGTCCAGGCTTAGCAGTATAGGGCCGACATCCCAGGATGGGAACAGGCAATGCTGGGTGGAATCAAAATATTAGAAAATTACCCAATCCGGATCTACTACAAAGGAGCTACTACCTAATAATAATATGACTCCAATATGTAAATTAGACCAAATTTGCTAAATCACTGGTTAAGAGATCCTACCAGTGCAGACCAGAGGCCAAAAACCACTGAAAAAGAAAAAACCCGATGTGAGGGGGAGAAGAAAAAGGACCCCCACTGATCAGAAAAGCGGCCAATGGGTCACAAAACAGCAAAAAGGGCAAATTGTAACAAAATATTGTGTAATTTTATTGAAGTACAAAAATAGATAAAATACAATCAAAAAGGTGTCAGGGGTCAAGGAAAGACTAGACCTCAAGTATTAAAATTAATAGGGACAACGTTGTCTCAAACAGGGAGGAAAGTAGCAGCTGCTCATACATCTCAACATGCATAACCTCAGACGCACTCATACAGAAATTAACCTAATAAAAGGCTAATTGTATAATAAGGCGCTATCCGGGTATGGGATGTAGCTAGGCTGGGAAGGTCGGGAGTGTAATATGAAAGACGGTATGATTGGATGGCAGATGGCAAATATCCACAGTGATCATAAGTAGCAGGGATGGTGGGACCCTCTTGGAGTGTTAGGGCCGGGTGGCTGGTTGGATGTTGCACAACAAGTATACTGCCACAATGGCTGCAAGGGGGGATGGAGATGGTCACATCAATCAGCCACACCATCCGTGGCTCAACAGGTCAGCAGTAAGCAAGGAACAGTTCAATGTTCTCCGGAAAATACAAGCCCAGAATGTCACTGTTAGTAATATAAGCCCAGACTGAAGAAGTCTGAAAAGGAAATGCCTCACCCGATCAGTCGTTACTCCGGAGCGACGCTCCTAGACGATCACACAATGAGAGTGGCTTCGGTCTGTAGCGGGCATTCCTATGGTCTTCCCGGGCAAATACAAACAGGTCCGAGCAATCCAGCATAGATCAGCTGACATGTGTGATCACGATGGAAGTCACATGATCAGAGAGTCTCCAGACGCCGACAGCTTCCGCCCTTCCTTGCTTCCCTCCCACGTCACGTGCGTGATGACGCACCGCTGACGCGTTTCATTGGCTGAACGCCAATTTCTTCAGAGCTGAGGAGGAGGGACTAGAGGTCGAGGAGGAGTCGAGACTTCTTTAACCGCAAGTCGGTTACTTTGCGCAGTCGCCACGCAGTAGTGCGTGC
>BLSH010070830.1:397358-424811 GCA_018402905.1 Glandirana rugosa | reverse complement strand
TCTAAATCCCTTTCCCCTATGGGAGTGTTTAGGAACTCTTTTCGATCTTTTTTCCGGAGATACTTTTTTGCGTGACTAGATGAACAATTGAGGTTTGGTCTTAGGGTTTCATTCCTAGTTATGGGGTCCTATCAATGGTTTAAGCCTCGCGTTACCTTCCTCCAATCACTGTAGTAACCATTTGTGACCGGCCACGACTGAGACAGGGGGAGGTAACGTGTATAACAACCTGGATCCGGGTATAACTGTCGTTCCTCTCGATCTTTAAATTCACTGTATAATCAGGTAGTTGATAAATTGTTTTATCTCAAATTTTTTTGATCCGTCTGAGTTATAGAACTCTTTAGTCTTATGTACATATTTACAAATGTGACAGTGTCCACATGCATGCATTCCGATTATTGGTTGAAAGTCAGTCAGCCAATTACTTTGGCCGAGTGACCTTGAATATTCAGAATGGACTAATATGTCACTTAAATTTCTAGCTCTCCTTGCTGTCAATATGGGCCTAGGTCCAACAATATGTGCAATGGAGGGGGACAGAGTCAGCACCGGCCAGTGTTTACCAATGATGTCACTAACCTCCTTCCATTGCGCTCCGAATTTGGTAACTATCCTGGGGTATTGATCCTTACTTTGGGATTCTGGTTTGGAGTTAACAAGTAGATCAGTGCGTTTTTTCATAGAGGCCTTTTTTCTAGCTTTTCTCAAGGATTTGTGAGGGTATCCCCTTTCCCTAAATCTTCCATACATTTCATCTGCTTCTTTCTTAAATTCAGATTCATCGGAACAGTTCCTACTTATTCTTAAAAATTGTCCCGTAGGGATTCCATGAACAAGGGACCTCGGGTGATTACTTTGGGCAAACAGGAGAGTATTAGCTGCAGTGTCCTTTCTGAATGCTGGGTGGAGTATGCAGACGGGAACTGGATATGCCCAGTAGACAAATTAATGTAGGGGCTATGCGCCCTGAGCCAGAGTAGGCCCAAGATGATGGAGAAAAGCAGGGATGTGATGGCATACAAGATCAACAGTTCTTGGTGACCACCAGTCATCTTGACAAGGATTGGAAGGGTTTTGTGCATGACCGCGCCGGACTTGATAGCCATTCCATCAGCTAGGCGGATGGTCATCTTGTGCGCCTTGGGGCACAGGGGCATCTGGTGTAGTGTGGTGAAAGTTTGATCCATGAAACAACTACATGCCCCAGAATCAATAATGGCTGGTACCTGGATATTCCCTTCGGGGAGCTGCAAAGAGATTAAGAAAGTCAGATGAGACACGTTACCCATTATAGCAGTCTCCTCCTTGTAGACCTTGATGTGCCACTTACCAGCTTTGGTGGGGCAAGTTCTCACCATGTGTCCGGGCTATCCACAGTACAGACACAGGTTGTTGGCACAGCGTCGCTGTCTCTCTTCCGGTGTAAGCGATGGACGGAGGAGGCCTATTTGCATTGGCTCCGGTTGATCACAGATACAGGAACAGGTGTTGCAGAAGTAGAGGGCACCGGAGCAGGGTAGCTGGGCACGCGGGGCATCATCCATGAAAGGCGTGGGTTCCCAGATGTTCCAGAAGCTCTTTCTGCTCAGTGTTCCCTGAGCCACTGGTCAATCTGGATTGCCAGATTAATGAGGGCATCCAGGGTTGGAGGTACCCCGACACGGGCAAGCTCACCTTTCAATGGCTCTGACAGCCCCAGGCGGAACTATTAGCAGAGTGCAGCATCATTCCATGCCGTGTCTGTCATAATCCTCTGCTGTGGATCGGCCCTGCTGCAGAGCATGCAGAGCAGCTTCTGCTGTGGCAGCAAGATGAGGATCCTGTATAGGAGGGCCATGGCATCAAAGAACAGGTTTAGGGTGGAAACCTCTGGCGCTCTCTGTTCCCAGAGCAATGAGACCAGGACTGGGGTTCCCCTTGCAATAAGGACATTTCAAGTCCCACCTTCGTGGCTTCCAGAGAAAAGCTGAGGGCTGCAACCCGAAGTAAAATTCGCAGGAGTTGTGGAAAGCCCTTGTCACATACCTGGTGGTGGAGTCTGATGTGCAGGGAACAACCTCTCTTACTATCCTGACATGTGGACCACTGGAAGTGGGAACAGGGAGTTTGTGGGTACGGGATGGCACGAGGGCTTGACAAGGTGGTTGGTGCTGGTGCAATAGTCTTGCTGCAGGTAGGGTGCAGATCACTGTTGGGCACTAAATGTCACTGGAAGAGGGGCCGGAAGCCCATGCAGTAGGCAGGGGGATGGTCAGAGGCAGGCCAGGTTTGTCAGGAGGCTGGTGGTGCAGTACCAAAGGAGCAGGCGAAGAGTAGTCGAAGTCACAAGCCAGGTTGTCAGGAGGCGGGCAGAGAGTTACAGAGCGACAGGCAGAAAGTAATCGGGGTCAAAAGCCAGGATCGGTGCAGGCAGACAGTAGGTAAGTCGAAGACAGGCCGGGTCACAGGAGACAGGAAATCAGATAAACAGGTTGCTCAGGAAAACAGTTACGCTGTAGACAGGACAGCACTGGTTGCAGGGAGCTGCTGGTTCAAATAGGCCATTTGGCGCCAGTGACGGCACACAAGTGCGCGCACACATGCTACTTGCGACCACGCACAGGCCCCCCGACCCGAACTCCAGCGGCAACAGTTATTTCCTGACATTGCCTCCCCCCCAAGGGGCAGTCTCCGGATGTCCAGACGGGCCATCAAAACTGGATCGTTTCTCCAGAATGCTGACAAGATCTCCCGCGTGCAAGTTACTTTCAGGCTCCCAGGAGTTTTCCTCCGGCCTGTACCCTTTCCACTTGACCAAATATTAAACAAGGCTTCCTCTTTTCCTAAAGATTAAGATGGGTTCCATTTCAAACTCCTCTTCACCGTCTACTAATACTGGTTGCGGACGGCCTGTCCTCCGTTCTGGAAAAGGGTTAGGAACTGCGGGTTTGAGCAGAGTCACGTGGAACATGGGATGTACCTGAAGAGAATTGGGTAACTCCAGTTCATAGGCTACCCTATTGATTCTCCTCTTGATTGGAATAGGGCCAATGAACCTGGGACCTAGCTTCCTAGATGGGCAAGCCATCTTGAGGTTTGTCGTGGACAACCAGACCTGCTCCCCAGGTTCAAGATTCAACTCTCCTCATCTCTTTTAGTCAAGATTTTTTTATTGTATTCTTTTGCATTGTCTCTTGAAGCAGCCTGTTGTTAGTGTCCCAGAATTTTATTTTCGCATCTAGTGCAGGTACCGGAGCCTCCAGGAGAGGGCAAGATAGAAAGGACGGATGAAAGCCGTAGTTTGCGAAAAATGGAGATTGCTTGGTGGCAGAGTGGATAGAGTTATTTTAAGCAAACTTAGCAAGTGGTAGCACCGGAACCCAGTCATCCTGTGAGAAAGGAGAAAAGCACCAGAGATACTCTTCCAAAATCTGGTTGGTCCTTTCCGTTTGCCCATTAGTCTGTGGGTGATATGCCAAAGAGAAGGACAGTTCGATCTTGAGTGACTCACATAATGCCAAAATCTTGAGGTGAACTGCACACCGCGGTCGTAGACGATGTTCGCTTGAACCCCGTGTAATCTTATAATTTTTTTTATGAAAATCTCTTCGGGAGCTGAGGGTGTGCCCTTCATGGGTAGAAAGTGGGCCATCTTAGTCAATCGGTCGACCACTATAAAGATGGTATAGTACCCTTGAGATGGGGTAGCTCTACAATAAAATCCATAGCAATCATTTTCTACGATCTTTCTGGTACTGGAAGCAGGTTCAGAAGACCCCAGGCTCTGGTTTTGCTACTCTTATTTTGTATACAGGTCGCGCAAGACCCCACATAGTCTCTTTCTTGTCGGTCGGCACCGGCCACTCTAGGATAGCTGAGACCTTCTGGGGGTCCATCTCAATGCCAGAGACCGAGATGACCAACCCCAGGAACTGAATGCTCTGGTTTTCGAACACACATTTTTCAAGCTTGGCATAAAGCCCATGCTGATGGAGTCGGGTTAGAACACACTTGACATGTTGGCGGTACTCATCCAAGGTATGGGAGAAAATCAGGATATCATCCAAGTACATGATAACAAATAGGTCTAGATAGTCTCTGAAAATATTGTTAACAAAGTCCTGGAATGTGGCGGGGCGTTACAGAGCCCAAATGGCATCACCAAGTATTCAAAATGGCCGAACCGAGTACGAAAAACAGTCTTCTATTCGTCACCCTCCCAGATTCAGACCAAGTTATAGGCTCCACGAAGGTCCAGCTTGGTGGCCTTGCCCAGCCTCTGAAATAATTTGGGTACCAGCAGAAGTGGGTAACGATTTTTTATCCTGATATTGTTTAGTTCCCGATAATTTATACGGGGCCGTAGGGAGTGGTCATTTTTTTCCACGAAGAAGATGCCCGCTCCTGCGGGTGACATGGATGGCTGGATGAATCCCTTTTTTAAGTTTTCATACAAGGTAAGTCTTGAGAGTGTTTAGCTCCAGTTCTGTTAAGGGGAAGATCCTTCCAAAGGGGATTTCAGCCCCAGGGAAGAGCTTGATGGGACAATCATAGTGCCTATGAGGAGGGAGGAGCTCAGCTCCCTTTTTATTGAAAACGTCCAGGAAAGCATGGTACTCTGGGGGAACAGACTGGCAGGTATCGGGTTCAGGATCAGAGTCCAGACATAGTATGGTAGGGGATGCATCAGGCACATCTGGAAGACAGTGTTGGCAGGCAGTAGGGGGATTGGAATGGCATTCTTCCTGTAATCCAGTCAATGCTGGGACTGTATGCCCATAGCCATGGCAGACGAAGAATGGGGAACAGGGGTGATGCAATTGCATCTAGGCAGAGAAGTTCTTGGTGGCCATCAGCCATGGTAGCTGGCAATGGAACAGTTTCATGGGTGACCTGACCAGACTTTAGAGCCGTTCCATCGGCAAGATGTACCATCATGCCTTGGGCCTTGGGTTGCAGCGGAATCTGATGCTTAGGGGCAAATAATAAGTCTATGAAGAAGCTACATGCTCCAGAATCCACGATGGCAGAGACTGTGATGTTCCCTCCAGGAAGTTATAGCGAGAGAGACAATGCTACATGAGACAGGTTGCCGGGTGGGACTGACGCTGCAGCTGTGACAACGGTGAGGCATTTGCGTAGCTTCACTGGGCAGGACCTCACATAATGTCCAGGTTTGTCACAGTATGAACAAAGCTCACTACCCCACCGGTGTTGTCGCTCTTCAGGGGTGAGCAAAGGATGAAGCAACACCCGGGCAGACCGGACTTCCCCTACAGCTCCCTCGGCCCTACGCTCCCTTAGACATCGGTCTATTTGAATGGTCAAGTCCATGATACTGTCTAGGGAGTGGGGAACACCCACTCGAGAACCTCTCGGGTGTGGGGACCTCGGGTTCTGAAAGCATCCCAACTGCGGCCGTTGCCAAGGTAGGAGACGGAAGTTCCAGGACATGTTCCTCCAGACGTTTATAACCCTCATGCAGGGTCTTGATGGCCTGTGTAAGGCCAATAAGATGTTGACAGAGTTCATCCGTCGAGAGGGTCTCTGCACAGACTCAGGCATGGCTGTCCTGTACTGTCACATACCTGGTGGTGGAGTCTGATGTGCAGGGAACAATCTCTCTTACTATCCCGACTCGCGGACCCCTGGAAGTGGGAACAGGGAGTTTGTGAGTACGGGATGGCACGAGGGCTTGACAAGGTGGTTGGTGCTGGTGCAAGAGTCTTGCTGCAGGTATGGTGCAGATCACTGTTGGGCACTGGATGTCACCGGCAGAGGGGCCAGAAGCCTGTGTAGTAGGCAGAGGGATGGTCAGAGGCAGGCTGGGTCTGTCAGGAGGCTGGCGGTGCAGTACCGAAGGAGCAGGCGAAGAGTAGTCGAAGTCACAAGCCGGATTGTCAGGAGGTGGGCAGCAAGGTACAAAGCGGCAGGTAGAGAGTAGTCGGGGTCACAAGCCAGGATCGGTGCAGGCAGACAGTAGGTAAGTTGAAGACAGGCCAGGTCACAGGAGACAGGAAATCAGACAAACAAGTTGCTCAGGAACATGGTAACTCTGTAGACAGGACAGCACTGATTGCAGGGAGCTGCTGGTTCAAATAAGCCATTTGGCGCCAGTGACGGCACACAGGCACAGGCCTCCCGACCCGAACTCCAGGGGCAACAGTTATTTCCTGACAGCCCTGAACTTACTTTGATCCCTGCAAACTTGTCAGGAAGAGGAACCTTGGGATCAGACGGAAGGGCCACGATGGTGCGAGTGGAAGCTGGTCATGCCCCGGGTGCAGCAGGGACAGAGAGCTCACGCACCTGTTCCTTCAGCCGGGTATAGCCCTCCTGCTGGTTCTTCACTGCCTGCATAAGCCTTGCTAAGTGGACACACAGTTCTTCCACAGCAGAGGGTGTTCCCTGCGCAGACTCGGACAGGGAACAGCCACTCTTGCGCACCTGATTTGCGGACCCCTGGTAGAGTAGACAGGTGGTCTGGGAGTGCAGGATGGCACGAGGGCTGGACTGTCACTTATGATGGTGTGAATGATCCCAAAGAGACTTGTGCAGATATGAAGAAAGGTGGTACAGGCTGGGTAAGCAACTGGCTGGCAGTGCAGTACAAAGGAGTAGGCAGAAGAATGGTCAGGTCCAAGCAGAGTTCATAATCAGGCGGGCAGCGGAGGTACAAGGGATCAGGCAGGAGAATGGTTGTGGGTAGCCAGGGGTCGGTGCAGGCAGTTATCAAGCGGGTCAGGTCAAGCCGGATCTTTAGGAAACGGGAACAGAAGCTTTAGATGCTCACAGGTATACCAAATGCTGTAGAATGGACAGCATCAGCTGCAAGGTGCTGCCCACTTAAATGGGCCGTTTGCCGCCAATGCCGGTGCACATGTTCACAGGCGCATGCACGCGCTTCCCGACCCGAACTTCAGGGGCAATAGTTATTTCCTGACAGTACATTTTCTGAGATTTAGAATTGATAAAATATAACTGTAGAGGTGAAAATTGTTTGCAAGATGCTTAGGGCAGAAGTGAATTTTTGGACTGTTTTTTTGGAGTGGTTTGATGATTAACAGTATGATTAGTGATATACAACTGTTTGCCTTTGAATAGTCAAGTATCCAGATTAGAGATGGGCCGAACACCCCCCTGTTCGGTTTGCAGCAGAACTCCTGAACAGGGAAAAAGTTCTAACCTGAATGGCAACCCCCGTTGAAGTCTATGGGAGTGCAACAAGAACAATTAAAAGTACTCATTTTGAAGGCTTATATGCAAGTAATTGGCCATCAAAGGGGTATGGGGGGTCTGTGTACTGCCCTGAGGGACATGTATAAATGAAACATTTAAAAAAAAAATCTTTTAAATATAGTGCCTGAGGGGCCCTCTTAGTCTGCCTGTAAAGTGGCACATCTGTACTGTGCATAGTACATGCTGCAGCAAATATTACATTTCTAAAGAAAAAAAATCACATACAATGACTCGTGGTTGCAATTGCAAGCACCTGGCTATTAAAAAAATAAAGAAAAAAATGGCCAAAATTTCAAAAAGAAATGACGGGGAGTCCCCCAAAATCCATACCAGACCATATCCGAGCATGCAGCCTGGCAGGTCAGGAAAGGGGGGACAAGTAAGTGCCCCCCTCCTGAACCATACCAGGCCACATGCCCTCAACATGGGGGCATGGGTGCATTGGGGCAGAGGGGACAAGGACCTCAACCCCACAACCATGGCCAGTGGTTGTGGATGTTTGTGTGCAAGGGGCTTGGAATTGGAATCCAGAAGCCCTCTTTAACAAGTGGGCACCCAGATCCTGCCCCACCATGTGAATGAGTATGGCCCCTCACCCCAAAGCATCTTGTCCCCATGTTGATGGGAGCAAGGGACTCTTCCCCACAACCCTTGGCGGTGGTTGCGGGGGTCTGTGGGTGGGGCTTATCAGAATCTGGAAGCCCGCTTTAACAGATCCCCCCCATGTGAATGAGTATGGGGTACATAGTACCCTTACCCATTCACCAAAAAGTGTCAAAAAGTAATAAAAACACTGAGACAGTTTTTGACAATTCCGATGCATGCTGAGTCAGTGACATCAGAAGGGGAGGTGTCACGAGGTGACGTAGCCAGGTGGCCGCACCCCTTACCTATATAAGAACTGTTAAAAGGCTTAGCCTGCAGTAGGCGGCCAGGTTTCATTGTTGGAGGGAGAGTTTTTTTTTTCGGGTGCAGGAGGCGGCTTGATTGGGGGGTTCTTTTTGACACTTTTCTGGTGAATGGGAAAGGGTACTATGTACCCCATACTCATTCACATGGCGGGGTGGGATCTGTTAAAGGGGGCTTCCAGATTCTGATAAGCCCCCACCCACAGAACTTAACAACTACCGACCAGGGTTGTGGGGAAGAGCCCCTTGTTCCCATTAACATAGGGACAAGATGCTTTGGGGTGTGGGAGCAGAGACCTAACGTACCCACCACCCATGTTGAGGCATGTGGCCTGGTATAGTTCAGGCCTGCCAGGCTGCATGCTCGGATAAGGGTCTGGTATGAATTTTGGGGGGGCCCCATGCCTTTTTTTTAAATTTTGGTGTGAGGTTCCCCTTAAAATCCATATACATACCAGACCTGAAAGATCCCGGCTCTGCTCCTTAACAACCAGCTTATACTGTGCCCTTATTGGGCAAAGCTGTGCCCATTCAGGGTGAAAAATGCACTGAAAGTGGCCTGGCTAAATCTTCAGCTGTGATAAAGTCCCGATGATGTGTAGGGACATAATAGCTTGAAAGTCTGTTATGCAGATGGTGCAGCAAGTTCATAAAACACCAGACAGCTGATTGGTATGTGATAGTGCATGTATATGGCTGATAACCCCTTAACCATTTCATTGTTGCAACATATCAAAAGGTAATTTCATGCATGGACTTCAGTCCTCACAGGAAAATGATTTTCCGGAAGCCTATCATGCGGATAATACAGCAAGTGAAAGTTCATTGAACACCAAGCAGCTGATGAGTATAAAATAGCCAGTATATGCTGCCCATACCACTGCTATAGACTGTCAGAGGTATTTCATGAATGGACTTCAGCCCTCAAAGGGAAACATAGTGAGCAGTGTGCATATATACACAGTCATTAACCGCTAGCCAACCGTGTCGCGTACATTTACTGTGGCAGGGTGGCAGTGCTGCGTAGATCAACTTCTATAAATGGCGATCGGTGCAGGTTAAGTTGCGGGCGCGTGCACACTCACGCCCGCTGCACACTCCTTGAGTGTACCCGCGGACCGGGCGGTGTCGATCTCCGCCGGCGACCCGCGATCACCTTCTAGAGTGGCAGAATGGGGAACCGCCAATGTAAACACGGCGGTTCCCTGTTCTGTCAGGCAGCATGACAGTGATCTACTGATCCCTGTAATCGGGATCAGTTAGATCTGTCATGTCCCTGCCAGCCCAGCACCCCCCACAGTTAGAACACAGTGAGGGAACACATTTAACAACTTGATCGCCCTCTTTGTGTTAACCCCTTCCCTGCTAGTGACATTTATACAGTAATCAGTGGCTATTTAAAGCTCTGATCGCTGTATAAATGTCACTGGCCCCAAAAAAGTGCCAAAACTGTCCGATCTGTCTGCCGCAATATTGCAGTCCCGATAAAAACCGCAGATCGCCGCAATTACTAGTGAAAAAAAAATAAATAAATAAAAACACCATAAATGAATTCTCATCATTTGTAAACGCTATAAACGCAATATACACTTATTGCAATTTTTTTACCATAAATATGAGGAAGAATACATATCGGCCTAAACTGATGAATGCATTTTTTTTTATATATTTTTTTGGATATGTATTATAGCAAAAAATAAGAAGTATTGGATTTTTTCAAAATTGTCGCTCTTTGTTTGTTTATAGCGCAAAAAATAAAAACCGCAGAGGTGATCAAATACCAAAAAAAGATTATTTGTGGGGGAAAAAAATGACGTCAATTTCGTTTAGGTACAACATCGCACAACCGCGCAATTGTCAGTTAAAGTGACGCAGTGCCGAATCGCAAAAAGTGCTCTGGTCAGGAAGGGGTAAAACCTTCCGAGGTTAAATTGCATTCGATCCAGCCAGTGTGTAGCTGGGTCCTGACACTTCAGGTACCCTGCACATGTACAATCAGCTTGCCCATAGATATATTGAATCTCTGCCTATCCTTGCTGGACTGGCCAAAATTCTAACCATCTATGGCTGGCTTTACTCTAATTGGACTAAACATCCTTTTCACAGAATATTGACTGCCTAATAATACTAATGTCTTCTTTCTTTGTACCACAGTAGATGCATCATACAAGCATTATATGACTTGAATGGATTAGGTAGTTTTAGAAGGTGTTTTTTAAAATAGTTAACTGTATATGTACGTAAATATATATGCAACATGAATGAAAGATATTTATTCATTGTCAACTCTTAAGAGTCCTAAATAAGGAAATAATTATCATTGTCATTTTATCAACTCTGTAAATGCAATGCTGAACTAAAACACATTTGTTTTAGACCATGAAAAGCATATTCCCAAAGCCAATAATATATACAGATACAAGTCATATCATTTTTAAATAATTATGAATTTTAGGATTGCCATATGCTATAAATAAATAAAATGACAAATGTAATTTGGCCTGGTTGATACCTAGAACTGTGGGTCCTTAGTAATCACACGGTAATTGCCTTTTTATTGAGCCTCTCTAGAGAAGAATTATGGGAGAGGGAATAAAAAAACAGCAAAGAAAGAATTCTCTTCTAGTTCAAAGATATATTATGATCTGTCATTGATTCTGTGTTAGGATCATTAGATTTAGTGTTTAGCTTAAGTGCCCAGGGGAAAGCAAAGTTGTTTGGAGTCCATTGCTTGATTGCATTGCTCTTCATTACATGTCAAAGTAGACTGCACACACCACTATTGTAATGGGAATGTTTCCAAATATAGATCACCTAATGCAAGTATTCTTTGTGTTCTCTAGGGGGAGAATTGGATCATTCTTTTTGTTCAAATGAGTAACATCTGAGATAAGCCCTAATAATGCATCCAAATCTCATGTCATGTTTATGTTGGTATAATTTAGTAACCTGGCACCAAACTGACTACAATAATGTTTTTGATATGTTGTCAAGGTCTGGACAGAAGCATCTCTGCTTGCTATTGGTTGCATAGTTTGTCTTCTGCATAAAGGGTGCCCAAATGCATTGCATACAGCCAGAAAGTTGCTGTCACTCACTACATTGTTCACTGATACATCTGTGGGTGGAGCTTGAGGGGTTGTGGGGGTCGCAATGGTGTCCTCGCCCATGCCCCAGGGGCACTTGCAGCCTCCCTGTCACATTAATTTCACACTGGAAGTCAGCAACCCGTTGAATGCAGGCATGTAATTGGCACATTGCGTCCCTTCCTTACCAACCCTGGAACCTGAACAGGAGCTGGTGAGGCATTTACTGATGCTGATCCCCTTTCCCTATTGCATCTCGAAGCAGCTGCAGGCTGGCTTCTCCTCCTCTCCCTCCCACCAAAATTTAGCTGCTGCAGTAGCAAAAGGGGTAATTTGCAGTAAATGCCACCAGATGACCATGACCTCTCTGAAAAGAGTATGGATAAAATACACTTTTCCCCCAAGGGGTTAATACATTAAAGGCAGCAGGTTTTTCACTCCAGGGTAATTATCATCATAAAACAGAGGAGGGTGAAATCTGATTTTAATATATTCTCAAAACCATCAGTAAATGTGCTCACATTATTTAGTGCATTCCCTTTGCATCTGGATTGAATCAGTCTGATAATGCTGGTGGGCTCCATTATCTATCAATGTGAGCACAGTCCGTTCTTAGTATCTCACCACTCACAGGTGTCAGGCTTTTGTTCAGCACACTTAGCTTCCTGTATCCCCACCACTCAAGTGTGAGCACAAAATTTTAAAAAATGTAATAAAATTGGAGTTTTGAATATACTGCACTATTGAATGTTTCTTTTTACATGTGACACTGAGTGTGAAGAGGATCTGAATATGAAGGGTGGTTCACGGGAGGAAAAGGAGATTTGGATTGATGGTTGTGATGATTTTTTCTGTTTGGTAAGGATTTAGACAAAAATGAAATTTACTGACCACATTACACATGCATCATGATATGCACACATGTGAACACATGAGTGGAAAGAGTCTTACAGTTTGGAAGATACTGCAATATATGAGCTTTTTCCGTTTTGGGGATACACTGGAGAGATTGTGAAGAGCTTTAAGGAAGACACAGAGACATTGGAGTGGAAAAAAAAGCTTTATTAGACCCATTGATTGGTGTATGTGTTGGAAAATCTGTTAAGATTGAACTCAATGGATATACTTAGCTGTTGTAAGATTGAAGAAACAGTTGCATATATTTAAGCACTGGTCTTTAAATTACCCTGGGCTGGAAAGGGGTTTAACATGCCCATCTTTAAGTGGTTATACTATATTTGGGATTACAGAACAGTATGATTCTCCAGGATAGCATTAACAGCATCATATTCAGGCTTCACATAATTTCTAGGTGGAATACATTTTTTAAATAATTGTACATTATTCCTTGGCTTACATGAAGCTGCAACACCCCTGCCTGATTATTTGTAACTTTATAATGTATTTAAGTAGTTTTTTTCTGCGACACACAGTTATTTATCTAGCAGTAATAGACCAAGATTGAGTAGTTGAGATTAGTAGACAGAAAAGTCTAAAACCTCGTGTACACTGTATTATTGATTACACTGATGATACACATTATTGTTATAACAACATTTCAATTTAAAGTTGAACCAACAAAATTATTTTACATTATTTTTTATTTTTTATTTTTGAACATTACAATAGAAGTATTTGCTGCTTGCACAGCATAAATAATATTTTCATAATTAATTGTAGACCCTATTGGCTAAACCACATCCACATTTAACTCAGGCCCAAGAATAAAAGAATAATTTAATTTTTCAAATTCCAATATAAGTGGTATGTCACACATGCCACCTTGCCTTTACTACATTCCCTTAGAAGATTAATTGCATATATTGTAGGTAAGGAAGGAATAAATCCATGGCACCTGCATCCCTTAAATATTTGGAAAAACGAATAAAGCGATTGGAATGGGATTTTATAGCTTCAAAACCATCATAGAGCATTAATCAGATAAACTTATAATTGTATTAAGTTTACATTAAAAATCCATAAACCAATGGTATAGGTGTAAATTAATAAATTATATACTGTATACGGAATTGTAGAATTTAAAAATTGAATACAATCCTTTACACATAGTCTTCTACATGTTTCACCATCCTGGCTTTGTGCGCTATGTAAGTACAGACGGCCCCCTAATTAAAAACATCCGATTTACAAACGACTCCTACTTACAAACAGAGGTAGACAACAGGAAGTGAGATGAAATCTACCCATAGGAAGGGAAATTCACTCCTGCAAGAGCTATTATGGGGAAAAGGTGTCTCCACTGAAGCTTTATTACCAAGGTTTGTTTACACAACAATCCAAATTTTTTAAAATCCAATTATCATTGGGACAGTAAGTGAGGTGAAATCTTCTGAACAGAAACAAAGACAGCAAAACAAACATTACAGGGGTGTTAACCCTTCCCTATGCTATCTAAAAAGCTTAAAAATTGTTTTTCTGACTGAAGCTACACTTAAAAAATGCACCTGTTCCGACTTACAAACAAATTCAACTTAAGAACAAACCTAAAGACCCTATCTTGTTTGTAACCCGGGGACTGCCTGTACCTGTAATAAATACATAATAAATGTGTACAGCAGTGTATGCATGAAGGTAAAAAAAACCTTCTGTGTGCAGCAGAGCTCAGAATATTCAGACCTGTTTCATGTGAGTTTAGTCTGCATACTGCCTGAACCTGGGATAAACATATCTCCTATTCTGGACACAACCAGGATTTTTCCTGGCCTCCTGTCATATTTGCTAAATGCTTGTTCTGAAACTATGCTAATTGCAGTGCAGCCCAGCATCATGAGCAAGCTCAGACCACTGGTCTAGCCTCAACGCCCAGTAATCAAGTGAGTCATTTATTGACAACGCATCCACAACACCTTGAGTACTCAAGGCACGTTGATCATGAAGCAGGCCGCTGCCAATCTCTGGAAAAGGACATAAAGTGGTTCCTCTGTAGCGCATTTTGCATTTTAGTGCATTTCCTTCTCCATTTGTGATTGCACAATGAATTCCCCTTATAAAGTGGATTTCAAAGAGTGGCCAACCAGTAATGGCACTTCTCCTTGATGGCCTGAATTCTGAAGTCCTTCTGCAATAAAGCCTAAATAAGCCCATTTGTCACAAATTTCGAGTTGCAGAGAAACCCGAGCCCTCAATGCCACTGAGGGTAACTGTATCCTCAACCATCTCAAGCCAACAATGTGCAACACCTGGTATTTGGAAGGGGTACCAAACTAGGAACTGCTGCACCATAAGGTTGAGGACATGTGAGAACTTTCCCTGCTAAAGGGCGGATAGCAGGTTCATGTCACCATTGCATAAAATGATACAAGATGGTGTGGGGTCAGCCACCTTTCAACCTACCCCTGACGAGCTGACAGAATCATAGCCCCAGTGTGGCTCTACCAGTCATACCAGCTGCAAAAGATTGTGCTAGCATTCTGAATGGGCTGTTGCACAGGCTCTAAGTCACTTGAGAAGAAGTAAGGGCTCATAGGATTCATCACATGAGACCACAGTGTGCCCCATCTGCCCACTAGCTCCAATAGTGTGCCCAATTCTACAACCTCCCTGGCAGCCAGCAAAGAGGTGAGGAAGGAAATGTAATATACCTGTGTGTTTTCGCTGGACCATGTATATGTGGTCATGTGGACCTTTCCATTGGCGGGAGCAGCTATAAAGCCAGAAATTTGGCCAAGTTAGCATTGAGATCCTGGACATTTGAGTTACTTATGCAGATTATTTCTTCCATTCCAACAGCTAGGAAAGAGAAACCTGTCTTGGCGAAGATATAATTGCAGAAAGCAAGGTGAGGTTCAGAGACTTTGAGCATGCTTTGCCTTACTAAGTGTTGCCTTACTAAGTGTTGACATGCTAACTATCTTTGCTGCTCAATGTGCTATAAGCTATCTCTCTCAAACACCTTGTCAGACGTAAATCGCTATCTCTGATGTAGCAGGGGATACAGATAGGATTCCTTTGGCATAATTGAAGAGGTAGAATGGGAAGAGGAGGGGAAGCTTTGAAGAATTTTGGCTGCTGGCCAGTATCATTCACATGCTGCTCCCACCAAGTTGTATGGTGCATGCATGTGGAACTAAAAGGACTGGTCGATTTACCCTGTGTGACATGCTGCAGGCAGAGGCTGTAAATCACTGGAGTGCTGTCTGCAGCATATGCATGAATAAAAGCCTAAGGCTTCTGAGCCCTATGGAGCTGACCTAAGGATTCCAATGGCCTACAGTCATGGAGCAGTGCAGCTATTCCCTCCACTCCTCTGCAAGTTGCTCTTGAGCAACATCCTGTGTTGTCAATATTGTGCCTCTCTGTCACTTTCTTCCTTTACATTCATGGAGATCAAGGTACAGTCTGTCAACTCATCTTCCCCACCTTCCTCATCACTCAAGCCTACTTGGCGGTAAACTGCAAATGCAGGAATATAACTGGCAATTAAATCTCCTTGTCTGTTCTTTCCTCGATATATGCTGTGTGTGCTGGTTTCCTCAACATCTGATAAAATTAATTGTACATCTTTCGGCAGTAAGTGACTGATGGTGTGCTCAGATAATTCAGTGGCCTCCGCAAAGCCCGTTTTTTGGGCTACAACAGGATTATATGTTGAAGATAAGTCAGAAGAGAGCATATTTGCAGCTGATGATGACACTGCACCAGTCTGTGCCCCTGGAGAAGGACCATGATGAAGGCTTGATTCTCCATTTTTTCACCTCCTCCACATGCTCTGATTGTACTAACCTCCCAACTTTTGAACTTCAGAATGAGGGACACTGTAGGAGGGATAAGACCTGCGGGGCGAGTAGCGTACCACACCAAATGTGGGCTTGACCAAGAACCTGGCAGTGGGATGGGCTTAAGGGATGTGGTTAAACAAAACCCGTGCTTCCTTGTACCTATAAAATATGCTTTGATTGCTTTGTCAGAGCCTACCTTAATGAAGAACTTCATTAAAATAGTCAGGGACTGCATAGCAAACAGCAAATGTTGAGACAATGAACACTTTGGTGAGTATATAATGTACAGTATTGTATATATAGAGCAGGAGTGTGTAACGCAGAGCACAGGGGTCGGTGATGTACAATGCAATGCTGCAGGCAGTGTCGGGTTTAGGATACATAACACAAAGTGCAGGGGCCAGGGTGTATAATGAAATGTGTTCAAGAATCAGGAGTATGTAATGCACAGAGAGCTGTAGTCGGTGCTGGGTCCCGGAGTACATAATGCACAAAATGCAGGGAATAGGAGTATGTAATGCATAGTAAGAGTCAGGACTACAAAACAAATAGAGTGCAGATGTAAGTAGGGGTAAGTGTAGGGGTAAGGAAAGGGCAAAATTCCCCCCACAAACAATACTCTCCCCGATTTACCCTTTCAGCAAAAAATCATATTCCCTCCCCTTCAAAAAAAACAGCACTAATTTGCACACTAACTAACTAACCCTCTCTCACCCTCCCAGAACAAATTCTCCCACGCAAATCATCTTTCCCCTTCCTCAGCACAAGTCCTCCTCCTCCCTCCCCAAATCCCCAAGTCCCAGCACAATTCCCCCTTCTTCCCTATCCTATCACTTATCCCCACACACCTCTGTTCCCCATAGCAGCACAAATCCTCTCCCCCCAACCCTCCTTCCCAGCACAACAAATCCCCCCATATTTCTTCTCCCAGAAAAAATCTCTCCCCCCTTAAGCACAAATTCCCCCCTCCCCCTAAATCCATCTTTTAGTACAGATCCTTCTCCCAGTATAAATCCTTTTTTCTCTTCCCAGCACAAATCCTCTTCCCCCCCACCAATCCCCCATTGGTGCAGTCTGGCATGATTTCAGCCCATTCAAATAAGTGAGATGAAATCGCACTGCATCTGGGTCACAAAAATGCACAGCTCATTCCTGTGCGATTTATGATGTGAACCAACCCTGTGTCCTGGAGCCCACACTTGGCTCCACTAATGTGCTAGTACCTGGGGGGGACTAGCTAGGGTACATGGGGCAATGGCACCGCATCTCTTGTGGAGTGCCTAGGGCCATCCCCTCTGTGGCAGCCAGCAGCTCTTTAATCCAAGGGGGGGAGGGGAAGTGAATTGTACAATGTACCCCATAATTATTCACATGGGGCAGGATCTGGGGACCCCCACAGCCACAGCCCAGGGTTGTGGGGAAGACGGACTTGTCCTATCAACATGGGGACAAGGTGCTTTGCCCCAAAGCACCCCCCAATGTGGGGGGAATGTGGCCTGGTATGGTTCGGGGGGCACTTGTTCATCCCCTGACTTGCCAAGCTGCATGCTCGGACAAGTGTCTGGTATGGATTTGGGGGGACCCCACACAATTTTTTTTATTTGGGCGCGGGGGACTCTTCTGTTATGGATTGGGGGCTCCCACGCCATTTTTATTACAAATTTTTTAGCCTGTCATTTTTATTTTACATTCTGCTGTCAGCGGGGAATCCCACTGACAGCTGATGACTCATCGGTTGTTAAGTACACCGGAGGCCGGCCCGTTCCTTACAAACCAGCTATATACAGTGTTTTTAAAGGGAACAAAAAAGGCACAAAATGCATGAAAAATGCATGCAAAAACACATCAAAAAGACATGTTTAAAAGCACAAAATGCACCACAAAACGTGCCTGAAAAATGTATCAACCACAACCGCATAGAACCTATACTAAGTACCTGTAATCTTTTTTACACAGATCAGTCAGCATAGGAGCTAGGAGGGGAGAGGGGGCATGTTTAACCACTTGTCGATCATATAACTTTGATATTCAGTATCTCACAAAAGGGGCATGTTTAACCACTTGCCAACCAAATAACTTTGATATACAGTTTCTCACAAAATGCCTTTTCATGTGACAACACTGAAGAAATGACACTTTGCTATAATGTAAGTAGTGAGTGCACAGCTTGTATAACAGTGTAAATTTGCTGTTGCCACCACACATGCTTGACTCCATCTGAACCAAATAAGTTTATCTTGGTCTCATCAGACCGCAGGGCATGGTTTAAGTAATTCATGTCCTTAGTCTGCTTGTCTTCAGCAAACTGTTTGCGGGCTTTCTCGTGCATCATCTTTAGAAGAGGCTTCCTTCTGGGATGACATCCATGCAGACCAATTTGATGCAGTGTGCGGCATATGGTCTGAGCACAGGCAGGCTGATCTCCCACTCTATCAACCTCTGCAGCAAAGCTGGCAGCACTCATATGTCTATTTCCCAAAGACAACCTCTAGATATGACGCTGAGCATGTGCACTCAACTTCTTTGGTAGACCATGGCAAGGCCTGTTCTGAGTGGAACCTGCCCTGTTAAACCGCTGTATGGTCTTGGCTATCGTGCTGCAGCTCAGTTTCAGGGTCCCGGCAATCTTCTTATAGCCTAGGCCATCTTTATGTAGAGCAACAATTCTTTTTTTTCAGATCCTCAGAGGGGTCTTGGCTATGAGGTGCCATGTTGAACTTCCAGTGACCAGTATGAGAGAGTGAGAGTGATAACACCAAATTAAACACACCTGCTCCCCATTCACACCTGAGACCTTGTAACACTAACCAGTCACATGACACCGGGGAGGGAAAATTGGGCCCAATTTGGACATTTTCACTTAGGGGTGTACTCACTTTTGTTGCCAGCGGTGTAGACATTAATGGCTGTGTGTTGAGTTATTTTGAAGGGACTGCAAATTTACACTGTTATACAAGCTGTACACTCACGACTTTACTTTGTAGCAAAGTGTAATTTCTTCAGTGTTGTCACATGAAAAGATATAATAAAATATTTACAAAAATGTGAGGGGTGTACTCACTTTTGTGAGATACTGTACGTTGGCAAAATGACACGGCTGTGCCGAATCATGTATCTAGTATGTGATCTGACACTTCCGGGTCTTTGGCATGAATGCCTGCCGCTGGCAGCTTGCTTCCGCTGTGTTTATACACAGCAAAAGCTGATGGGCGGATATCGCAGTCTCGATGTCCGCCCGCACCCGCCAATTCTTCAGTACAGAGGGAGAATGGCAGATTGCCGTTCTGTTAGTACAGAAGGCATGGATCCTCCCCCCTAGTAAGAAAACACCAGCTAGGCACACAGTTAACACTTTGATCGCCCTATGAGGTTAACCCCTTCTCAGCCAGTGTCATTAGTACAGTGCCAGTGCATGTTTCTTAGCATTGATCATCACTGTATTAGTGTCACTAGTCCCCAAAAAGTGTGAAAAGTGTCAGTTAGTGTTCAATTTGTCTGCTTCAATATCGCAATCCCGCTATAAGTCACTGGTTGCCACCATTACTACTAAATAAATACAAATATTCCATAGTTTGTAGACGCTATAACTATTGCGCAAACCTATCAATATACACGTTTTATTTTACCAAAAATATGTGGCAGAATACATATTGGCCTAAATTGATGAAGACCTTTGATTTTTTTACATTTTTTTATTGGATGTGTTTTATAGCAGGAAGTAAAAAATATTCTTTTTTTTTTTCAAAATTGTTGGTCTTTTTTTGTTTATAGCACAAAAAAATAAAAACCGCAGAGAGGATCAAATACCACCAAAAGAAAGCTCTATTTGTGGGAAAAAAGGACACAAAATTTATTTGGGTACAGCGTCACACAACTGCGCAATTGTCAGTTAAAATAACAGTGCTATATCGCAAAAAATGTCCTGGTCATGAAGGGTGGTAAATCTTCTGGAGGGCAAGGGGTTAAGGCTAGTTAGGTTTAAGCTGAAATTCCAGTTTAAGAGGGGTTTAGGTAGCAAAAACGCCACTGACCACCTATGCTGGGGGTTATTCTGCTGCTATTGACAGCAATGTTGGGGATTATTATTGAAAAAAATGGCACTGATGTTGGGGGATATTACAGAAACTGCCATCTATGCTCAAGAGAAATGGGGGGGGGGGCACAGTTTGCCATTTTCTCCCTGGGCTCCAAATGACCTTGTCCTACCACTGGCTAGAACTATTTTAGCAAACTTTGCTCAGGTAAACAAACATAGGTTGCATACCAGCAAAATTTACCACAAATTCATCCCGGTGGCAAATCTAAACCTCATCTTTATTGTTAGGGTGGACCATCCTTTTTGAATGAGGTGCCATCACTACAGTGGTGGAACAAACCTGAATCTTTTTTTGGTGGCCCATCCCTAAGCACAGAAGTGAATTGCATTGCACTGAAAAGCACACATTGAAGTGCACTGGCAAGGTGCATTAAGGTACTATTTAAAATGAATGGCACTAGAACTTGCCACACTGTGGATCACGTTATCATATTTAGGTGTGACGATAGCCTCAAAGCTTTTAGATTAAGTTGCCTCTTTACAATTTTATGTTTTTTTTTATATCTGCACCATTTTGCAAAAAAATGAAATGTAGAAATACTGTATTTATTTATTTATTAACATTACTAAAATTTTAGCTTTAAGATTTAGTAAGAAGTTGGGAAGTTATGCACTATTTGTATGCTGTGACATTATGAAAGGTGAGGTGATTGATGGACGTTATGTTTCACCTCACATGCATTCATTTTCAGTGAACTAAGGCAAAATCCGTTCCAGGTGTTACCAGCCACCTTAGCAGGGTTGGTTCTGGGCCAGATTTTTTGATTCACTTGTTTCCACCAATAGGTGATATAAATAAACACGAGTAGAGAAAAGTTTTGCTCTGGCCTGGGACTCAGGAGTCATCAAACCTGAGAGAGCTGCTGAACTGAAGTTTCCTTTATGACTGAAACAAAACGTTTGTATTGTCTTTGTTTTGTGGGTGACTGGGAGAAGCCCTTCACTGCTCAGTTAGGAAAACTGGAAATGTTTAGTAAGTGCCTGGATGGCAAGGATTTATTTTCTGTTTTGTTTGTTTGATTTTCAAGCAGCCTTTTAAAATAAAACTGGCTACAAGTGATCGCACCAAGCACAGGACCTTAGTCTCTGCTATTTTGAAGCCTCTTCAGGAGAGACTTCTAGTCCCTATCTCTTTGTCCTGGAATGACCAGTGCTTCTCCACAGTAGCCTTTATGGATTCTGGCGTTGGTAGTTTGTTTTTAGTTGCTTCTCTGGTTCAGTGACTCCAGATTCCCATGGGTTCAAAAATCCTACCGCTCTGTGTGACGACCCTTGGTGGAGCCCCTCTGGGTGATGGTCTTATTATCCATGAGTCCAAGTCTCTCTCTGTCCATTCGGGGGCACTACATCAAGAGGTTTTATCTTTTGACATTATCCTGTCCCTGAAACACCCGGTGATTCTCGTGTTCCCTTGGTTACGTAAACATAACCCATCCATTGACTGGTCCTCTGGTCAAATCTCAGCTTGGAGCTCCTCCTGTCGTGTCCACTGTCTCCAAAAGGTGGTACGCAATCAAGTGTCCGTCCAATGAGGTGTCTACCATCCCTGAGTTATCTGAAGCCTATGCAGATTTTGCTGATGTGTTCTCTGAAAGGAAGCGCAGGCTCTTCTTCCACACCGCCCTTATGACTGTGCTATTGACTGGCTTCCTGGTACTCCTCTACCTAAGGGGAGGACTTACCCACTTAACCTGGCTGAGACTAAGGCCATGGAGGAATACATTGAAGACAGCTTGAAGACTGGATTCATTCGGCCTGCTACCTCCCCCCTGGGCACTGGGTTCTTTTTTGTCGAGAAAAAGGATGGCGGATTCAGACCCTGCTTAGACTTCAGAGCGCTTCACCGAATTACGGTAAAGAATCAGTATCCTCTTCCCCTGATTACTGAATTGTTTGACCGGGTCCAAGGATCGAAGGTCTTTACCAAATTGGACCCTAATTCAGCAATTATTAGAGTTAAAGCAGGAGACGAATGGAAGACGGCCTTTAATACGAGAAGGGGACATTATGAGTGTCTTGTGATGCCATTCGGTCTCTGCAATGCCCCCGCCGTATTCCAGGAGTTTGTGAATGACATTTTCATCGATCTACTCGACTCGTTGTCATTTACTTAGATGATATACTCATTCACTCTAAAGATTTGAAGCTTCATCGTTGCCATGTGCACACTGTTCTCCAATATCTAAGAGATCACCGGTTGTATGCTAAATTTTCCAAATGTTCTTTTGAACAATTGGAAATACCTTTCCTAGGGTATATAATTTCTTGTGAAGGATTCCTGATGGATCCCAGGAAGCTCAATGCCATCTTACAGTGGCCCAGGCCTTTCACGTTAAAAGAAGTACTGTGGTTCATTGGATTTTCAAATTACTATCGAAAATTCATCAAGAATTTTTCCAAGATCCTGCGGAGGAAGGAAGTCTTCCTGAAGGCACGGGAGCAAGAGAGGACAGAGTGAGTAGTGCAACACTGGGGGAGACTACCACATGTAGCCAGTCTCCCTTGAAGACAGCTGTGTGCTTACGTTTTCAGTCTTTTCCCTCCTGAGAGTCAGCCAGGTGGGCTGGTGAAGAGTAAGTCGGGTGGACTGGTGTAGAGAGACAGCCAGCAGGGCTGGTGAAAGGTGCAGCTACAGCCAGGTGGGTTGGCAGCACCTGAAGAGGTGGGGCTGGGATCAGTGGCCACAGAAGAGAAGTTACATGATTTTTCCCTATATCTGAGCTACACTTAAAGGGGCTGTCTCAGGAACAGGCGTGACCAGAAATGTGTGGACTTCCACAGAGAACACCAGGCACAAGTAAAATGTAAAATAATATAATTTATTTAAATATAACATAAATGTAAACGCACCTCCAATATACCAAAACCGTGTCAATCAAACCAGAGAACCAAACAAGTAGTGACACACAATAAACAACTGCCCAAACCAATTACAGTATATACGGAAAAGAGGATATGCAAAGCATAGTAGTAACAAAGCCAGGGTCGTACACGTGAGATCAGGCAGAGGGAGCTGGGAGCAAGACAGGGCAGGGAGAGGGAAACAGGAGATGGAACAAGCAGGCAGGAAGGGATCAGGCTGCTCTGTCAGGGTCCAGGATCCGGATGCAGAATGCAGGAACACAGGAATGCACGTCATGGGCACATGGAGACAAAACACCGAAGTAAAGAGGAAGAGCATAAACAGGGCTTAAAGATACTTCATGCAACAAGCATCAGGTGATGCCTGATTCCTATGAACTTCTGGCTTCTGAGAGACACCCACTGGTGAACTGCAGCCTATAGATCTGGGAGCCACAGTGCCACCAGCAGGTGTTTCCTGACAGGCTGTGAGTTCCTTCCTGTAATGGGCTCTTGCTAAATCTGACTGGGAGCCTGTCAGATCATCTCAAGAGTGATTCAGCTGGAACAAGCAAGTGTTTATGCAGGAGGGAAGAAGAGAAGAGACTGTATATAGATGTATATATGAAGTTGTCTCTGAAGTTGTTGAAGTCAAGTGGGCATCCCATATCCTCCCATCCCTATCCAAGTTATTCACCCTCTAATAAATAACAAAAACAAAGCCACAGACAGTTCTCTGATTCTGGGTGCTCGTGAATATTCAGTGTGCCTGGCTGTGCAGGAGTGGGAGATCCCTTTCTTCTGCAGCACCGACATGGGGTGTGCTACATATGTTTAAAGAAAAAGTTTGATGATGATAAGTCTTTCAGCCATTACAGCAGCCTCCCACCTACTTGCAATGGGCAAACTCAACTAAATATCCCTCGGAATCTCATTCACGCTGCTCATGGACTGCCTCCAGTGCCCTAGGCATTTAGGACTAGTGTTGAGCGAACCCGGACTGTAACGTTCGGGTCCGTACCGAACTTTGGGGTGTCCGGGACCTGAACGCGGACATTTCAAAAAACGTTCGGGTTCTGGGTAGTCATGCATGTTGAATAGCTGCAGGGCAGCCAATCAACAAGCGTTTCACTGGTTTGCACTTAGAAGTCATCACAGCCATGCCTACTTATAGCACGGCTGTGATTGGCCAGTGCATCATGTGACCCAGCCTCTTTATAAGCTGGAGTCACTTGATGCTGCAGTCACATGCTCTCTGAGACTCTGACTAGTATAGGGAAAGGAAGCTGCCAGTGAGGGACAGATTGCAGACATTTTAACATCTGATCCTGCATCCTGAGATTACTACTACTGTTGCTCTGAGGGACAGATTGCAGAAATTTGAGATTTCACATACTGCTGCTTTGAGTGACAGATTGCAGATCAAACCCTGCATAACACAACGATCGTTACGATCGTACACAACGATCAGATTGTGGGATCGTACACAACGATCAGATTGTGGGAGTCATTTGAGATTTCACATACTGCTGCTTTGAGTGACAGATTGCAGATCAAACCCTGCATTACACAATGATCTGACTGCACTAGGTAGAGGCTTCTGCTTAGAGGGACAGATTATTGTTCAAAAATCATCTCCTAGTTCTAAAGGGAGAGGTTCTAGCTGTTGCTGTAAGTGACACATTATTGTTCAAAAATCATCTCCTAGTTCTAAAGGGAGAGGTTATAGCTGTTGCTGTAAGTGACACCTTATTGTTCAAAAATCATCTTCTAGTTCTAAAGGGAGAGCTTCCAGCTGTTGCTAAGAGGGACAGATTATTGTTCAAAAATCATTGCCTACTCCTATAGGGTCAGGTTCCAGCTGTTGCTATGAGTGACAGACTATTGTTCAAAAACCATCTCCTAGTTCTAAAGGGAGAGCTTCCAGCTGTTGGTGTGAGCGGTGCATTTCTTGCACCAAAATAAAAAGTGCGTCTACGTTGGTGTTTTAAAAAAAAAAAAAGGTATTAATTGGTATTAATAAATACTTACGTAGGGCTACATAGTACATTTGCGGGCACAATGAGGAGAGCAAATAAGGGACATGGTCATGGTGCTGCTGGTGATGCTGGTGCTGCTGGTGTTGGTGGTGTTGATGAACCTCCTGTTGGAAGGAGAGGATGTGGTCGAGGTGTGCCAGCTACACACACAAGGGAAACACCTTCCTCAGGTTGCCAACATAACCCTCACCGGCATATGGTAGGCCCAAATGCCCCTCAACGATTGGTGAGGCCAGAACAAGTACAGGCGATAGTAGATTGGGTGGCTGACAATGCCTCCAGTTCCTTCACATTGTCTTCCTCCCGGTCCCTTGATGAAAGCTCGGAGTTGGCACCTGAACCCCATGGCCATCTGTCTTTCACCTCAGCCCCTTGTAAATTAGCCAAGCAGTCTGAGCCCCAAATCCTGCAAGAGACTCTTATGCTTTTTGATGACTCTCCTGGTGTGCTTTCCGTGGGCCATCCACATAACGCTGCCCCAGAAGTGGAAGACAATGAGTGCACCGATGCCCAACCACTTCTGTTGCAGGATGAGGACATGGAAACACCAGCGCAGCACGTCCCTGATGATGACGAAACACAGGTGCCAACTGCTGCAGCTTGCCTCAGTGTGCAGACTGACAAGGAGGGCAGTGGTGAAGGGTGGGTGGAAGATGATGTGGAGGAGGATGAGGTCCTAGACCCCACATGGAATGAGGGTCATGTGAGTGACGTGTGTAGTTTGGAGGAAGAGGTGGTGGCTGCACAGAGGCACCAGCACAGCAAAAGAGGAAGCAGGTTGAAAAAGCGGAGCGAGCGTCCCCTAGACAGTATGCCTGCTACTACCCACTGCACCCAGGGACCTAGCAAACCAAAGGCAGCTCAAAGGCGTTTCCCCGCATGGCAGTTCTTCAGACAATGTGCTGATGACAAGACTCGAGTGGTTTGCAAGCTGTGCAATGATAGCCTGAGCCGGGGGTATAAATGTTCTCAATCTGAGCACAACCCCCATGACCAGGCATCTAAATTCAAGGCACAAGCTGCATTGGAATAATTACCTCAAAATCCAAGAAAGGTCTCGGCCTCCTCCTGCTTCCTCTTCTGCTGCTGCCTCGGCCTCTTCCTCCACCTCTACAGTGACAGTGTCACCTGCCACCCAGCAAACAGACGATATGACAGCAACACCACCATATCCGTCACCGTCCCCAAGCATTTCCACATGGTCCCATGGAAGCTTACAGCTGTCCATCTCCCAAACACTGGAGAGAAAGAGGAAGTACCCCCCTACCCACCCACGATCCCTGGCCCTTAATGCCAGCATTTCAAAATTTCTGGCCTTTGAAATGCTGTCATTCCGTCTGGTGGACACGGACAGTTTCAAAAACCTGATGGCGGTGGCTGTCCCACAGTACGTGGTTCCCAGCCACCACTACTTTTCCAGGTGAGCCATCCCTTCCCTGCACAAACAAGTCGGGGACAAAATCAAGTGTGTACTGCGCAACGCCATGTGTGGCAAGGTCCACATAACCACTGATACATGGACCAGTAAGCACGGGCAGGGGCGCTATATCTCGCTAACTGCACACTGGGCAAATGTAGTGACGGATGGGCCTGAGCCGGCTAGCCATTTGGCGCATGTCCTTCCACCACGAGGATTGCAGGGCATTTCTCTTTGCCTCCTGTTGCCTCCTCCTCCTACTACGCTTCTTCCTCCTCCACTACCTACTCATCCGCTCAGCGTAACACCTTCACCACCAACATCAGCATATCCAGGGGGAAACTACAGTAGGCTGTTTTAAAACTGATATGTTTGGGGGATAAACCCCACACTGCGCAGGAGCTATGGATGGGCATTGAACAACAGACCAATGAGTGGTTGTTGCCACTGAGTCTCAAGCCCGGCCTGGTGGTGTGCGACAATGGCCGAAATCTCGTAGCGGCTCTGGGCCGAGCCCGTTTGACGCACATCCCTTGCCTGGCGCATGTGCTGAATTTGGTGGTACAGAATCTTCTAAAAAACTACCCGGATATGTCAGAGCTGCTGCATAAAGTGTGGGCTGTCTGTGCGCACTTTCGGCATTCTCACCCTGCTGCTGCTCGCCTGTCTGCGCTGCAGCGGAACTTCGGCCTTCCCGCTCACCGCCTCATATGCGACGTGCCCACAAGGTGGAACTCCACCTTGCACATGCTGGAGAGACTGTGCGAGTAGCAGCAGGCAATAGTGGAGTTTCAGCTGCAGCACGCACGGGTCAGTCGGAACAGCAACACTTCACCACCAACGAGTGGGCCTCCATGCCAGACCTGTGTAGCGTATTGCGGTGTTTTGAGTACTCCACCAACATGGCCAGTGCTGATGATGCTGTTCTCAGCGTTACTATCCCACTTCTATGTCTCCTTGAAAAAACACTTCGGGCCATTATGGAAGAGGATGTGGCACAGGAGGATGAGGAGGAGGAGGAGGAAGAGGGGTCATTTCCACGGTTATCAGGCCAGTCATTTGCAAGTGGCTCGGAGGGTGGGTTCCTGCACCAGCATAGGCCAGGT
>BLSH010070830.1:381693-397089 GCA_018402905.1 Glandirana rugosa | reverse complement strand
GTTTATTTTTTTTTACCCTTCCCCCAACTACACCTCATCCTCGGATCTCCAACTGATCCGGCACTGGCACCATCACATCCACCTTCACCGCCACCAGCTCCTCATCCTCCTCCATCGGTTGTGACCAAAAAAAAAAAACAAACAAACATTAACCCCATCGGGGGTTTTATAACTCCGGATAAGTTTTTTTGTTAATATGTTTACCGACACACTCAGGTCAGATTTACAAATAAGACGTGTTCCATGTCTGTTCAGAACACCCTAGGTACGGACCAAGTAAAATTATTTCGAATCGAACAGGTACAACAGACACCTGGAGGAGGAAGAGGCCACCAAAGCAGCTGTGCCACCGCCAGCACCTCAGAAGGCAGGGTTAGCATGGCCGAAATGTGGCAAAGCTTTGTCAGCAGCCCGTCACTACTGGGGGTGTTATCACAGACAAGCGCAGCCGCCTGTCCACAGACAACATGGACAAGCTAAGCTTTATTAAAATGAACCAGGCATGGATCCCACAAGACTTGTCTGTACCTTGTGCAGAATAAACATTTAGACTGGACTCACACAGCCATTTGTATAATTGTTTTTTTGAATAGGCCTCAATATTTTGGGGGCTACCCCAATTACAAACAAACAAAAAAAAAAAACCAGTGTTGGCTACCTCCTCCTACTCCTCGACCACCGCCACTTCCACCTACACTACCACGGTCACGGCCTAGTCAACCTCTAGGCTCCTACTCCACATCAACCCCCTTCCCATTTTTTTTTATTTGATTTTCATTTATTTTCCCTATCCCCATTTTTTTGTAGGGCACTTTTTCCCTACTCTTACCCCCATTTTACTTCCTTTTGCATCCCTCTAGCACTTGCCAGGACTTTGTTACAGCCATTTTTGTGCCTAAAAGTTCGGGTCCCTATTGACTTCAATGGGGTTCGGAGTCCGGGATAAAGTTTGGGCATCGTTCGGTGCCGAACATGGACTTTTTTCCAAAGTTCGTTCGGACCCGCCGAACCCGAATGTCCAGGTGTTCGCTCAACTCTATTTAGGAGGTCTTTAAAAAACAGCCAAAGCTGAGGCATTGCAAGGCCGCAGACAAGATAGTGCCATCGTACCGTGATTAAAACCTCAGTGAAGACTCACAGTCCACCTCTGAGGATTTCCTAAGGGACACAGATCCATTTGACCATCCTCTAACATTCTCAGACATGACAAAAATGTTACTTGGTGGTCTGCAAAACATGCGAAACCCAATTCAAAATCGCCCATCGTGCATATATCCCATTTCGACACAGCAAAGTAGACTCCCCTCTTTCTGCATGCCCCTGGCTTGCCTTCTCTTTTTCATAGAGTGTGGACTTATCAAGCTACGTCTACCTTCTGGGATCAGGCACAAAAATATATCAACAAAATTCAGCAACTACTCCTCCCTAAAGACCCCCTACTATGTCTTATTTAGTTGTGACTCTTTGATGACCTCCCCATCATCATCCACCTGTGACTCTCTTGCTCATTGCGTTCATATCTGCTTTCTAATAGCTTGCAGAGTCCTCATGCAGGCCTGGATTCACCCCACCTCAAATTGCTTTGGTTAAAAAAGCACTTCATACCCTATTTCTCATGGAAAAGCTGGACACCCTGATGAGGAATAAACAAACGAGTGAAACAAAACCCTTATGGTGTTGTTATGGGATCATGCATATCTGGATATAATAAAAAAGTGAAAAAATACATATGAAAAAATTCTAATACAAAATAAAACTAAAAATCTGAATAACAAAAACTAAAACGAAACAAATACCAGGACAACATCCAGAAGCATGGAAACCCATAAGAACACCATATCACCGGCAATTGTCATGAGACATCGTATTGTCCGATGAAACTGGACAACTGACAATTGCTTATAAAATTTAAATGTATGATTTTGCACCCTCAGACTCATTTTTAAACTGAGCAAAAAGAGCAGCAAACCCATATTCACAAAACGATATTCATAAAACATGACAACCATAAAGCCTAGGGTGTAGCTAAGCTGTATGCCCAGACAGATGGAAAACCAGCAAGAATGTATATGGATATTTCACTCATAAAAACGGGAAACATCCCATTCAAAATTTAAGCCAGCGGGCTTCCTGTGTTAAAGTAAAATATACAATATACCTCCTTCTTACACAATATCCTGAATTTAACTCCTCCTCTTGCCAGTAAAGTGATTTTTTTCTACAGCCTGGATGGCCAAATCAGATACATTCTTCTGATACTCATCGTTCCAGTGCCTAGCAACATTAGCATTGTGGTTTTTATCGATGTCCTACAGGTGGTCATGAAGGCGATCACGCAGCCTGCGGGTTGTCTGACCAACGTACTGAATCTGGCATGATTTACTAATAATATATGCCAGGTATCTATTGTTGCAGTTAATGAACAACGATATCTTTGATTGCTTATCCGTTACGGTTGCCTGAATGGTGCCCCCCCCTAGAAATGTGAGGGCAACATGGACACCCATTGGAACCGCACCGAAAGGTCCCTTTAAACTGCAGCCAGTGCGAGCGTGGTTTACTACTAATGTAAGGACTGGGAGATAATTTTCCACCTAAGGTGGGCACTCTATGGGATACAGTTTTAACCCCTTTAGACAGGATTTGTGAATTAGACAACACTGGTAGATATTTCAAAACTATATTCCTAATTTTATTAAACAATGTGCTAAATGGAGTAGAAAATATTGGAATATTAGTGTGTAAAGAATTATCTTTTTGTCTAGTCCTGTTTTTATGACCTTCTATTCACAAATTCTCACGTGGAGTTTTATCAGCTATCCCCATGGCTCTATGTGTGTATTTTCAAAACATCGGAACATCTCCAACGCCCCCTGTTTGTACTCAGCCTCTTCACTATAGATGTGTTTCAGCCTCAAAAATTGTCAGACCGGGATGCCTCTTAATGTGTTTTTGGGGTGACTAGAATCCGCTCGTAAGAGTGTGTTGCCTGCTGATGGTTTCCTAAAAAGACTAGATACCGCTCTGCCATCTACTCCCCTAAGGCATACATCAAGGAATTCCATGGCCGTGGAGTCCCAACAACCCATGAACTGTAGGTTCAGGTTATTGCTGTTCATATAGATTAGCCAATCCTCTAAAGAATTAACCTTATTGGAGACAATGAAAAGCAGATAGTCTATATAATGGCAATAAAACAAGGTGTCTGAATGGTGGAGACTAACAAATCCAAAGATGCTGGACCCCTCCCAACCATCCCATGTAAAGATTGGCAAAGGAGGGAGGAAATTTGGCTCCCATAGCAGTCCCATTGCAGTCCCTGCCAAACATAAAATAATTATGGGGAAAGAAGATATTCCAAACTTAAAATAATTAATTCTTGATGAACGAGGGAATAACCATTATATATAGAAACAAAAAAGGAGACTGCTTCTAGACCTAAGGAATGTGAAATGGAAGAGTACAAGCTAGACACATCACAGGTCACCCATTTCAACTCATCATTCCACTTAAAATCTTTCAACTTGGACAGTCATTTTGTATATAATATTTTAACTTTCTATTTTTGTTTTTAGGATTTTATACATGTGATGTTATTTAGTTAATGGCCATTCATTCATAGAGTTAAAGCCTATCATGCAGGATTCTGGTCCCAATTGGCCTCACGATCAACAAAGAGTTTTGATCATCTTTATGAGGACCTAGTTCTAAGCTGTTTCTATCTGCATTGAATGGACCTGAATCTCCACATGATTGTATGTGGGCATCAACATTTAAAACAATTTAGAGAAATTAAGAGACTTTTTCTTATTTGTATATACATCATTGTTATTTGTATGTTATTCGGCTATGATTAAGCACCAATAGTAGTGGTTTGAAATGCGTCACATGTCTTTCTTTTTATCCCGATTTTTGTACGGACTTTGTCTTCAATAAAGATATTTGCTTGGAGTGTGGCCATCCGGACTTTTTCTTCTCATATGTATTTGTTAATAACCTCTCTTTCTCTAACCTCTCTAACCTCTCTTTCTCTCTCCACTTATCTGGTTACAATATCTAATATCTTCTAATCCTCAGGTTGCTTTTTTGGTGGAATTCTTAGTTAGCTACATCCATTGGACCAGATAGGTTGTTATCAGTTATCCTCTGAATGTTTGTGGACTTGCCATGCTGTCAAGGCTGTTTACTATTGTTCTTATTGCTTTACTCTGTAAAGGCTATGCTATTTTTAGTAAAGCCTTCTCTGTTATATGACTCTTGTTTATGATATATTTCTACTTCTGTATTAAACTTCTTAATAAATATATTTAAAAAAAAAAAGAAAGCTAAACCCTCTTTTGTCTTTCTACAGGAGATGTATTTTGTGACACATTCTATACTAAGGCTGACTAATAATTATTTCCTACATGTGTACCTTGCTACCAATCCTACCACAATGACAAAGGGGGTGTCCATTCTTATAGGAAAGAACACAGGGTTTGAGGTAACACACCATTTGACAGACACGGAAGGGAGGTTCCTCTTTCTCAAGACAAACTGGGAGATATCACTATTACGCTGGCCGATGTTTATTTCCCTAACTATGCTCATGCATAGTGTTGAGCGAACCTGAACTGTAAAGTTCGGGTTCGTACCGAACTTTGGGGTGTCCGTGACCCGGACCCGAACCCGGACATTTGAAAAAAAGTTTGGGTTCCAGTTCTGGGTTCTGGTATTTGATCACGCATGTTGAATAGCTGCAGGGCAGCCAATCAACAATCGTTTCACCGGTTTGCCCTTAGAAGCCATCACAGCCATGCCTACTAATGGCATGGCTGTGATTGGCCAGTGCATCATGTGACCCAGCCTCTTTATAAGCTGGAGTCACTTAGTGCTGCATGTAACATGCTCTCTGGGTAGAGGATGCGGCCGGTGCTGTGAGGGACAGATTGTATATAGATAGATAGGTAGAGATTACTACTACTACTGCTTTTAGGAACAGATTGCAGATCTCATCCTGCATTACAGAACGATCTGACTGGACTAGGTAGAGTCTACTGCTTAGAGGGACAGATTATTGTTCTAAAATCATCTTCTAGTTCTATAGGGTCAGGTTCCTGCTGTTGCTGTAAGGGACAGATTATTGTTCTAAAATAATTTTGCAGCCCTCTAGCACTTTCCAGGACTTTTTTACAGTCATTCTTGTGCCGAAAAGTTCGGGTCCCCATTGAATTCAATGGGGTTCGGGGTAAAGTTCGGGTCAAGTTCGGTACCGAACCCGGACTTTTTCCCGAAGTTCGGCTGAGCCCACCAAACCCGAATATCCAGGGGTTCGATCAACTCTACTCATGTACTGTATCATTCTGTCACTGAGTGGTGGATGACATGAACTGGTTTGCCTCAGGATGCTTAACCATAGGTAGAAATTTTAATGTGTCTTTAAATCTCCTTCAAGATACCTCCAATGGAAAGTCTAGCATTACCTTTTAGGGAGCTGAAAAAGCTCAAAGTCCTCCTGGGTTCTTTAACTTTGTTTGATTCCTGGCGTACAGTTCACATCTCAGAAAAAGATTTTACCTATTATTCAGCAACCCATGATAAATACTTATGAACTGACTACATTTTAATTTCCCAGAGAGATGTAATGCTTTTGCATTATTGATCTTATCACACATCAGCATGCCACTGAAACCAAACAATAATATTTTCTTCACAACTTATCTGATAATATCAAACCCCCCGCCCCCGCACCCCCCCAGACGTAGGTCTGGGAAGCACACAAATGTGTCCTGAGGGGAGAATTCATTAGCTTAGCTTCTAAGTGCAAAAAGAAGGTGGAGTGCGAATTTCAGCCTTGGTGACTAATATTGCCCAGCTGGAAGCACAACACAAATTCTCGCACCTGGTTGCTGGAGGCATGCCAAGAATTACAAACCATGCTGGATTTAAAAGCTAAACACTTTCTAATTCTAAAAAAAAAAAATGGTTCTATTATGAACGCAGAGATAAAAGTGGCAAGTTTCTCACCAAGGCCTTGAAAAAAAAATTTACTTGTCTTCAAATATTTCTGCAATTAAAAGTTCAAATGGTAAATTGGAGTATGCTACTGCTAAGATTATGGCAGGATTTCATAAATACTATGCTAGGCTGCATAATCCCCCCCCCCCCTTACCCCCCTGGCAGATCCACCGGGTAGTAGAGCCCAGATCTTGCCTATTTTAAAGGAGTCAGGAGTCACCTATAGATGAAGGAGAACTTTTGCTAGCAATTAAAATGTTGAAAACATCCTGGTCCTGATGAGTTTACAGCCTACTATCATGAAACTTTCAGTTTAATTAAACCCCCCAATTTTACAAGCTTTAAACTTTTTGAAAGACCCATAAAAGGTCCCAGACATTTTTCTTTGGCTCATTTAGCAGAACTCTCTAAACCTTATAAAAACCATACTGAATACTCTAGCTATAGGCCAATCTCATTCATCAATAGTGATCTAAAATTGTTGGCCAGGGTACTGGCCACTCGCTTGCTTGATTTTCTACCCCAACTTATTGGTCCAGAGCAAGAGGACTTTATGCCTGATTTGGTGGCAAAGGATAAGGTTAACAAAGCCCCTAATTTGATGTACAAAGTCTATGGGGGTACACTCAAGGCCAGGGCACTCTTCTGTCAACAGACAACAGACTGTGGGATTTCATGATAACAATGTGCGGCAATATAGGATTGAAAGCCCATATGTTATCATAGATCTCTTCACTTTATCAAAAGCCCAGAACAAAACTTAAAATTAACTGTACATTATCAATTATGATTTGAAATGGTTAACCACTTCAATATCAGGCACTTACCCCCCTTCCCGCCCAGACCAATTTTCCGCTTTCAGCGCTGTTGCATTTTGAATGACAATTGCGTGGTCATGCAACGCTGTACCCAAACAACATTTTTATCATTTTTGTTCCCTTCTTTTGGTGGTACCTTCTTTTGGTGGTATTTGATCACCTCTGGGATTTTCCTTTTTTGCACTACAAATAAAAAAAGACTGAAAATTTTGAAAAAAAAGGTTTCTTTGTTTCTGTCACAAAACTTTGTAAATAAGTACATTTTCTCCATCACTGATGGGCACTGATGAAGCTACACTGATGGGCACTGATGAGGCAGTACTGATTGGCACTGATGAGGTGGCACTGATGGGGAGGCACATATATGCAGCACTGATAGGCAGCAGTGATAAGCAGCACTGATAGGTGGCACTCATAGGCGGCACTGATGGGCACTCATAGCCGGCACTGATGGGCACTCATAGGAGGCACTAATGGGCACTGATAGTTGGCACTGATGGGCACTAATAAGTGGCAATGGGGGCACTGATAAGTGGCACTGGTGGGCACTGATAGGCGGCAAAGATAAATGCCATTATTTAGGACGCATTCCCTAGTGGTCCTGGATGGCATCCAAGTTGGGCACTGAGTGCCATCCATGTTGTGCACTGTGCCCCTTACCTGGTGGTCTAGGGTGGGCTCCCTGGTGGTCAGGGTGGGGTTCCATGGTATTTTCCCTGGTGGTCCCTGGGTGGGCATTCCCTGGTGGTCTTGGGTGACGATCCTACGGGGAGCTGCACTGATAAACAATCAGTGCAGACCCCCCTGCCAGGAGAGCAGCCAATCGGCTCTCCTCTACTCTGCAGACGCGAGTAGAGGAAAATCTGATAAATGTCTCTTCTCCTGTTTACACTGTGTTAGGGAAATTATAATACCTTGTATTATAATTTTGCCTGCGCTAATAAGCGCATTTTTCAGCTCTTTTGCATAATGCATTCCATCGACCTGTGTTGATGCAGACACACACACACAGACACAGATTGCTTCATCTCACATGGCCGATAGCAGAGATATTGTCCTCCCTGGCTCTCGCTGTCGTGTTTATTTATACTGGTCAGACAGGTTTAACAGAAAGAACTGGTGGCATCACAATCAGCCAATCAGCCTCCAAGGCACAGTCACATGACATGAGCTCAAATACAAATACAACCAATCAATGACACACTTGATTACATTCAAACTATACAATAGGAAAGGCATGCATGTATGGGGGGGTTTGGCCGACCTCTATGAGAAGACAGCAAACAAAGAGAGCCATGTGCTATCTTCATAGAAGCATTCCAAACCAAATCCACCACACATGTACAAACCTGCCAATTACAATGAATCACTACCCAATACAGCTCTCTGAACTATATTACATAGCAAATATACTACTGTTCCATTAAAGGGTAAATTACAACACAAAGGAATATAGCTGCAGATTTCTGTCACATTGATCAGATGCCACAGAAAGCCCACAGATCATTATCCTTACATAAAAAGCAATACTAATTCCATAAGGCAAGTAAACTGCCGCCAAGCAGATCGATCTGTACAGAAGACAGGGGCCCCCTGATTGACGGTAATACACCCGCGCCACAGAACGTGCATTGCACCTCAAAGATCCGGACCAGCGTTTGCTCCAGCGATAACCGCACAGGGCGCCTGCTGGCCGGGATGATCGGGCGGTAGCGTGTAATTATCAATTGATGGAAGATATCCATTGTATTGGCCTTTCCTCAGTATCGGTTAAAGCCATATTCGCTGTACACAGCGAATGCCGGTAAACCAACACTGGGAGACTCTGTGACAATACATAATACACCCTAAATTTCTACAACAACTGTGATCAGCTGTGATTGGTCATGGCTGATCACATGGTAAACAGCTTCTGATGGAAGCTCTTTCCCAAAATCAATAATGTGATGGGTCAGACTGACACACCGCACCACCGATCGCGGGCACGCAATCACTGGTCATCCCCTGGACGTCAATAGACATCCAGTCAGGATAACTGAACCACCGCCCGGCCGCCATTTGTCAATAGGCTGAGCAGGAAGTGGTTAAAGACAGGGCTGCACTTTTTCTCCTAACTTTAGAACCAAAAGAAGCTAGCAGCAGTACAGGCTGATGTTTCCCTTGTGTCATGGATTGTAGACTGCCTGACAGGAAGACCGCAGTATGTGCATTTGCAAGACTGTGTGTGGAATAGGGTGATCAGCAATAATGGTGTTCCACAGAGTTCTCTCTCTCTTTCTTTTTACTGTCTATACAATTGTTTTCAGTTATCAGTCTTTCCAACTGCAGAAGTTTTCTGATGACTCTGCGGTAGTGGAATGTATTAGCTATGTGAAGGAGACAGGACTGTGATGGAGAACTTTGTCACATTGTGTGAGGATAATCATCTGTATCTAAATGTGACAAAGACAAAGGAGTTGGTTGTGGACTTGAGAAGGAAAAAAGGCACCAGTGACCCCTGTCTCCATCTGAGAAGTGGATGCAGTAAAGAGTTAAAAGTATCTGGGGGTGCACATAGATAATAAGCTGGACTGGAGCAAGAACACCAAGCCACTTTATAGGAAGGGTCAGAGCCACCTCTGGTGTCTTTAAACATCTGATCGATGCTGCTAAAGATGTTTTATGAGTCAGTGGTGGCCAGTGCTCTCCTGTATGTGGTGGCATGCAAGGGGAGCAGGCTTAGGGTGGCCAACACCAACAGACTCAACAAACTGATTCACAAGGCCAGTGATGTTATTGGATTGGAGTTGGGGTCTTTAACAACAGTGTTGAAGAGGAGAATGTTGTTCAAGGCACGTTCAGTCTTGGACAATGCCTCTCACCCACTCCACAATACACAGTCTGTGGAGTGACAGATTGTTACAACCACGATGCACCACAGAGTGACACAGGAAATCATTTTTGTCTGTGACCATTAAATTATATAATTCTTCTCTGCGAGTGCAGGATGTGAGGACTTTTTATGATCCCGATTTTTATGTAGTTTTTATAGTATGTTTGTATTGGGTTAATTATTATTCCCCCTTAGATTTAGATTTGAACAGCAATTGCAAGCCAATGCGAGGTCTTTTGCAAGACCAAATGACACTACTGTACATACGACCAAATGAAACAGTTTAAACAAAAGAGGATGGTATAGCAATAGGCAATGTGTGAAAGAAGGACAATATTCTAGGCAATATGGTTATCTTGATGATAGTGGCTCTTCCAAAGCACGAGAAAGGTTTTGTGATCCAGTGTTATAGGTCTTGTGTTATCCCACGTAAAAACAGCTGAAATAATAAAGTCTTCCTAATTTTAAGCATCATTATTATGCCTCCCATTTGGCCAGAATTATTGACTGGAATTGCCATGCAGGCAACAAAGACTAGGTGGACTTTAAAGGCAATGATATGAACATACCGCTAATTTCAAAGGTTTGCCACTGGATGGCTATGTGTACAACATGCACCTCATCCCTCATGGGAATTCGATATATAGGGGAAATAGATCAAAAAAGGTATAATGGTGAGAGTGGGGACTTTTGCGATGGTGGTACAATTAATTAAACAGCAAGTAAAAATTGATATTTTAATTATATTCAGTTAAAATAACATGCAGGGTAACACATTGATAATTAAAAGCATTGATTCATGGGTATGAAATACAGAATAGTACAGACATCATGTCCTGATATAGAGAGTTTACTGTAAGGGGGTTAGCTCGGCAGCGGGTGTGTTTGACCCCCTGGAAGGGTTCACTACACAATTTAGGCACAGAGAGACAGCAGTTTCAGATGAAAACAAAAAGGTAGTTTATGGCTGGGGCGTGGCCGGCAGCTCAGGAGAATGGCTGCGTGAAGAAGGAGCTCCGCAAGAATCCCCTGACATCCAGCGACTAATGGCAACTAACAGCAAAAACAGATGTGGAATTCCTCATACAAATGAACAGCCATCATCCAGGCTCAGAATGAGTAAGAGGAAGAGTGAGCACGGCCCTAGGAAGCTCACCGACTTCTTCAATGCAGCGGGCATGGCTGAGCCGCAAGATGGCGATGGGGCACCTAGCTCCCGGCACGACAGGAGACGCGGTGACACACTGAGAGACGGACACCATCACCGCACAACCTCATCAGGACACAGCAACAGCTCCTCTCCGGGTTCATCCCTGACACAAAGTTCACAAAAGGTATTGCAGAAACGCTCCGAGGAGCACAAATACCCAGGTGAGCTTGGGGAACAGGACGGGTCACACGATAGCACCAGGGAGTTTATTGAGCAGCTCCATGAATTCCCCACTTCAGGGCAACCCCTGACACCACAATGAGAGATGTGCTTATAACTTTGAGAGGCTCATTGCATAAAGACATGATGGAATGTGTCACACAAATTAAGGCCGATGTATCAGCATTAGGGGACAGAGTGAATCACACAGAAGATAAGATGGAGGAATTTGCAACAGCCCACAATGAGCTTGTTGACGCTCACAATGCAATAGAAGAAGAATTGCAGGCTATGAAAAACAAAATGGCAGGCATTGAGGATAGAAATAGAAGGAACAATGTTAAGCTAAGGGGGGTGCCAAAGACCGTTCCCCCGTCGGAACTACATATATTTGTCCAGGACTTTATAGCAGCCATCTTGCCTGACACCCCAGAAAGAGAGATGATAGTGTACAGGGCCCACCGTCTACCAAAGCCTAAGCACCTTCCTGAAAAAGCAGTGAGGGATGTTATCGCATGCATTCATTTTTTCCATATCAAAGATGAGCTGATGCAATTTTCCAGGAAAAACCATAACCTGTCCGATCTATACTCAGGAATCACCTTATACTCTAACCTGTCACAACACACTATGCAGGCACGCAGGAACCTTGCAACTGTGACTAAACTGTTCCAAAACCATAAACTGCCCTATTCGTGAGGATTTCCTAGGAAAATTCTAATCACAAGAGAAAATCGCACTTACACCATCTCCACCTTGGAACAGGGCTTAAAACTAGCAAGACAGTGGGCATTGCTCCCTGCAAAGGTGGACCCCCCTACAAAACCGCAGGCTGCAAAGGTATCTTCAGACTGGCATAAAGCATAATCAAACTGTTTGACAGCTGGATGTTAATAGGGGACAGAGGGAGCTCAGACCCCCACAGTGATATAGCAAATGCATTCGCACTGCGAGATTTATCTCAAGTTTTTTACATGTTGTTATGTTTTATCTTTCTTCGTTTTCTTTCTTTCTTATGTGCGGGAACTTTACTGCACAACCATCCTAAGACACACAGGATCTTCGTCAGAAACTGGGACCCTGGACAAAAGTATCTCCATCAATGCTGCAATATCTTATTCAACACTGCCACCTTCGGGTATTGGGAAAACAGCACATCTCCTAAGAATTCCATATATGCTACTAAAAACACCACTCTATAAAACCCTGCAATGTCAATAGAAATTGTCTCGCTCAACGCACACGGCCTCAACAGCCCCTTTAAAGGTAAGCCTATGTGGCGAGAAATGACAATTTAAAAGCTGACGTAATATGCATACAAGAGACACATTTCTCTAAAGATAATCATCCGAAATGCTCACACAAAAATTTCCCAAATATCTATGAAGCTTGTGCTGGGACTAAAAAAGCTGGGGTCCTGATAGCTATCAATAAATCAGTGGCATTCAACCATATTGAGTCCATATGCGACCCTAAAGACAGGTACCTTATCTTGCTATGCAAGATCATCAATCTAACATATACTATTGTGAACATTCATTCTTGACGCTACTATGTATCTATTTCTTATCTAAACATGTTCATACTATATACCTCATTGGTTAATTGCCTCATCTGTTGTGAGGATTTGGTCTTTTCTCATCCACCTTCATTTTTCATTCTATGCTATGCACTTTCTGTTTACCGCAGTATAACTGCATGACTTCACTGAGTATTCACCCCTTATCTTCTGCTTACACTCTCTTTGTCCCAGTCTAGGGGGCCTAGGATCTCCGCACTCTCACTCCATCCATTATATCTCCACCACAGATCCCACTGCTACTCTATCACTCTTGGTCACCCTTTCAGTGGAGACATTTTACCTGGACGGTTGGAGCGATGACGGTCTGTCCCTTTGCTTGTGGTTTGGTGGCCATCTCAGCTCCCGGGCCGTGACACCATCCCTCGCCCTGGATTCATGCACACCATACATCAATTGCTCCACCTTATGTGAGTTTTTTTAAGCTGATATCTTTTTTATTTCACCCCATAATGATCTGCCCAATACTAAATTTAATTATCCCCTACATATGTTCTTTGTAGATCTATCAAGCATCCGCCCCTGAGGAAGTGTTGTATACACGAAACGCGTCGGACATTTAGGATGTGGTTATGTGCCTTATGGGATTCTTTTTGGAAGATTCAATTACATTGATATCAATTAGCCTTTCTCAATCATGTATTAATCAATCAATCCTTTTTTTTATGTGTCGTACAGCATTGTTATATGGGTGTATGTATATTTATCAATTTATACAATTTACTCTACCAATTTCAATCTATTGTTGATGTTGCCATTGTAGATCTATGTACAGTTATGAACGTTTATAATTATGCCATACCTGTGAGCATGTATATCCTTGGTTGTGTATCTGACCAATGATTCTTGACGCTACTATGTATTTATTTTTAATAAAACATGTTCATACTATATACCTCATTGGTTAATTGCCTCATCTAAAGTCCCAACTCCCCTTACTTTCTGCAAATTAAATAGGGATGGAGGTGCGCCTTTGTACGCACATCATCTTAAGGTCCCAATACCCCCTTTTTTATTTATACTATTGTGAACCTCTACGCTCCTAATACAGGGCAAGCATCCTTTCTTCGTTCCCTAGTCAAGAAAATAGACAAGGTGAAGAGGGGCTCTCTACTCCTCTGCAGGGATTTCAACTGTGTGGTGGACAAGTCCATGGACTGCTCCTCCCTCAAAGGGGTGCACAGGTACGAACCATTTCTCCTACAGAACAATTTACATGACGCCTGGAGATGTGTAAACTCCACGGAAATAGACTACACATTTTACTCAGCTCCCCACAATTCCTATTCTAGGATTGATCTATTCCTGACAGACATGGATCTTTTTTGTGGAGAAATAACACTAGTATACTTAATAATCCCATGTATCAAAAACGAATATCCAATTCACTTAAAGAATTTTTTAGTGCCAATTCAACAGTAGATGTCAATGTGAGGACAATGTGGTGTGCCCATAAGGCATTTTGTAGAGGCCTGCTTATACAAGCGGCATCTAGGGAAAGGAGGAGGAGAGCTGCAAAATTAAATGAGCTGATCTTACAATTGAACAAAGCTGACTCAAATAACAAACAAAACCCTACCCCCAAAAATCAATCTATTTTAACTCAATGTAGAGAACAATTAAGAGTACACCTTATAGCAGAACATGAAGCATATCTCAAGCATACCAAAGCCTTTTACTACGCACATGGTAACAAGGCGGGTAAACTCTTAGCAAATTATCTAAAGAAAAAGCAACAATACTCTAGATTAAGCCACATAAAAGACCCCCATAGCAAAAAATTAGTCTTTCACCCATCCAAAATTGCCAATGCCTTTCATAAGTACTATCAAGATCTCTATAATCTCAAGGATGATCCAAACACCCCACAACCGACCTGCCACTGATATAGGGACTTTCCTAAACTCAGTCAATCTTCCTGCTTTATCAGGGGAAGCACTTCTAAGCCTAAACTCCCAATTTACAGAAAAAGAAATTACAGATGCAATAAGATCCCTCCCTAAACACAAATCTCCAGGTCCCAATGGCTTTTCAGCCGAATACTACCAAACTTTCTAACTCCACATATTAAAGCGATATTTGATCATGCGGCTACCTCCTCTTCCTTTCCTGAAGAAATGTTACAAGCTACAACCATTGCTCTGCCTAAACCTGGGAAGACGCCGGATTGTCCACAAAATTTTAGACCCATATCACTATTAAACACAGATCTTCTGTATGCAAAGCTGTATGCAAAGATAATAGTGAACCGCATAACCAAACACACTCCCCAACTGATCAAGTGGGTTTTGTACAAGGCAGGCAGGCACCAGATGGTACGAGATGTCTGTTTAAGTTGATTAGTAGAGTTGAGCGAACCTCTGGAAGTTCGGGTTCTGCTGGTCCGTCCGAACTTCGGGACAAAGTCCGGGTCCGGGTCCGGACGGAACCCGAACGATCGCACGGACAACGAACCCCATTGAAATCAATGGGGACCCGAACTTTTAGGCACAAAAATGGCTGTAACAAAGTCCTGGAAAGCCCTAGAGGGCTGCAAAAGGAAGTAAAATGGGGGTAAGGGTAGGGCAAGTGCCCTACAAAAAAATGGGGACAGGGAAATAACTGTAAATATTTAAAAAAAAATAAAAACATAAAAAAAGCAAAAATGGAGGTGAATGTGGATCATCTTCAAACTGTGTCTGAAAAGTATTAATTAACGGTAGAAGCCATATAACTGTTCTAAAATCATCTTCAAACTAGGGCAAGTGCCCTACAAATAAAT
>BLSH010070830.1:290073-308607 GCA_018402905.1 Glandirana rugosa | reverse complement strand
AGCTGGGGCTTATCTAGTTGATATCTTACATAGTTACATAGTAACATAGTTAGTCAGGTTGAAAAAAGACACATCTCAAGTCCATCTAGTAAAGTTCAACAAAAAAAAAAAGAAAAAAATAGAAAAATGATATATAACCATACAATCCCATATACAATCCTTCACCCACAGCTGATCCAGAGGAAGGAAAAAAACCCCAGCAAAGCATGATCCACCCCGCTACAGCGGGGGGAAAAATTCCCTCCCCATCCCCCCGAGAGGCAATGGGATTCACCCTGGATCAACTTTACCTAAAAATATTTGTATCCAGTTATATTATTTACATTAAGGAAAGAATCCAGGCCTTTGCTAAAGCAATCTAACGTGCTGGCCAAAACCACCTCTGTAGGGAGTGTATTCCACATTTTCACAGCTCTAACTGTGAAGAAACCTTTCCGGATTTGGAGATGAAATCTTTTTTTCTCTAGACGAAAAGAGTGCCCCCTTGTCCTTTGTGATGACCTTAAAGTAAATAACTCAACACCAAGTTCACTACCTTCTATCTTCATCCGCACTAGAGTATATCACCTAGGATGGGCAACAATGGATGTTGCAATATGCTTGATATCCTCTAGGGGCATTTTGTTTTGGTCTTTAATGTGAGCCCATAGCTTGAATAAACCATTGTTTGCTTTATTATATAACATTCAATCTTCAGTTTATGATGGATATCATTAGGACAAACTACATATTTTAGGAATTTTTGCACTCTTTGTGTGATTTTGTCTAAGGGGATGATGTGCTGATGTGTTAAGTAACAGCCGCACAGTATAGTTTCTATTTCTGGCATGTTTGCCCACACTTAAGATGGCTCCTGAGAACTGATCATAGTTGACTCAGAATGAGGATTGGTCTTTATAACTGGCGGTGATTCGGCAGAGCTCCTATACCCCGAGGCGACGTCTAGTTGGACGAAACGCTGCATCGGGTAAAGGGCGTGCTGACGTCACCGCTTTGCTCCCCAAGAGCCTGCGACTGACAGGCCTTACTAGTAGCTGGATAGCTATGTTATAAGCTTGAATATTTTGCATATCATGTAAGTGCAATACCTTTTTATACAATAAATAACCCATACAGTATTACACTATTGTAAGCTTCTGTTTATACATGTATATCATGGGTGAGAGCTCCAGATTAAGCAGGACCACTGACAACCAATACCAGAGGACAGCAAAGGTAGCCAATTGCCCACAGCATTCCCCTGTGGGGGCACTGACGGGGTTAAGTCGTAAGTTCGTCCTTAGCTTGCTTCTGGTAAATGGACAATCTATTCGGTGGTGGCACTTTGATTTGTTTGGAGCACTGGGTGTAATTGGAGCACTACTATCACCATATCTGGACTAGAAGTGTATGGGCAATTACTTTTTGGTCACTATTCTTATGAACTCTTGATACATTTGATTTTTAAATCACAGGATTGCTTTACTCACTATTTAAGCCCAATTGTGTGGCTAACATATTTTGTAACCTCATTTGTTGACACATTTACCTTTATATGTTTGACACATATGTACATTCAAGAGTCTTTTCTATGCATTATATCTATTTAATCTGTAGCGCGGCCATTCTTATATATATATGGTACTTTGGATATGTGCATTGCATGTTTTTAGGCTGCTGCTTTAATGCAATTATTGCATTAGTGCAGTATTTAATTTATATTTACCAATTGTAATGACATAAAATAAGCAAAAATTACACTGCGCATCCACAGGGAAAATAAAGCAGCTAACACCACAACTTCAACTGCATTTGTGAATATTAAACAGTATAAAAAACGGGCAGCGCTATAAAACTAAATAAAATTGTAAATAGCAAAAGTAAGATCTGGGGGCAACCCAGAAATAATAATGTCCTTGAAACAGTCCTCCCAAGAAATCCAGTGAGAAAAGGAAATGTGCAAATCGTGATAATAATGTGACAATAAAAATCGACGATGAAAATTGACAATGAAAATTGATGATATTCAGTGCTTCAAAGTGTTCCACCATGAAGAAATGTATCCACCACCTTAAATGGTTAAACACCCTTACCAAAGGTAGGCTGGTAAACAGCATATAGGATCAACCTTGGCAGATGAATGTCTGGCAATAGAGATGGATCCACACCTCTCATACATGGACAATAATCGCCAATCCAGATATAAAAGATGGACGTCAAAACATTTCCTCAAAACCAGGAAGCCAGGGAAACTCCATCCAAAAAGCAAAGAGGCACATGGTGTAATAACGTATGACCAAATATTTTATTAAAAATAAAGAGTACACTCACATGTTCAGAAGAATAACAAAGCAGCAAGGAATTCCAGGCATGACATAACGCGATGAAGAGAGTGTGGGGCTCACAGTACCGACGCGTTTTGTCTTAATAGACTTCAACTGGGGTATGAGCTCCCACATCTCCATCGCGTTTAAATAGTAAAAAAATATTCACACACACCTTGCACAAATGACCTGTCATGGCCCCAATCCAATGGTTGTTGGCGTGCGTTTCACGCCGTCACCCCCCACACCGGAAGACAGTGAGGCGTTGCCAACTCCTCCAAGGCGCATCATACCAAAGGATGCCTTCAGACCGCCGCGATTGGGCGATCTGTCACACGGATCCGCCCACATGGGCGGCGATCGTCCGCATCGTTTGGCCCGGCATTAGCGGCATCCACCTTCCGGGAGGAAATACGCCATCACGGACGGAAATGACGTCCACCCTCCATACTCAGTGTCCTCGCTGTGGTGGCGACAGGGCGAAAATGAAAGGCATCCTATTTCACCATTCACACCGCCATCAGGCATAGCTCAAAGGGAAGGGACTGATTGAACAGATATGAAACCATATTGCTATACTAAAATAGAAAAGGGCATAACACAAAATAACAGCAATGTTATGTGAGGTATTAAAACATAAATAGATATGTATATTAAAACAGAATGAATAAATTGGACCGATAAGTATTCAATGATACATGTATATCAATAAAGCTAAAACCAATCTACATAAAATGATGGTAAAATATAATGAAATATAATAAAACAGACAAAAGAAGGAAAAAAGGGAAAAAGCATCAACGTGAAGACTAGGACCTACTAATAAAGCAGTTTATATCCCAATCCACGTTGATGCCATAAGGCCAATAAGTTTTCATCTTATAAATCCAAGACGTTTCCAATCGTGAAACGCTCCTGGTTGTAGTTCCACCCCTCCATGGGGCCACACCCCTATCAATGATCATGAAAATCGTGAACCTCATTTGTTCACACATTTACCTTTATATGTTTGTCACATATGTACATTCAAGAGTGTTTTCTATGCATTATATCTATTTAATCTGTAGCGCGGCCATTCTTATATATATGGTACTTTGGATATGTGCATTGCATGTTTTTAGGCTGCTGCTTTAATGCAATTATTTCATTAACGCAGTATTTAATTTATATTTACCAATTGTAATGACATGCCCCTGTAAAACAGGTGTAGAAAAAATGGGCCTTGGGTGTTGGTGGTGACAGAACACTGTAACCCCTCACAGTTACTCTTGTTGGGTGTAGGAACGGACTCTGCTGTTAAAAATTATTTTAGAAATTGTTATGACATGCCCCAGGCAATAAGGTACTGAAAAATTGGGCCTTGGGTGTTAGTGGAGCCCTAAACCCAAAATATTGTTGGAAGCTAGCATCATCAAGATTTGGGAGGAATAGGATAGGCAGCATAGGCAGTCTTCAAGGGATCCCAGATCTCTAGCAAATTCAATCAGTTACATCAGCATCAGGGGCTTGATAGCTGCTGATCCAGGACTGATTCATATTTATAAATGTGAGCCTATCAATGGAGTTTGTGGACAGGCGCACTCTTTGATCCATTACAAACCCCCCAGCAGCGCTGAATGTCCATTTAGAAAGCACACTGGATGCAGGACAGGCCAGTAGCTCAATTGCATATTGAGCAAGTTCTGGCCAGTGGTCCATCCTCAAGACCCAGTAACTCAGTGGATGCTCAGTTAGAAAGGTCTCCAAGTCTGCTCTTGCACCTAGATATACCTGCACCTATACCTGCACCATATAATGCAGATGCTGCCGATGGTTGCTTGATCCTATCAGACCTGGGCGCTGAGGACTTGAAGAATTGTTTAAAGGCATCGGTCAGCCAGCCACCTTCTCCACTGCTCTTCCTCTGACCAAACGAAGCCTCAGAAACACGTTGTCCAGCACCAGGAAATGGTAACCTCCCAGGGTCTGGAAATGCATTGCACAAACTTTTCTTCAAGGTATCCCAAAGATGTTTCATCCTCTGCTCCTTCTGCGAAGGCAGGTAGAGCTCTGCAACTTTACCCTTGTAACGTGTATCAAGAAGGGTTGCCAGCCAGTATTGATCCCTCTCCTTGATACCATGAACCCTCGGGTCTTTTTGCAGGCTTTGCAGAATCAGGGAGCCCATGCAGCATAAGTTTGAGGAGGCATGAGAGTCCTCTGGGTCACTGAGGATCACATTGTCAGGAACTACCTCCTCCCAGCCACGTACAACTCCTTGGGTTTCTGGGGACTGAAAACCATCCCTTGAAGACTACTGCATGTTATCCTCTACATCCATGCTGACACAATCCTCCTTCTCCCCTTCTTCCTGTGTGTTTTACAGCCCTACAGGAATGCTATCCGCATAAAGGGGCCTTGAGAGGAAAGGAAGTCCTCCTCTTCCACCCGCTGTTCTGCCTCAAGTACCCTGTCCATGATTCCATGAAGCGTGTGCTCCAGCAGGAAGACTAGAAGGACAGTGTCACTGATGCATGCATTGTTGCTGCTCACCATCCTTGTGGCCTCCTCAAATGGTGACAGGACAGTGCATGCATCCTTGATCAGTAGCCACTGGCGTGGCGAAAAGAAGCCAAGCTCCCCTGAGCGTGTCCTGGTGCCATACTCACACAGGTACTCATCGATGGCCTTCTGCTGTGTGTGCAGCCACTGCAGCTTTGCCAATGTTGAGTTCCACCTGGTGGGCATGTCACAAATGAGGTGATTGGTGGGCAGGTTGAATCCCCTTTGAATGTCAGCCAGCCGAGCACTGGCATTGTATGACCACAGACTTTTCTGGCCTGCCTCAGAATATCTGGTAAGCCTGGGTACCTGGTCCAGAAAAGCTACACCACCAAATTCAGGACTGGTGCCAAGCATGGAACATGTGTCAAGTGTCTCTGTCGGAGGGCAGAGAGAAGGTTGGTGCCATTGTCACATACAACCATTCCTGGCTCAAGCTTCCATGGCGTTAACCACCTCTGAGCCTGCCACTGCAGAGCTGACAGAATCTCTGGCCCAGTGTTGCTCCTGTCCCCTAGACACACCAACTGAATCACCGCATGGCAACTTTTAGCCTGACTGCTTGCGTATCCCCTTGAACTCTTAGGGAGCACTGCTGGTTCAGAGGACACTTCTGCAGAAGAGGCCACAGAGGAAGAAGTACAGGAGGGGTGGAGGAAGCAGATGTGGCAGAATGACCACCATTTTTTTGGAGGTGTTGTGTCAGAACTAGCTCCAACATGGAAACCTGTCCTGCATCCTTCCCAGCTTCCAGCAGAGTTACCCAGTGCACCATGAAGGAAAGGTAACGTTCCTGACCATGCCTGCTGGACCATGAGTCATGAACCTTGTTGCTGACGCCCTGTCCAAGGAGGCCAAAACATTGCCTTCTACATGACGGTAGAGAGCTGGAATGGCCTTACGTAAAAATACATTTCTTTTTGGAACCTGCCACTGTGGTACAGCACATTCCACAAATTTATGAAAGGGGGCAGAGTCTACCAGCTGAAAAGGCAGCAGTTGTAGTGCTAGAAATTTGGCCAAGCTAGCATTTAGGCGCTGAGTATGTGGATGGCTGGGACAGTATTTTTTTTTACGGTTCAGCAACTGAGGTAGTGAAATTATCCTGCTGAAATCAACTGGTGGTATACTGCTAGCAGATTGGCTGCAAGTACTTGTGGCACCCATTGCTATACCTTCATTCCTCTCAGTGCAGGCTGTTGAGAGGACTGGAGGTATAATAGGTGTTTAGATCACAGATGAGGAGCAAGGAAAAGTCTGCCTTGTTTTATGATGTGGGTCTTTGAGGTGCTGTTGCCAATGGAACACAAGGCAGATCCTCATATGTCTTCTCAAACATGTGATGCCCAAGTGGCTGCTGTTCTAGCTGTGCTTGATTGAGTCTGACTTATGCAGGGGACAACCTCTCTTATGGCCCTGGTTCGCGAACCCCTGATAGTGTAGACAGGGAGCTCGGGAGCACAGGGGAGCAGAAGGGCTGGACTTGGTCACTGGTGGTGGGTGAAGGTCCGCTGGAGCTCGTGCTTGGCAGAAGCGTGGTGATGCGGTTTGGGTCGGCAAAGGGCTGGCGGTGCAGTACAGAAGGATGAGACAGGCGGATGGTCAGGGAGCAGGCAAGGTCGGCAACGTGCGCGCAGCAGAGGTACACAGGATCAGACAGAAGAGTGGTCGGAGACAGGCCGGAGGTCGGGGCAGGCAGAAAGCAATAAGTCCAAGACAAAGCCGGGTCACAAACACAGGAAGTCTTGTTCAAGTAGATTCAGGGGTCACAGTACACCGGAACGCTGTAGAATGGACAGCACCTGCTTCAAGGTACTGTCTGCTTAAATGGCCATTTTGGTGCCATTGGCGCGCACATGCACACGCTCCCGCACACAGGCTTGCAAAAAACTGGTTTTCCTAACATTGCCCCCCCAAGGGGTAACCTCCGGATGCCCAAACGGGCTCTCTTGATCAGGTGTCTTCTCCAGAAGGCTCTGACCAGTTCCTTTGCGTGTAAGTTCTCTTCAGGCTCCCAGGAGCTCTCCTCTGGTCCATAGCCTTTCCATTTAACAAAGAACTGAATGTTCCCTCCTCTTTTCCTACAGTCGAGGTTGGCCTTGATTTCAAATTCCTCCTCTCCACCCACCAAGACCGGTTCTGGTGGGGCTGTGTTGCACCCAGGGAAGAGGTCCTTGACCACAGGTTTGTTCAAACTTACGTGAAAGACCGGATGGATGCGGAGTGACGGAGGTAGCTCCAGCTCATAAGCCACTTGGTTAACCCTCCTCTTAAATGGGAAGGGCCCTATGAATCTTGGCCCCATCTTTTTAGAAGGGCAGGAGAGCTTCAGATTTCTTGTGGACAACTGGACCCATTGACTCAGTTGAAGTATTAGTTCTCCCTGCCTTCCTTTGTCAAAGTTCTTTTTGTTGGATTCCTGAGTCTGGGCAATAGTCTCCTGAAGGAGTTTATTATTCCTTTTCAAGAATTGCGTAACTTACAGGGCCGCGGGTACAGTATTCTCTGTAGGCAGGTCGGGCATAAAGGTGGGATGGTACACAAGGTTTGTCCAAAATGGGGATTGCTTGGTAGCTGAATGAACTGAATTATTATAAGAAAACTCGGCAGTTGGCAATAAGGAGATCCAGTCATCCTGAGCATATGAAGAATAGCAGCGGAGATACTGCTCGAGGGTCTGGTTGGTCCTCTCCGTTTGCCCATTAGACTGCGGGTGGTAAGCTGAGGAGAAAGCTAGGTCGATACCCAGGGAGGAGCATAGGTCCTTCCAAAAGCAGGACGTGAATTGCACCCCTCTATCCAACACAATGTTGCCAGGGATACCATGTAACCGCACCACCTCTTTGATGAGCACTTCCGCAGTTTTGGCAGCTGTTGGGGTTCCCTTCATAGGTATGAAGTGGGCCATCTTTGTGAGGCGGTCTACCACTACAAAAATAGTGTTGAATCCAGCAGAAGGTGGTAGCTTGACTATAAAATCCTTTGAAATCTGGGACCATGGCCGTTCAGGACTGGGTAGCGGATTGAGTAACCCCCATGTTTTAGACTTTTCTGTCTTGTTTGTGGCACAGACTGGACAGGCTGCCATATAATTCTTACAGTCTAAGCGGGGTCACTAAAACGAACGGGAAAGTAGTTCCAACTTGAGATCATGGCAGTGGTTAAGGATGGTTGGGTGTAGCTCCTGTGGAACGTAGAGCCGGTCATTGTACCACCACAGCTCGTCTTTTGATGTAAGTCCAGAATTCTGTGATATGGTGAGACCGGCAAGGGATCACCTGAGCCGGGTAAGGAGGTCTTCCTGTGTCAGTAGGAAGCTGTGGGCCGTCAAAATCGTATCTGGTGGGGAATGGTCTTCAGGAATGTGAAACATGCGGGATAAAGCATCCGGCTTTACATTCTTACCCCCCCGGCCGGTAGGTGATATGTAGTTGGAACCTTGAGAAAAAAAGTGCCCATCGTGCCTGACGGGGTTTCAGTCCATAGGTACTCAAGGTACTTGTGGTCTGTGAATACTAGGATAGGGTGCGAGGCCCCTTCCAAGAGGTACCGCCACTCCTCCAGGGCAGACTTAATTGCCAGCAGCTCCCTGTCACCCACATCGTAGTTTCTTTCTGGTGGTGAAAGCTTCCTGGAGAAGAAGGCGATGGGGTGGAGCGAGGCTTTTGGATCTCGTTTCTGTGAAAGGACTGCTCCTACTGCTGTTTCTGGAGCATCCACTTCAAGGATATAGGGCAGAGCAGGGTCCAGATGCTTCAGGACGGGAGCGCAGGTGAACAACTTTTTGAGCCTGGAAAAGGCTTCATGGGCTTCAGCGGAAGAGTACATCTTGCTAAAAGGGGGCGTGGCTTGGCACGCAGCATGGATGGCAGCATAGAGACGGAGCTCCTCTCATCCCGCGGCCATTAAGCCTGAACATTGACCGTACTGACTGAGTATGAGCAAGTCTATCCGGCTCCCAGCAGGGCACACACAACGGCGATCATCATCCGTGTCGAGATCGCACAGCATACCTGATCTCTTCAGATCACAACAACGGACTTCCAGCAGGGCTGGTGCATTTAAGATGGCGTCCGGGAAACACGAGGAGGATCTCAGTGAGGACTCCCAGGCTGCTTCGGAGGACATGGTGAGATGCCGATCCCCTTCTGACCACCAGTTGTCATACGCAGACATGACAGTATTTGTAGCGGACATCAAAAACACCTTTTGTAGTGCCATTACTGAGCTAAAGGCTGATCTGCTAGCACTTACAGAACAGATGGCGCACACTGACCAGGCAGGCCGCAAAAGAGATAGGGCAATCACACAACTGATGGCGGTCTCCAACACACACAATGCCCAATTAATCTTGATTAACAGACATCTCGAGGACCTGAAGAACCGGGGCAGGAGACATAATATCAGGGTATGGGCACTGCCAGAAACCATCACCCATGACCAAATCTCTCCAGCACTCTCCTCCATCTTTAATAATCTCTTAGAGAGACCCCCATTGAATTTGAAAGAGCTCATAGGGCGCTGAAACCCAGACCAAATGCATCTGCACCTCCCAGGGACATTATATGTTGTCTACCTGACTTTAAACTTGAAGAGGAGATATTGGCACAGGGGAGGCAAAATTACAAGATTACCTTTAATGAGCATACGATTGCCCTCTATCAAGATTTGTCACCGATCACGTTGGGTAATCTCAGGGCGTTACACCCCCTGCTGGCGGCCCTTAGAGAGCGCAGCTTATCCTATAAATGGAAGTTCCCCTTCGCTCTATCAGTTACTCACGAAGGGACCCAACATATTCTCAGGACACCAGAGGACCTTCCCGGGTTCTGTGAGGCGCTCCACATGCCGACGTTGGACCTTCCGGATTGGTACAGTGAGCTCCGACATCCAGTGCTAACACACAGCCCTTTGTCATCGCCACATGCTACACCAACGAAGCAAGCGCCCAAAAGGGGTAAATTTCCAAAAAATCATGTAGCAGACCAACCCAAATAATTGGAGGCCATCAGGAGCACCAGTGCAAAAGAATATACCTGACTCCTGCCAACAATCTTTGTCCATGGTTTACATCCCCTGGTGACACACCGTTGAACTTCTCTGCACACGGCAAATAACGGCAAATTCTCGCGGTTTAGTGTTTTGTTCTTGGCGGAGGGTTCAGGGTTTTTTCTTTTTTTTCTCCCTTAAACTTGGGAGATGGTCTTTCAGCTCTTATGCACCTGAACGTTGCACACTGTTAGTATCTACCCTACCAGCGCATGGTACCATCTAAAAGCTCCGGAGGAACACCCCATCTAGATTGGTACCAACATTTGATGCACACCGGACTAGAACTTAAATGCGATTTTCAATATGGTTAGGAATACGTTTATTTGCTACCCATATAGATACATACCCCTGCCTGCAGGTGGCTCTTAAGTAGAGATCTATAGGGAGCTGGGGATACCAACTTGCCGCTCCTATTTTGTTTGGTGTGGAATCGTTCCCCTCCCCTTCTACTTCTCCCGGCGCTCCTGTCACACATCTATGTGTGGGACGCAGGGGTGCTATGAAGAACAACATGTGCAGGCGCCACCAACCTGCTGTTATTCATGAGTTCCCCCTTGGTGGGGGCTTGTTACAATTGTTTGGTCTGTTACTCTGTTTATTACTCTCTTGTGATAATTACATATAAGTTTGCATACTTTTAATGAAGTATAGTGCTCTGACTGTCAGTGTTCTAAATAGCCTATTGTTTTTTGCACCAATTTGGCCGCGGGGTTGAGTATCAGCCTCCATCATTTTTTGTTACTTGTACTTAACCCTCTTGCCTTCAGTTTGTTGCCTCCCACGTATCCCTCCCCTGTGGCTACAGCTGTGTGGTAACCCCTCCTGCATCTTTGGGGTGCAGCACACGCGGTCACACTTTAGAAGGCCTCCCCCGCGGACGATGGGGAGCACCACTCTTACTATAATAGTTTGTGCATTTTCCCTCCTCTCTAAGAAGGGAATCCTCACACTCCTTCTCTTTACCTTCTTTGCTGAGGCTACATTTCTTATCTACTTTTCTTCAACAATTCTCCACGCCTATATTTTCTATCTCCTTAATTCACTGTACCTCTCATTACTATTCTTTAATTCTTTTCTATTCTATACGACCCTCTCTTTAACATAATCATGTGACAGAAGTCAACTGGTCTAAGCTGGTCACCACCCACCATACAATGGCCTACTCTTCCCTAGGGCGAAACCCCACCATGTTATCTCACAACTTAAGGGGACTTCATGTCCCAGAGAAGAGAATATCCCTTTTAAGGGAATTGAAAAAAAACAAATCAACTTTTGTATTTATACAAGAAACGCACTTTCGTGCACGTGGGATTCCTAAACTGCTTGATAGACATTATCCAGAGGTGTACCATGCGCCAAACCCCACACAAAGGTCAAAGGGAGTTTCAATACTAATTCATAAACATGCAAATTTCAAATTGACACAGCAGCTCATAGACCCTCAGGGCAGGTTCCTTTTCTTAAAGGGCACCTGGCACAACAAAACAATCACCTTGGCCAATGTTTATCTTCCGAACTCAAAATATCTTGCTTTTTGCAGACAGGTCATTGACGAGTTGAAGGGCTTTGCCCCAGGTATTATTATAGTGGGGGGAAACTTTAATGTCCCGCTTCAGCCATTTCAAGATACATCTAATAGGAAATCCAGTTTATCATATGCCATCCTGCGCAAAATCAAACAATCACTAGGCTCCCTGTCTTTGGTGGATACATGGCGCATGGTCCACTCCAATGTAAGTGATTTTACGTATTACTCACCCTTGCATAAGAAATACTCTTGTATTGACCATATATTTATGACCCAGAGAGACCTACCTCTAATACACTCTGCCTCTATAGGCATTCAATCCCTTTCGGACCACTGCCCAGTGTCAATCTCCCTACGCATACACAACTCACCACCAAGACCATGCAGCTGGCAGCTAAACCCGAACCTCCTAACCGATCCATCAATATCTAAACAAATAGCTGATGCGATAGACTCTTATTTTCACCTTAATGATACAGCGGAACTGTCGCCCCTGATGGTTTAGGAGGCGCATAAGTGCGTTATACGTGGGGAATTGATCCGACACAGATCACAAAAGAAAAAAGAAACCAATAAGCAAATTGAATCCCTTGCGAGCAAAATCACTTCCCTAGAAACCCAACATAAACAAACCAAGGTAGAAGCAGTGGAAAGTGAGCTCCTCAGGACGAGAGAACAGCTAAGGGATTTACTCAATGTGAAATCGAAGCGGACACTCTATTTTCAGAAGGGGTTTTTTATGAACATACGGACAAATGTGGTGAATACCTCGCCAAGGCGATCAAGACTCAGGCTCACTCTAAAAATATTCTCGCCATTAAAGACACTGACGGTACGATCCTACAGAAATCTGACCAGATTGCGAAAAAATTTCAAGAGTACTACACCAGACTGTATAACCCCCCCATGTCCCACAAACCATCTGAGGTTATAGGTGACAGGAACACTGGAAGACTACCTGACCAATAGTGAAATGCCCACACTTAGCGCGACCGAAATAGAATCCATGGAAATGTCCATAACTAAAGAAGAGCTAAAATCGGCAATTAGTTCCCTGAAACCTGCCAAAAGCCCTGGCCCTGACGGGTTCACAGCTCATTATTATAAATCTTACTTGGATCACCTAACCACTCCTCTTCTAAATATCCTAAACTATTTAAAAATGCCACATCCCATTTTGGATTCTTTCATGATGGCACACATAGCCTTAATGCCCAAGCCTTCCAAGGATCACACGGATTGTGCCAACTATAGGTCAATCTCATTGCTGAACCTGGATTTAAAAATTCTGGCCAAAGTTCTAGCCATGAGACTGACCGCCTTTTTACCCAAATTGGTGGGATTAGACCAGGTAGGCTTCATGCCTGGACGGGAAGCACGTGACAATGTCACGAAAGCACTGGACCTAATCCATTGTGCACAAGAGGAATGCATTGAGGGCCTTCTCTTGTCGACAGACGCGGAGAAGGCCTTCGATCGTATGGCTTGGGACTATTTGTTTGCATCCTGCCGGCACATTGGCCTAGGGGATTGTATGATGTCCTGGATCGCCTCCTTATACCAAAACCCACAAGCCCAACTCAAAATGAATGGAACCCTCTCAGAGTCAGTACACATTAGAAACGGCACCAGACAGGGCTGCCCCCTCTCGCCCCTCCTGTTCATTATATCATTAGAACCCAACATGGACATAAAAGGATTTTAGATGGGTCCCAACACGCATAAAGTAGCAGCATATGCGGACGATCTCCTCTTCTTTCTTGCGCAGCCTCATACGTCCATCCCTAACCTACTCAAGGCCTTCCAACTTTTCGGCTATATTTCTAACATGACAATAAACTAGTCAAAATCTGAAGCCCTTAACCCGACCCTTTCTCAGATGGAATTAGCCAGAACACTTGCCTCTAGTACATTTAAGTGGGAACCAACCGCCCTCACATATCTGGGAATTAAGCTCACAAGCAAACTTACAGATGTGTACAATGCCAACTTCCGACCACTATTAAATAGCAATCAGAAGGACCTGCAGCACTGGATGATCAGGCCATTCTCTTGGTTTGGTAGAGCAGCTCTACTTAAAATGATCACACTGCCCAGGCTTCTGTATTATTACCACACTCTCCCGATTCAACTCCCCCGTAAATTTTTCAAACAATTAAATGCGATTGTTCATTCCTTTATTTGGAGAGGGCAAAAACCGAGAATTGGACTCAACACCCTCACCAGAACAAAGAAGAGGGAGGCATGGGCCTACCCGATTTCCTTCTCTATTACCAGGGGGTGCATTTGGCTAGGGTGATAGATTGGAACTGTCATGGTTCTCAGAAAGATTGGGTCACCGTAGAAGAGTCTATTGCCAAGCTCCCTTTAGGGTCTCTCCCGTGGATCCCACGAAAATCTATCCTGCAAAGGATTCAAATACATCCCATTCTGGGAACTACCCTAAATTTGTTCCACTCTGTGATAAAACAACACGACATCTCCACATCCCCCAGCCCTTTGAGCCCAGTCACTCAGAACCCGGATTTGATTTTAGCCCTGGCGTGAACACTCGCCTCACTTCACCGACCGACCTCCGGGTCCCCCTTTTGATGATCCACTGCACCACAGATAATGGACTCAAGCCCTACGAATCCTTACAATAAGATTTAGGACCACAGGAATTCCCATCATTCTGGGCCTACCGCCAGCTGCAAGGTTACATACAGTCTTCACCGGCAAACCAAGACCTACTAAGGTCAGCAAAACCTTTTGAGTCCTTGTGCCTCTCCGCATCCATGGTGCCCAAAGCCACCTCCCTCATGTATGCATGGCTTCAAGCCGCTAGGAGTGGGGAGCCACTCCGAGTCAGAAACCAATGGGAGTTAGTGCTTCAACTTAAATTTACAGACAAGCAATGGAAGCGAGCACTAATATTCGCCCATAGGTGCTCCTTGGGAACAAAATTCCAAGAGATGTCATACAAATTATTGCTTCAATGGTATGCTACGCCTGACAAAATTAAAAAATGGTACCCTAGATCCTAGGATCTTTGCTGGAGATGCGGACAGGCACAAGGTAATATGTTGCACATCTGGTGGGATTGCACCCAAATAGTGCCTTTCTGGAACAAAGTATACGAGTTGATAAGCCATATCACTGAAACAAAAATCCCTCTAACTGCCCCTTGCTGCATCCTACACATAGCGGATTGCTCCATGAAACGCTACAAGAGATCACTGACTAGACATCTACTTAATGCCGCAAAAATATTAATACCCAGACACTGGAAATCCACACATAGCCCCACGATCCCTGAATGGCTACATTCGGTAGAGGACATTTATCAGATGGAGGAAATGGTAGCCATAGCCAATGACGCATCAGAGAAGTTTCATAAATTGTGGTCCCCATGGCTGATTTTTAAGTATTCGTATAAATTTGGTCAATTTGACAACGGGTGAGGCCCCAAACTCTCTATCGAGTAAACATTCTACTGCCAAATTAATGTCTGATATCTGACTGAGCCTAATATACCGAAAGACTCTACTTTTACGTTCCTATTGTTGTCATGATGACCTTACCACTCAAACGATTTTGTCATTCATTCTGTAGCTTACATGGACCAGTATTCTCTGTTTTACAGACTAGATTAATTGAATTATTATTTCCTTTCTTTATAATCCTCTTTCTCTTTTTCTGCACCCCCTTTTTTGGGGTTTTGGTTTTTTGTTTTTTTTTTCTTTTGAGATAATAGTTTTTCTGTGCGAATATATACACCATTAATATGCAATGTATGACTGGAAATAGGCATAAATGGCTGTAATATTCTATAACATTTTATAACATTTGATATATCTGTATCAGGTTGCAAATCTTTTTCTTGTGAAATGAAAGTAAATGATTATCGTTGTCTTTAATATATTTGTAACCTGTGCTAATTATCAATAAAACTTTTATTGGAAAAAAAAAAGAGTACATCTTGCTTGGTAAGCTGGGTTAAGGGGGAGATAACTGCCAAGAAGCCCTTAATGAATTTCTGATAGAAATTTGCAAAGCCCACGATGCACTGGACTCCTTTTTTGTCAACTAGGGCTGGCCAGTCCAGAATAGCCGAAACTTTCTGTGGATCCATGGTGGTGATATAGAAGCCCTGAAAGGAAATGTTGGCACATTCAAAGGCACATTTTTGCACCTTAGCGTGAAGGCCACGTTGCCGGAGGCAGGCAAGTACGCTTTTCACATGCTGACGGTGCTCTTCCAGAGGTGGGGAGAAAATTAAGATGTCATCTAAATAGACAACTACGAATTGGTCCAAGAAGTCCCGAAAGATGTCGTTCACCAAGTGCTGGAACGTAGCTGGGGCGTCACACAATTCGAACGGCATCACAAGATATTCGAAGTGACTGAACTGGGTGTGGAATGCTGTTTTCCACTCATCCCCTTCCCGGATGCGGATTAGGTTGTATACCCACGGAGGTCTAACTTGGTGAAGACTGTTGCTGGTCCGAGTCACTGAAAAAGCTCTGGGACCAAAGGCAGAGGATACCGTTTTTTTTACAGTGATCCAATTAAGATCCCTGTAGTCTATACAGGGTCTCAGAGAGCGGTCCTTCTTTTCAACGAAGAAGATTCCCGCCCCTGCGGGTGAGTTGGAAGGTCTGCTGAGCCCCTTTGCCAAGTTCTCGTCCAAGTATGCCTTGAGGGCTGCCAACTCTACTTCGGACAAGGGGAAGATCAGACCGAAGGGAACCTCAGTCCCGGGCAAGAGATCAATTGGGCAATCATTAGGTCTGTGCGGTGGGAGGATGTCAGCCCCCTTCTTTCTAAACACATCCAGGAAGTCATGGTAGGGTGCTGGGACGAGCAGGCGTCTTTCCTGGTCACTGTCACTATCCAGACTGAGCACAGATAGGGGAACTTCCCGGGGCTGTGACAGGCAGTGTTGGACACAGTAGGGGGAGCACAAGTTCGTCTTAGAGTGGCTCTGAGAGACCCAGCCGGAATTGATGGCAGAGGGCCACATCATTCCAGGCGGTGTCTGTGCCCCAGAGCCGGAACTCAGACACATAATCTTCGGCTGGACGTTGGCCCTGCTGCAGGGCATGGAGGGCTGCTTCAGCTGTAGTGGCCTGATGGGGGTCCTCATAGAGTTGGGCCATCGCTAGATAGAAGCGATCCAAACTAGTAGTCTCTGAGGCCCTTTGCTCCAGAAGGTGGTGGGCCCATGCCTGGGGTTCTTCCAGCAGGAGCGAGATCACTAGCCTCACTTTAGTGGCCTCTAGGGAGAAAGTCCGTGGCTGGAGGGCAAAGTATAGCTTGCAGGAACTGCAGAAGGGCCAAAACTTCCTGTGGTCTCCTGCAAACCGCTTGGGCATAGGCACCTTAAGCTTTGTGGGTAAGGCCACAATGGTGCATGAGGCAGGCTGGCCAGGACTGGCTGCGGGTGGCACAGAGAGCTCATGGACTTTTTCCTCCAGTCGGGTATATCACTCTTGAAGACTTTTAACAGCTTGCGTAAGCCCTGCTAGGTGTCCACATAAGTCTTCCATGGGAGAGGTCCCCTGTGCAGACTCGGACATGGCTGCCCATTACTGTCATGTACCTGATGGTCGAGTCTGACTTATGCAGGGGACAACCTCTCTTACGGCCTTGGTTCGTGAACCCCTGATAGTGTAGACAGGGAGCTCAGGAGCACAGGGGAGCATGAGGGCTGCACTTGGTCACTGGTGGTGGTTGAAGGTCTGCTGGAGCTTTTGCTTGGCGGAAGCATGGTGATGCGGTCCGGGTGGGCAATGGGCTGGTGGTGCAGTACAGAAGGATGAGAAAGGCGAATGGTCAGGGAGCAGGCAAGGTCGGCAACGTGCGGGCAGCAGAGGTACACAGGATCAGGCAGGAGAGTGGTCGGGCAGGCAGAAAGCAACAAGTCCAAGACAAAGCAGGGTCACAAACACAGGAAGTCTTGTTCAAGTAGATTCAGAAATCACAGTACACCGGAATGCTGTAGAACGGACAGCACCTGCTGCAAGGTGCTGTCTGCTTAAATGCCCATTTTGGCGCCATTGGCACGCATATGCGTGCACAGGCTTTCAGAAAACTGTTTTTCCTAGCACATAGATTGCAAACAGCAATGGTGCGATCTACTGCACAAGTGTTGAAAAAAGCCCACAGCAATGAACTTTTGGAAGTGAGCGGGGAGTCAGCAGTGCCCTGCACCTGTGGAGCTCTGTGGTGTGATGCAATAGGGTGGCTGCCCTTAAACTGGATCCTGCCTCATTGGAGTTGTGCCTCCTCCTCCTCACTTTCCTCCTCTCTTCTCTCTGGCACCCAAGTACAGTCAGTGTCCTGATCATCCCCTCCCTCCTTGTACTGAAGCAAACTTGGCAGTATGCTGCAGCTGGGGGAACATGACTGCTAGCTTATTGTCCTTCTGTGGCACCCCCTCTCTGTAGGCTCATGTTACTCCCTTACTCAACCTGGGAATCAACATCTGAGCCTTCAAATTGCTGCGCATCCTTCATCAGCATGTAGCCGACACTATGGTTGAATAATTCTGGTGACTACTCCGTGCATGATGGTGGGGCTACGGAAGGAGTAACTGTGAACAAGGATATGGTGGAATAGGCCGCTTTAGGCAGCTGCATTGGAAGTCAAACTAGTATGCGCCTGAGTGACAGAGGATGAGGAGGATGAGGATGGCTTAGTTATCTACTTCACCAACTCTTCTGCATGTTGTGGCTCAATAACAAGGACAACAGCAGAAAAAAAGGACAAGGCGAGCCGCCTGCAGAGGATGCACCTTGTCTAACACCACCATTTTTCACTGTAGACACAGAGGCTGCTTGCCCTCTTTTAGTGGCCTGGGAGTGTCTGCCTCTCCTTGGTGGCCTTCCGGACATGATGGGGTTTTTTTTAACACTGCACTACACTGTATTATATACTGTACACCGCCAAATGCACTGTATATATAGTCTACACTGATTGCACTGTATATATATATATATTTGTACTCGGAGTCTTAACGTACCTGAACGAGGGAGCTATCAAGGAGAAATGGCAGTGACCTGAGGCGTGCCGTGGTCACAAGGTCAGTATGCCTAAAAGAGGGCATACCCAGTAAATAGAAGATTT
>BLSH010070830.1:223035-233850 GCA_018402905.1 Glandirana rugosa | reverse complement strand
ACTTTTGCGCAAACCAATCAATAAACGCCAATTGCGATTTTTTTTTATCGCAAATATGAGGAAGAATATAAATCGGCCAAAAACTGTGAAAAAAAATTTTTTTTTATATTTTTTTTTTGGATTTGTATTTTAGGAAAAAGTAAGAAATTTGTTTTTTTTTGCAAAATTGTCGCTCTTCTTTTGTTTATAGCGGCGATCAGAAATGACGCAGCGGTGATCAAATACCACCAAAAGAAAGCTCTATTTGTGGGAAAAAAAGGATGCAAATTTTGTTTGGGTACAACGTCGCACGACCGCGCAATTGTCAGTTAAAGCGACGCAGCGCCGAATCGCAAAAAGGGCTCCGGTCCTAAAGCTGGAAATCCTTCCGGGGCTGAAGTGGTTAAAAATTCCTAACGCTCTACCCTTTGTCAAATCGGTCAGAGGGAGGGCAATGGTGGCAAAGTCAGGGATGAAGCGTCGGTAATGCCCTGTAATCCCCGGGAAGGCCCGAACCTGTTTCTTGTTCACCGGTTGGGGCCACTTTTGAATGGCCTTAATCTTATTGGTTGGGGCTTAACCAGACATCGACCAATCACATACCCAAGGTATTTGTCCTCCTCGAGACCTATGGCATTCTTCTTCGTGTTGGCTGTTAAACCTGCTACCCTCAGTGAGTCGACTACTGCCTGAACCTGGGGCAGATGTGATTCCCAATCTGGGCTGTGGATGATGACATCATCCAGAGAGGCCACTGCATAGGGCCGACGCGGCCTCAAAGTCTTGTCCATCATCCTCTAAAAGGGGCCCCATGCAGACCATTTGCATTCGTTTTTGTATTGGAAGGACGCCTCGGGGGTAGAGAAGGCCATTTTTACCTTTGCTGACTCCGTTAGGGTAATCTGCCAGTATCCTTTAGTTAGGTCTAGGGTTGTTTTGTACCGAGCCCCTCCCAACCTATCCACAAGTTTGTCAACCAGCAGCATCAGGGATGCGTCAACTTAGACACTTCATTCAGCTTCCTAAAATTGTTACAGAACCGGATAGTGCCATCAGGCTTTGGGACCAGTACTATAGCGCTGGACCAGGCACTGTGGGACTCTTCTATAATGTCTAATTCCAACATGGTTTTTATTTCTCTCGCCACCGCCTCTCGTCTAGCCTCAGGTATTCGGTAGGGTTTTACATTTACATGGATCTACATGGATTTACATGGGTATGTCCTCAGGATAGCGGGTCGCATAGTACAATATCACCAGGATGTGCTGGTGTCCCCAGGCAGATTATACTACTGGTCCCACGAGATCCATGCCAATTCGCTTGAATGGCACTTCAATTATGGGACAAGGGAACTACTAAAATGGGGTGACGGGGCTGTCATTTGACACTCAGGGCATGACTCACAATATTCTTTGATGTCTGAATACAACCCAGGCCAGAAGAACCTCTGGGTTATCCTTTCCCTGGTTTTCGCCATACCTAGATGTCCCCCCATTACATGACCATGGGCCAGATCTAGCACTATCCGGCGAAAGGGTTTGGGAACCACTAGCTGTTCCAGTTCGTCCTCTCTGTGTTTCACCACCTGATACAATAAATCATTTTTAAGTGCAATGTAGGGAAAAGACCCCCCCCCCAATTAATGTCCACCAGTTTGCCGTCCATCACCTTCACATTTTCTCTGGCTCTGAGGAGAGTGACATCCATAGTTGTTCTGTACAAAAGTCCTCTCTCTGGACTTCAGGGACTACATTCGGTTCACTCTCATGGTCAGGGACAGAGACATCGTCTGGGACATTAGCCATCTGCTGGGAGCCAGCTTCTGGCTCCTCCGGCTCCCCAGTAATTACAGGAAAAGGAAGAGGGTCTCCTTCTTCCGCAGTCCTGCCACCAATCTCCCCTTCTGGTTGGCAAAAAGAGTCTGGTGAGAACTCCTGTGCCTCCTCAACAGGGGGAGGTCTTTCCTCCAGGCTCTCTGTGCCTTCCCATAACCTCCAAAAATGGGAAAAATCCCTCCCTAGGGCTTCATGAAGCAGGGAAGGTACCACTCCCACTGAACGGGTCACTCTGCCACAAGTGGTGTCAATCTCGACCAGCACCGTCTGGTGGTCATGAGTGTAGGTGTAACCTGGCCATATTTACACAGCTGCTTTAGACCAATGTTATCACACTACCAGAGTCAAGCAGTGCAGTGACGGTTTTCCCGTCAATAGCAATCACACACATTTGCTTCTCCATGCTACTTGAGCATGATGCTATACATGCAACCTGTGAAAACAGAGAAATGCATCTTTTCATATAAGCATTATCACATTGCATGGGTTCATCATTCAGGGGAAAATTGGCCGCAATATGTCCCTATGCATGGCATCGGTAGCACTGTATGTGTTCTATACCCAGTCCGCTCAAGGGTCCCCAAGACCTTCCTGGCTTCTTTGGCCAGTCTCTAGGTCTAGAACCCCCAGTCCCTTCAACCGTATTAGTTTTATCAAATTTACCCTCACCCCTGAACCCTGGAGCAGTCTCACCGGGTCCGCCGGGCGATCTTTTACCTCTAGAGACATTGGAGTGGGGCGCAACAAGTCTTCAGCAGCTGTGTATCTCTCAAAAAGGTCCACCAATTGGCCTGCATTTTTGGGGTCCCCATGGCTGACCCATTTCCTCAAAGCAGCAGGGAGCGCCCGCAGATAGTGGTCTATGACCACGAGCTCCACGATCTGGGGATCTGGCAAAGTCTCTGGCTGTAGCTATTTCCTGGTAAGGTGAACTAGGTTGAACATCTGCAAACGGGGTGGCTTGTCGGTGCGATAGGCCCACTGATGCACGCGTTTGGCCCGGACTGCCATGGTGACCCCCAGGCGTGCGAGTATCTCTGCCTTTAGAGTCTCATAGTCCTGGGCCTTAACTGTTTACAGTTCAAAGTAGGCTTTGTGGGGTTCGCCGGTCAAGAATGGTGCTAGCAGTCCCGCCCACTGTTCTTTTGGCCATCCTTCGCGAAGAGCGACTCTTTCAAAGGTCGTGAGGTATGCCCCCACGTCATTCACAGGTGTCATCTTCTGCATGTGGTATACTAACCTTGGCTCCACTGTCACAGGAGGTGCACCTCTCACTGAGCTGCAATAGTCTCTTGTAGAGCCGCCTGTTGTTCAGCAGCAGCTTCTGCAACTTGTCGGTTGGTTTGCCATTGGGCTGCATTGGCTTGCAGCAGGGCCTTCAACATTTCCTCCATCTTTGGAAGTTGCCACGCTGAACTCCACCATGTGTGGGCGATTAGCTAATGGGGATGCCCTTTTAGGGGAAAAGATGCAGCATGGATGTTAGTCTCTTTAAAGTCTGGTGGCTTGCCAGGTTTATTTTTACAGGTTTGCAAGATCAAAACACAGAAAAAGAAAAGAAAACCTTGTCATCTGGCGCTACTCTAAACAAAGAGATTCCTCTCTCTACAGTGTAGGGCTGTCCCTGACACCCACAAAACATAAACACATTGCAAACCTTGTTTTAGAGTCCAAATTAGCCCACAGAGCTCTCTCAGCTTTCTTCCTCTGAGATCCAGGATCCAGGATCAAGCTCAAGTGAGATCTCTTCCTGATCATTAAATGTAGGTGGAGAGGGATTTGAGTAGACTAGAAAGTCCGGGCCGGAACCAGATCTGTCACGGTGGGCGGCAAAAGCCGGGTCGGACTCCCACTAGTCGCCTCAAAATGATGGCATGCGAGGCTACAAGTATCGCCCGTCCATTGTCGTGCCTCGCACAATGTCACTATATATATATATATATATATATATATATATATATATATATATAGACTGCATTCTGTGCCCTTCTCACCATCAACATAGGGACAAGGTGCTTAGTGGGGGTTTCCCATTAAAATCCATACCAGACCCAAAGGGCCTGGTATGGACTGGGGAGGCCCAGCACAATTTTTTTCAGTGATTTTTATCTATATTGCTGGCAATAGATTACAGCCCGAGTGATTTTAAATGACAATTTTCCTTTACAAATATAATTTTTCGGTGGCACTGTTCTGTTCTAAACATCACACGGATGTGCCACTTTTCAGGCAAACTAAGGGGACCCCCCAGGCATGATATTTAAAGGAATATTTAATCTTTAACTTTATTGTTTCACTTTAAGCATTATTAAAATCACTACTCCTGAAAAAACTATCGATTTAAAAACTTTTTTTTCCATTTATACATGTCCCCTAGGGCAGGACCCACGTCCCCATTCACTTTTTATGGCAATAACTTGCATATAAGCCTTTAAAATGAGCACTTTTGATTTTTCATGTTCATGTCCCATTGACTTTAATAGGGTTCGCGTGTTGACACAAATTTTTTGCCTGTTTGCAAGTTCTGGTGCGAGCCAGGGGGTGTTCAGCCCATGCCTAGTCGTTAAAGACATCAGTGACACCACTCCTTAATGCTGAAGCTACTAAATGTAGCTTACACACTAGGCTAAACACTGTTAAACATCGGCAAAAAACACTAAAACCTTAGAGTTTTCTGGTTTCTAAAGCAGTTATTAGCTTTCTAGTGTCCATGACGCTTAAAGATTAGGGTATATATAAAGCCATAACTAAAAGGGTAAGGAAAAATAAAAGATAGAGGATTTGGGCATAGTGCAATATCACCAAAATGTAATGTACTGAATCTGATGTGATATGAGCCCCCTGCATTCGACTCGAACATCGGGGGTCCGTCTGTTCGTGCCATTGCGAACATTATGGGGCATTTACGGGAACTTTGCGCGCCCCATAATGCATTCCAATGGTGGTGGAATTCCGCTAGCTGATTGGCCAAAGCATGCACATGACCTGCATGCTTTGGCCAATCAGCGGGTGGCCTGCTGTGAGAGCTATGATTGGCTAAAGGCAGGGTGCTTTTAGCCAATCACTGCTCAGCAGCCTCAATCCACGCCTCATACTATATATAGCCACTTTTACAGCGGCTCTATGTAGTGTGTGTTGGCGGCGGTGCTGGAGTGATTAGATAGAGAGTTTAGGTTGCGGATTGCAGGCAGTTTAGCTGGATAGCTAATTGTGAAAAATAGAAAAAAAAAAGATAGATAGATATAAAGATATATAGGGAGGCGTGGCTTGGTGGGAATGGCCGTTTCAGACAGGAGCTCCGCACCCAAGTCCAGTAATTCGGATGAATCCTCGCCACTGAAAAGAGGGTGAGAGACCCCGAGACCCCAACAATCTCCCCACACTCTGGGCTACCCCCCCTCTTCACAGGCCACACCAAGGGATTTCACAAACTATTTGCTAAAGACTCCCTATTTGCTGCGATCTCTGACTTACGCAAAGATATGCAAGTGATGACATCTAGACTAGAGGAGGTAGAAGAGCTAACTGACCGTCATGACACAGATATACATGAGGCACAGCAAGCCCTCAATGCCCATACCCTGCAACTAAGAGACATACACCGACATCTGGAGGACCTTGAAAACAGAAACCGAAGACATAATATCAGGATCAGAGGCCTCCCAGAATCCGTAGACCCTGCTCAGCTTACTCAAGGCATCTCATCTATATTCAACGAGCTCTTGGAAAGGCCCCTTGAGACACAAATTAACATGGACCGACTTCACCGAGCCCTCCGGCCGAGTTGCAGGGACACGGACCCGCCTAGAGATGTTATCGGCCATATGAACAACATCCTACTTAAGGAGGAGCTCCTTCGCAAAGCCAGGACCAGAGACAGAATCCTTTACAATGGCACCGAAATCAAGCTATACCAGGATCTGTTGCAGCTCACCTTACTTAAACGCAAAAACCTCCGCCCATTGTTAGATATTCTCCAAGAAAGAAACATTCCATACAGATGGAAGTTCCCATTCAGTCTCGCAGCAGGCCCCCCTGGCCGCACGGCTCTATTACGAGTACCTGAAGATATAGAACGCTTCTGTGAAAGCCTTGACATCCCCTTTATTGACATACCAGACTGGCACCAAGCACCACGACTCATGGCGCAAAATATCGAAGAACCGATGGAGTTCCAACAAACCGGCCTATCGCCCCCTCCTCGTAGAAGGCGTCTATCAACACGCAACTCTCCACCACCTGCCAACTGGCGTGTCCCTGGCGGTGACAGTGTCCCAGCTTCTCCTGTTCACAGAAGGCCTAGAAGAGACTAACTACCCTCAATTCTTTGATGATTCAAAACCCCGCCTTTTTGTTTTGTTTTTGGGCATATTTTACTCACCTCTAGACATCCTGGCAAGTATTTAGGACTTACTAAGTACGATAACGAAATGTAGGAAATATCCTCTAGGAAATGCACATTGTCCCGTTTAGAGATCTTACATGCTCTGTTTGCTGGCGTGGGGCTATCCCTTCCTTCATCCATCCCTGGTAATTGAACACAAAGATTTTACAATCCCTGCGATAATCATTCCCTACTCTAGGTATATCAACAAGACGCACCCGTGTCTATATCAGGCTTTGCTCTCTCATCCGTAGATGCCTTTTTTCCACTCATACTCAACCTGTTTCAGCCTGCATGTCCCCTATCCCTTAATTGGATGCCGGGGGGATTGGTCCTACACCAGTAATAGGTCAGCAACTTACCATTTATAGTTTACAGTTATCAGTTATCAGTTTAGCTGTGTGCAAGTTTCCAACTGTTTTGCACCGTAAGCCAAGTTTACATTTCTGACACTCCTAACAAGCTCCCCGGAGGACCTATACATCTTCCTCTCCCAGGGGCTCTCACTCGCAGACTTTTTTCAAGGAATAGCCTAGACCCTACCTATTCTATGCAGCCTTCTTATTACTCGACTAAACTGCTCTAGGCCTCCGGGACAAATGGGATTCCCTCATCACGATGTTATCGCCGCTCTGAATAGGGTCTATATGTGATGTTTCTCAATGGTTCGTTGTTATTTTTTCCTGTCTTTGCAACTGGTAAGGACCCAGCTTCACCTTCTATCGTTTGCTCTTGTTACCTGTTAATGCAGTGACGAAAATGCCCAAAACACCACCGAGTGCCCCTTTTTACACGCATTAAGCGAATATGCCACGCACTTAACTTCTCTTATACGAGGGTTCTGCCTCACTTATCCCCTTTTTCTCAATGGATATTCCTCCACAGCATTGAGTGGCTGTACCCCTGAAGCCGGTTCTATGAGTAAATCCATGCCACTGAGGGATCCATCTACCTGTTTTCCCAACCTTGATTTTGCTAATGAAGAAGCACCATTGTGCCTGGTTACCCCTAAAACTTATACCCTTCCTCACAACATTTATGAGTCTCGGGACCTTCATTGAGCATGGTACTACATCGCAGCATGTAATATTATTGTTTTATTTGACATTTTTCATTATTGTGGATTTTACCTCCTTGCCACCTCCTCCCAACACTTCCATACCCTTTCATTGTTTCGCCTGGGTAGACTGCAAGGGGACCATGGCCCAAAAGCATCCCATATGCAACTACGACCAGAGGACCCCTTCCCCCCAGGTGAAAATCACCTCACTTCACCTGCACATTCTTACTGGTGCAACCACATTCCACCTCATGGGGGGGCAGGGGAGGTCAGTTCCACACCAAATACAACATAATAATTTGATGTTTTTATAGCCCAGCGTAGCTAATTCCACATAGAGCCTATGAACCCTCACTCCGTTTATCCATTTTGACAACACCGACGAGTGGCAGAGCATTCTGCCCATTATATACACCCCTCACCCATAGTAGTCATATTGGTTTACGCTCCTACCCTTCCACGCCTCATCACAGTGTAGTTCCCCGAACTTCACTGACTACTCCGACATACCCCACATACTAAGGTAGGTCTATCCCTACTGTCGGTACTCTAACCCTCCGGTGGCTACGTGAACCTTCTTAGGTTCTCCGAACTCCGCCCCTATCTCCCACTGCTTTTTCTAAAGCCTCCTCCTCCTCCTGTCCCCCTCCCCTCCTTTTTTTTTCCTACTTTGACGTTGCCTGGTTGACAATGTCGGCCAAGAACACAAACTTGTCTCGCTGAATGCAAAAGGCCTTAATATACCAGAAAATAGGTCACACCTGCTCCTTTATCTGCACAAAATTAAGGTGGATTTTGTCCTTATTCAAGAAACCCACTTCAAAACGGGCCACATCCCAAAACTATCTAATCACGCCTTACCCAAAACTTTCCACGCAACCAATGACCTTGCTAAAACAAAGGGAGTCTCCATTCTCATCTCTAAACATATACCTTTTATTGTCACAGACACTTTGGCTGATGAGAATGGCCGATTCCTTTTCCTAAAAGGGACCCTGTGGAGACGCCCATTGACAATCGGCAACATCTACAACCCCAATTCTGCCCAGACATCCTTCTTCCGCTCTACTATAGACCTGTTGACACCCTTCCAATCAGGAATTCTTCTCCTGGGAGGGGACGTCAATGTTGCATTGAATCCCATTGAAGACACCTCCACGGGTTCTTTCTCCATGCTATTCAGAGCTCTTCTGCAAATTAAAATGCAACTTCAACACCTCTTGCTCCACGACGCCTGGCGTACCTTGCAACCAGGGGTTAAAGACTACACGTTCTATTCATCTCCCCATAATCGGTATTCCAGAATCGACTATTTCTTTATTTCACAAAAAGACCTGCCACTATTATCTAAAGCCAGCATTGAACCCCTTTTTTTGTCAGACCACCACCCGATAACCATAACCCTATCATGGACTGAAAAACCACTTACCACTAAGACCTAGAGGCTTGATACATCGCTATTGACAGACCCACTGCAAGCGAGCTCAGTCAACAAACAAATTGAAGAATTCTTTGAATTAAATGACACACCTGATACGAGCCCCCTATCCCAGTGGGAAGCACATAAGTGCGTTGTCAGAGGCCTCTTACTGAGAATGGCAGCGACACGCAAAAACCTCACACAAGAACATATGAATAAGCTTCTGACACAAATACACACGCTGGAACGCGCTCACAAGCTAACAAGGGCCCAACAAACACTGAAGGAACTGGCACAGCTACATGCCAGTCTTAAAGAGGAGTTAGTCCGGAAAAGGTTTACCCTAGCACAAAAATTTTTCTTCAAGCATGGCAACAAATGCGGTAAATACTTAGCTAGGGCGCTTCAATCCAGGAAGGTCAACTCAAATATACATACTCTACGCACACCCTCTGGTCAAACGCTCTCAGCTAACGCAGACATCGCAAACCATTTTGCTAAATTCTACTCAGATCTATACAACCTAAAGCCCGTACATAGGCCCCCTGGTGAATGCAGACCACGACAGGAGATAATCGCAGAGTTCCTTAGACAATACAGCCCTACACCCTTATCCCCACAGCAAGCCAATGACATAGACGGTCCGCTAACAGCCAACTAATTTAAAACTGTAATCAAGCAAATGAAACAAGGCAAATGCCCTGGCCCAGATGGCTTTCCCCTGGCTTACTACAGATCTTTTTCTGAACCCTTGCTGACACCCTTCTTGAGGGCATACAACCAGCTTCCAGACCTTGTCACCCCAACACACGACGGTTCTCGCTGCACATATCTTGGTGATCCCCAAAGCGGGGAAGGATCCCACTCTAGCCTCCAACTATCGCCCGATCTCACTTTTGAACACCGATTTAAAAATCTATGCAAAAATCCTGGCCAATCGTATTCTCCCCTTACTGCCTGTCCTCATAGATAATGACCAAGTAGGATTTGTCTCTGGCAGGGAAGCCAGAGAAAACACCCTCAAAGCACTTAATATCCATTACCACCTTACAAAGTCAAAACAAGCAGGCTTCTTCCTTTCCCTTGATGCTGAGAAGACATTTGACAGGTTGGCATGGGACTACTTGCTGGCGGTCCTTCGGGCCCTAGACCTCGGTGATCACCTAACTCGACTCATTTTGGCCCTCTACAGTGGCCCCACGGCCAGGGTCTGAGCCAATGGCCTCCTGTCAACCACCTTCTCCATCAATAATGGTACGCGCCAAGACTGTCTGCTTTCCCCTCTACTATTTGTTTTAACCCTAGAACCGTTCCTGAGACACATCCGGGAGAACCCAAACATTAAGGGGGTGTCAATCGGGAGTAAGCAGTATAAGTTGGCAGCCTTTGCCGACGATGTGCTACTATTTTTGGCTGAGCCCCTTGTCACTCTACCGAACTTCCTGAAAGATCTACAGCAATTTCAATTTATAGCTCACATCAAAATAAACTATCACAAATCTGAAGCAATGAATATTTCGCTTTCAAACACTGCAGTTCAGGCTTGCACAGAGAATTTCCCCTTTACCTGGCGTAAAGAGGCCATAACTTACCTAGGCATTCAACTCCCGGCACGTCTCGGAAACCTCTACACTAAAAATTTCTCTCATTTACTAACGACTATAGGGAACGACTTCATCAATTGTAACACAGCACATTTTTCATGGTTTGGCCGAGCGGCAATCATTAAAATGAATGTCCTTCCGCGTATCCTCTACGTCTTCCAAACCATACCTATTGCTATCCCCAAGAATTTCTTCAAATCTATAAGATCCCTCTGCATGTCGTTCCTTTGGAAGCAAAAGAAACCTAGAATCAGCTTCACCCAGCTCACCAAACCCAAACTTAAAGGAGGTATAAAAGTAAAGATTATAGCGCTAAACCTTAGGAGTATAGATATAGCCCACTTTAGTGAAGGGGACTTATATGTTAGAGATGAAACCTGAAAATCGTGCTGAGTATATAGATATAATGGCTCAAATGAATATGTATATCCCTAGATATCAACCAGGGGTGTATCACAGATGTAAAGGCTTAAATCTGTATTTTATGCAGTGTGGACATATACAATGGTAGAAAAATTACTAACGGCGAGCCG
>BLSH010070830.1:207879-218631 GCA_018402905.1 Glandirana rugosa | reverse complement strand
ACTGTATATAGTACACTAGACATGGTGTATTAATATATATACAGCCTGGTGTATATATATATATATATATATATATATATATATATATATATATATATATATATATACGCACAGTGTACACTATATGTCAGTGCATTCGGGATGTACATACGGTATATAGTACACTTGAAGTGGTGTATTAAAATATATACAGCCTGGTATATATATATATATATATATATATATATACATACACACAACGTATTGAATGTACACTATATATCAGTGCATTAGGGGTGTACATACTGTATATAGTACACTAGACATGGTGTATTAATATATATACAGCCTGGTGTATATATATATATATATATATATATATATATATATACACACACACAGCATATTAAGTGTACACTATATATCGGTGCATTCGGTGGTGTACGGTATATAGTACACGTGGTGTCTTAAAATATATACAGTCTAGTGTGTGTGTATATATATATATATATATATATATGTATACACGCAGCGTATTGAGTGTACACTATATATCAGTGCATTCAGGGGTGTACAGTATATAGCACACTACTTGACGTGGTGTCTTAAAATATATACCTTCTAATGTATACAGATATACACGCAGCGTATTGAGTGTACACTATATATCAGTGCATTCGGGGGGTGTACGGTATATAATACAGTGTAGTGCGGTGTTAAAAAAATACCCATCATGTCAGGAAGGCCACAAAGGAGAGGCAGACACTCCCAGCCCACTAAAAGAGAGCAAGCAGCCTCTGTGTCTTCAGTGAAAAGTGGTGGTGGCGGACGTGGTGCATCCTCTGCAGGTGGGTCACGCTTGTCCTTTTTCTTCTGCTGTTGGAGGTGTTATGGATCCACAACATGCAGAAGAGTTGGTGGAGTGGATAACAGAGCTGTCCTTATCCTCCTCATCCTCTGTCACCCAGGCTTGTAAAAGTTTGCCTTCCAATGCATCTGGCAAAGTGGCCTATTCCACTGGATCCTTGACCACAGTTACTCCTTCTGTAGCTCCAACATCATGCACGGCAGAGTCACCTGAGTTATTCAAACATAGTGTCAGTTACATGCTGATGGAGGATGCAAATCAGTTTGAAGGCTCTGATGTTGGTTCCAAGGTTGAGGAAGGGAGTAGCGTGAGCCTAGAGAGAGGGGGTGCCACAAAAGGACAAGAAACTAGCAGTCATGTTCCCCCCAGCTGCAGCATACTGCCAAGTTTGCTCCAGTGATGATGAGGGAGGGGATGATGAGGACACGGACTGTACTTGGGTGCCGGAGAGAAGAGAGGAGGAAAGTGAGGAGGAGGAGGCCCAACTCCAACAAGGCAGGATGTCCTCCAGGGGCCAGTTTAAGCGCAGCCACCCAATTGCATCAGACCACAGAGCTCCACAGGTGCAGGGCGCTGCTGCCTCCCTGCCGACTTCCAAAATTTCTTTGGTGTGGGCATTTTTCAACACATGTGCAGTAGAGCAGCACCATTGCCATTTGCAATCTATGTCTGAAGCGGGTCAAACGTGGCCAGGACTCCAGCTGCTTGGGAACTACTGTCTTGACAAGACATATGATGACCAGCCATGCAGTCCGTTGGCAAGAGTACCTGAAAAATCCACACCAGAAAACAAGACGGACTTCTCCTTGCTCCTCATCTGGAATCTCAACCCCTACTATACCTGCAGTCCTATCCAAAACCTGTACTGAGATGAATGAAGGTGTAGCAATGCATGCCACAACTAGTACTTGCAGCCAATCTGCTAGCAGTACACCACCAGGTGAATTCAGCAGGTAAATATCCCTACCCCAGTTGCTGAACCGTAAAAAGAAATACTGTCCCAGCCATCCACATGTTCAGTATCTTAAAGCTAGCTTGGCCAAATTGCTAGCACTCCAACTGCTGGCTTTTCAGCTGGTTGACTTTTCCCCCTTTTGTGAATTTGTGGAATGTGCTGTCCCACAGTGGCAGGTTCTCAAAAGGCATTTCTCTTCACGTAAGGCCATTCCAGCTCTCTACCATCAATGGAAGGCAATGTTTTGGCCTCGTTGGACAGTGCGGTCAGCAGCAGGGTTCATATTACCACTGACTCATGGTCCAGCAGGCATGGTCAGGGACGTTACCTTTCCTTCACTGCGCACTGGGAAACTCTGAAGGCAGCTGGGAAGGATGCAGGACAGGATTCAGTTTTGGATATAGTTCCGCCACCATGCCTCCTCCACCCCCTCCTCTTCTTCTACCTCTGTGGCCTCTTCTGCAGAGTTGTCCTCTAAACCTGCAGTGCTCCCTAAGTGCTCAAGGGGCTATGCAAGCAGTCAGGGTAAAAGATGACATGCGGTACTTGAGTTAGTCTGTCTTGGGGACAGGAGCCACACTGCGGAAGAGATTCTTTCATCTCTGCAGGGGCAGGCTCAGAGGTGGTTGACACCATGGCAGCTTGAGCCAGGAATAATTGTATGGGACAATGGCACCAACCTTCTCTCTGCCCTCCGACTGGGACAATAGACATTCCATGCTTGGCACACGTCTTGAATTTGGTGGTGCAGCATTTCTTGACCAGGTACCCAGGCTTACAAGATATCCTGAGGCAGGCCAGAAAAGTCTGTGGTCATTTCCAGTGTTCATACAATGCCAGTGCCCGGCTGGCTGACATCCAGCGGGATTTCAACCTGCCCAACAACCGCCTCATTTGTGACATTCCCACCAGATGGAACTCAACATTGGCAATGCTGCAGCAGCTGCACACACAGCAGGGGGCCATCAATGAGTACCTCTGTGAGCATGGCACCAGAACGGGCTCAGGGGAGCATGACTTTTTTTGCCACGTCAGTGGCTAATGATAAAGGATGCATGCACTGTCCTGTCACCATTTGAGGAGGCCACAAGGATGGTGAACAGTGACAATGCATGTATCAGTGACACTGTCCCACTAATATTCCTTCTGGAGCATGCGCTTTGTGGAATCATGGACAGGGCACTTGAGGCAAGAGGGAGGAAGAGGAGGACTTCCTTTCCTCTCAAGGCCCCCTTTATGCAGAGAGCATTCCTGCAGAGCCGGCAAACACACAGGAGGAGGATTGTGTCAGCATGGATTTGGAGTATAATACGCAGCGGTCTTCAAGGAATCGTGGTTTTCAGGCCCCAGAAACCCAAGGAGTTGTACGTGGCTGGGAGGAGGTAGTTCCTGATAATATCATCCTCAGTAACCAGAGGACACCCATGCCTCCTCAAACTTACGCTGCATGGGCTCTCTGATTCTGAAATGGTGGGGGACAGTGACCTTGTTTTTCGTGTTGTAACCACTTTTGGTGCCACACCAGCACCGCAGCCGCCATGGGGCCACGGCTGGGTGTCTGGTCATGTACCTTTAAGGAGGGTTGGGCTCCTCCAGTCACCTGTCCTTCATCTATCCATTTAATTGTATGTGCTTCCACTGTGAAGCCTCTTATACAGAGTTAGGTCTGCAGTATACAGGGAGCCTTGTCGGGGCCTTCAGCTTACGCATACACTTGCAAATGTGTGTAACCAATCCCCTGTCTTTTAAACGCTAAACTGTTAGACAGGTGAATTTGGCTTGGTGGCAGACTGGTCGGTAAGTTGAGCTTGGAATTTTTTTTGTTTTTTTGTTTTTTGTCTGTATCTGCCTTTCCATAGCTCCTTGCTGTAGTGGCCAGTTATAGGTGGGGGACAGTGACCTTGTTTTTTTTTTTTCGCTCTGATTCTGAAAAGCCTGCTAAAAGACCCTAGGATTTGTGTTATCAAGGAGAGGGATCATTACTGGCTGGCAACCCTTCTTGATCCACGTTACAAGGGTAAATTTGCAGAACTCATCTTGCCTGCGCAGAGGGTGCTGAGGATGAAACATCTTCAGGATAGCTTGAAGAAAAGTTTGTGCAACGCCTTTCCAGACCCTGGGAGGTTACCATGTCCTGGTGCTGGTCCTGGACAACGAGTTTCTGAAGCTTCCGTCGTTCAGAGGCAGAGTGGTGGAGAAGGTGGCGGGCTGAGTAATGCCTTTAAAAAAAATTTCAGTCCTCAGCACCCAGGCCTGATAGGTTTAAGCAACCATCGTCAGCGTCTGCATTATATGGTACAGAAATATATAGGGACAAGAGCAGACTTGGAGACCTTTCCAACTAAGCATTCACATAGTTACTGGGTCTAGAGGATGGACCACTGGCAGGAACTTGCTCAATATGCAATTGAGCTACTGGCCTGTCCTGCATCGATTGTGCTTTCTGAATGGATATTCAGTGCTGCTGGAGGGTTCATAACCGATCAAAGAGTGTGCCTGTCCACAGACTCTGTTGATAGGCTCACATTTATAAAAAATGAATCAGTCCTGGATCAGCAGCTATCAAGCCCCTGATGCTGATGCAACTGATTAAATGTGCTAGGGATCTGGGATCCCTTGAAGATTGCCACTGCTCCTATTCCTCCTGTTCATAATCTAGAACAATATTTTGTATTTAGGGCACCACCAGCACCCAAGGCCCAATTTTTCGCCACCTGTTTGACTGGGGGCTTTGGTCACAATTTTTTAAATAATTTACAAAATCAGGCCCTGTTCCTCCGTCCAACAAGAGTAACTGCAAGGGGTTACAATATTCTGTCACCGCCAGCACCCAAGGCCCAATTTTTCGCCACCTGTTTGACTGGGGGTTTTCATCACAATTTTTAAACTAATTTACAACATCAGGCCCTTTTCCTCCGTCCAAAAGAGTAACTGCAAGGGGTTACAGTGTTCTGGCACCGCCAGCACTCAAGCCCCAGTTTTTCTCCACCTGTTTGACTGGGGGATTTTGTCACAATTTTTAAACTAAATTACAACATCAGACCCTGTTCCTCTGTCTAACAAGAGTAACTATTTTATAAACAACAGGTTGCGCTAAAATGACGGTAGGTAGATACATATAGCATGCAAATTTACATGTATTTATGGGATGCATGCTATATGTATCTACCTACCGTCATTTTAGCGCAACCTGTTGTTTATAAAATAGTGTGTTTGTAGTACATGGTTAGTACTGTTTGGTTGCAGCTGTGGTTGCTTAGTGCTTTTACATAGTCTAGCGCGGTGTTATCCTCCTTTGTATAACAAGAGTAACTGCAAGGGGTTACAGTGTTCTGGCACCACTAGCACCCAAGGCCCAATTTTTCACCAGCTGTTTGACTGGGGGATTTCTTCACAATTTTTAAACTAATTTACATCAGGCCCAGTTCCTCTGTCCAACAAGAGTAACTGCAAGGGGTTACAGTGTTCTGGCACCACCAGTACCCAAAGCCCAATTTTTCGCCACCTGTTTGACTGGGGGATTTCGTACAATTTTTAAACTAATTTACATCAGGCCTTGTTCCTCCGTCCAACAAGAGTTACAGCATGGGCTTACAGTGTTCTGGCACCGCCAGCACCCAAGGCCCAAGTTTTCGTCACCTGTTTGACTGGGGGATTTCTTCACAATTTTTAAACTAATTTACATCAGGCCTTGTTCCTCCATCCAACAAAAGTAACTGCAAGGAGTTACAGTGTTCTGGCACCTCCAACAACCAAGGCCAAATTTTTGGCCACCTGTTTGACTGGGGGCTTTCGTTAGAATTTGTAAACTAATTTACAACATCAGGTCGTCCAACAAGAGCAACTGCAAGGGGTTACAGTGTTCTGGCACCGCCAGCACCCAAGGCCCAAGTTTTCTCCACCTGTTTGACTGGGGGCTTTCGTCACAATTTTTAAACAAATTTACAACATCAGGTCCTTTTCCTCCGTCCAACAAGAGTAACTGCAAGGGGTTACAGTGTTCTGGCACCACCAGCACCCAAGGCCCAATTTTTGCACCACCTGTTTGACTGGGGGATTTTGGCACAATTTTTAAACTAATTTAATACATCAGGCCTTGTTCCTCTGTCCAACAAGAGTAACTGCAAGGGGTTACAGTGTTCTGGCACCACCAGCACCCAAAGCCCAATTTTTCGCCACCTGTTTGACTGGGGGATTTCGTCACAATTTTTAAACTAATTTACATCAGGCCCTATTACTCTGTCCAACAAGAGTTACTGCAAGGGGTTACAGTGTTCTGCACCCAAGGCCCAGGTTTTCGCCACCTGTTTGACTGGGGGCTTTCATCACAATTTTTAAACTAATTTACATCAGGCCTTGTTCCTCTGTCCAACAAGAGTAACTGCAAGGAGTTACAGTGTTCTGGCACTGCCAGCACCCAAGGCCCAAGTTTTCGCCACCTGTTTGACTGGGGGATTTCATCACAATTTTTTAACTAATTTACAGGTCTGGTATGGAATTTAAGGGGAGCCCCACACAAAAATTTTAAAAAAATGATGTGGGGGTCCCCCCCAAAATCCAAACCAGGCCCTTCAAGTCTGGAATGGAATTTAAGGGGAATCCGCGCCAAAATGTTAAAAAAAATGGCATAGGGTTTTTTTACTTCCTGCTATAATACATATCTAAAAAATAAAAATAAAAAAACAAATATATTCATCAGTTTAGGCCGATATGTATTCTTCTGCATATGTTTGGTAAAAAAAAAATTGCAATAGGCGTATATTGATTGGGTTGCACAAACGTTCTCGCATCTACAAAATAGGGAATAGATTTATGGCATTTTTATTATTTATTTTTTTTACTAGTAATGGGGGCGTTCTGCAATTTTTATCGGGACTGCCACATTGTGGCGTACAGATCGGACATTTTTGACACTTTTTTGGGACCTTTATACAGCGATTAGTGCTAAAAATAGCCACTCTTACTGTATAAATGTCACTGCCAGGGAAGGGGTTAAACTCTAGGGGGCGATCAAGGGGTTAACCATGTTCCCTCAGCATGTACTAAATGTGTGGGCCTGAGCTGGCAGGGACATGACAGATCTCACTGTTCCTGATGACAGGGAACAGTAGATCTCTGTCATGTCCCCCGACAAAACGGGCATCTGTCTTGCTTACATTGGCAGATCCCTGTGCTGGCTCTGTAGAAGACGATTTCAGGTCACCGGCGGACATCGAGTCCGCCCGAGCCTCGGGCATGCTCTGGCAGTGGACACGTGCGCCCCCGCTATGTCCTGTGCAGGGACCACCGTACAACTATGGCAATTTGCGCAGGAAAGCCAACCTGCCTCCGTCAAACAATGGCGGCTGGTCGGCAAGTCGTTAAAATATATGTAATTCTGCACAGTAGTATCTTTATTTAAAAACCCATTGTTGTGTTTCTCAAACCATTCTTGAATTCATCAGACCAGGCCACCTTCTTCCATTGCTTTCTGGTCCAGTTCTGATGTTCACGTGCCCATTGTAGGCACTTTTGGTTGTGAACATGGGTCAGCATGGGCACTCTGACCGGTCTGGGCTATGCAGTCCCATATGCAAGAAACCATGATAGGTTGTGTGTTCTGATACCAATCTATTGGAAACAGCATTAATGTTTTCAGCAAGCTCTTCTATTTACAGTAGCTCTTCTATTGTCTCTGACTACACAGACTAGCCTTTGTTCAGTTTGTGCATCAATGAACCACCCATGAACCCTGTACCCAGTTCAACAGTTTTCCTTCCTTGGACCAATATTGGTAGGTCCTGACCACAGCAGACCGAATAACTAGAGTTGATCGAACCTCTGGAAGTTCGGGTTCTGCTGGTTCGGCCAAACTTCGGGACAAAGTCCGGGTTCGGACTTGACCCGAACTTTGACCCAGACCCCGAACCCCATTGAAATCAATGGGGACACGAACTTTTAGGCACAAAAATGGCTGTAACAAAGTCCTGGAAAGTCCTAGAGGTCTGCAAAAGGAAGGAAAAGGGGTGGGGGGGGGGGTAAGGGTTGGACAAGTGCCCTACAAAGAAATGGGGATAGGGAAATAACTTAAAATAATTTTTAAGCTAAAATCACATAAAAAAATGAAAAATGGAGGTGGATGTGGAGTTGGAGGTTGAGGAGGCGGTGAAAGTGGAGGTGGAGGAGGTAGCCAACACTTTTTTTTTTATTTTTGGAATTTTTTTGTTTTTTTTTAAACCAGCAATGTAGATGCACTTTTCAAATTTTGTGCAAGAAACAATAATCTGTCCCATAGCAATAAAAGCATAACAAGCGTAAAATCCTGAGATGATAAGATCTAAGTGTGGTAAATTGATATTAAAGTATATATAAATACTGCTTAGTGGTATATCGTTATACGTCTCAAGGCTGGACCAGCATATACCACATCAATCAACCCAAGCTGTGCAACATCAGATCATACATATGAAACATTTAGCAAGTCCACATATAAAAAAAAAAAAAGGGGGAGGTAAAACTTCTGTATTAATAGTCTATAAGAGCAGTCATAAAACAGGTCCTTCGGATTGTGACTTTCTTCTTAAAAATATCTTGTGCCTTTCTTTATAGGTGCTTAAGTGATGTTAGCAGGGCATATAATATGGTGACTTTTCATCTGTGATATCACTTCTAGGTGCTCAAGCCTCTCACCTGAAGTGTGCTAAACAAAAGCACATAAAGGTATCTTTGTGTGGTAAGGGACCAGTTCCACCACTAGGGGTCCTCGGTCTCCTATTCCTTCCTCTTGCTTCCTTCTCTACTCATATAAGCTCCATACCATCAGCTGTTTCTCTGGGATCATCTCAGGGGGGTATATGGGGACATACCATCAGCTATTTCTCTGGGGTCATCTCAGGGGGGTATATGGGGATAACAAACAAAACCTCTCTTGGTGCAAATAACGTTTTAACAAGCTTTTATTAGAAATAAAAACAGGAACACTCACTTTTTAAAACAAATCGCATGCAAAACTCCACGAGCATCGAGCGTGTTCCAGTAACCTCTAGGGTACACCTCTCCTGCCGCCCTACGCGTTACGTCACGTGCCTCGTGACTTCATGAAAGGGGATAGCAGGAGACGTGTGGAGGTGTCTTTTTAAGAAGAGAAGAACAAAGAAATGCCACAACAAGAAAGAGCATAGAAAGAAAAGAGGATGCAGAGGTGGGAAGAGACATCAAAAGAAAAAGAGAATAATAGGGGAAGGTGTATTCAACCTAAGCGGTAAGACATTAACCCAAGAGGAAATTAAAGTTTTAGACAAAGGGTTAAAATATGCACCAACCAAAAACATGGACAAGTTTCAGACATATATAGGAATTCAAAAATATATACGGAAATTGAACATCAAGAAGTACATCAACCAAGTAACCAACCCGATCAGAGCCAAAGAATACACACATCAAGAACAAGAAACTGTACACAGTAATCCACAAAATAAATCATTATTCAATCCTAATGTAAAGGACAACAAGCATATAGATGTTTTCAAGAACCTTGTCGTAAATGATGTGAAGAATCTAAAGATCACCAGAAGCGAAGACCCTGCCTATATAAGAACAGGCATAAAAAGATTGGTGCAAAGGAAAGACTTAGTCATTAGACCAGCAGACAAAGGAGGAGGAATCGTGCTGTTATCAAAAGAAAAATACCATGAGATGATGATGCAACTACTAGAAGATAAAAAGACATACGAAACATTGAAAAGCAACCCGCTAATGAAATCAAAAAAGGAATTAGAGAAAGTGATACAATTAGAAGTGAAAAGAGACATCCTAAACAATAAAGAATCTAGGTACTTGGTCCCAGATACATGTCGGAAACCAGTTATATACTGCACTCCCAAGATACACAAAGATAAAGAGAATCCACCACCTAGACCGATAGTAAACGTTATTGACTCACTCACTGCCAGAATAGGAGAATATGTGGACAATTTCCTGCAACCAGTAGCTACAAAAACTAGAGCCCACCTAAAGGACACCAAACACATACTACAACAAATTGAAGAGTTTGGACATATAGAGGAACCGGTATTAATGGCAACGGCAGATGTAGCCTCATTATATACTATGAGAAGATGATTTTAGAACACTAATATGGCTTCACCCGCCTGAAACAGGGTTTTCCCACACACCTTGAAGATGATTTTAGAACACTAATATGGCTTCACCCGCCTGAAACAGGGTTTTCCCACACACTTTGAAGATGATTTTAGAACACTAATATGGCTTCACCCGCCTGAAACAGGGTTTTCCCACACACTTTGAAGAGGATTTTAGAACACTAATATGGCTTCACCCGCCTGAAACAGTGTTTTCCCACACAATTTGAAAATGATTTTAGAACACTAATATGGCTTCACCCGCCTGAAACAGGGTTTTCCTACACACTTTGAAGATGATTTTAGAACACTAATATGGCTTCATGTGGCTGAAACAAGCTTTTGTCACACACTTTGAAGATGATTTTAGAACAGTAATATGGCTTCATGCGGCTGAAACAAGCTTTACCCACACACTTTGAAGATGATTTTAGAACACTAATATGGCTCTATGCCCCTGCAATAGTCTTTTCCCACACAATTTGAAGATGATTTTAGAACACTAATATGGCTTCACCCGCCTGAAACAGTGTTTTCCCACACAATTTGAAGATGATTTTAGAACACTAATATGGCTTCACTCTCCTGAAACAGGGTTTTCAAACACACTTTGAAGATGATTTTAGAACAGTAATATGGCTTCATGCGGCTGAAACAAGCTTTTCCCACACACTTTGAAGATGATTTTAGAACACTAATATGGCTCTATGCCCCTAGAAGTTTCACACACCCATTTCGAACAAAGTCGGCGTACTTCGGTATAATGACAAGATTTTAGTAGAAGTTTCACACACTGTTTTCGAACAAAGTCGGTGTACTTCGGTATAATC
>BLSH010070830.1:197418-207869 GCA_018402905.1 Glandirana rugosa | reverse complement strand
AATCTTTCCCTTAAAGCAACAGCTGGAACCTTTCCCTGTACAACTTGATGATGATTTTAGAAGAATAATCTTTCCCTTAAAGCAACAGACTCTACCTAGTCCAGTCAGATCGTTCTGTGCAGCAGGATGAGGTGTGCAATCTGTCCCTCAAAGCACCAGTACTAGTATCTCTCCCCAGTCCACAATCAGATCGTTCAGTAATGCAGCATGAGATGTTCTATAATATTTGCAATCTGTCCCTCACAGAGCCAGCAGCATCCTCTCCCTAAACTATCCTGAGAGCATATGACATGCAGCACGGTGACTCCAGCCCCATATAGAGGCTGGGTGACATGGTGCACTGGCCAATCACAGCCATGCCATTAGTAGGCATGGCTGTGATGGCTTCTAGGGAAAACCAGTGAAACACTTGTTGATTGGCTGCCCTTGGCAGTGCGACAATGAAATAAATTGTTTTTTCACCAATGGCAAGAGTCTGCCAAGCAAAATAGTAGAGGTGGAGACCTTAGAGTTGGAATCCTTGAAGCATGAAAAGAATGACAATTTAATTGGTATCGCTGAATCTTGTCTTCATTCTTGGCAAGACTGGGCTATTAGCTGCTGGCTATACAGTAGTCTGTTTCAGAAATACAGGGTAAAACAAAAAAGGTGGTGGAATCTGTCTCTATGTAAGAAGTGATCTCAAAGCAAGTGTAAAAGAAGACCTTGTTGATGGAGAGAGTAATGATCCTGAAGCATTATGGGTGGAACTGCACATGGGTTTGCGTACTTCAAAATTAAAGTAGTTTTAAAAGCAATCTTTTTTTTAAATAAATGTAGCGCTGCCCTCTTGAGGGTCACAAGAAGTATTAATACCCCTCTGGTTTCCCACACCCTGTGGGTCCTCTGCCACCTCTGACACACTGGGTTCAAACATTTATTTGGTTTCCCTTTAAATAATGACAGCAGTAATGTGGTACACCAAACTGAGTTGAATCAGTGATGTTTACTCAAAAGATATATCAAAGAAAGACTCAAAGAATAAACTTGAATTTTAACCCCAGTGAGTGGGTTTACTCTCACAAGGTATTATTGGTATTAGAATGACTGTCACACTTTGGTTCAAAAGTATTACTTACTGTATGCAACAAATATATATACCGCCCATGTAAATGGGACACAGGAGAGTAGAAGAATGACTCCTGCTAGTGTCAGACCACTCTCTACTGCTCACTCACATAAGAATAGCAAAGTAATAGGTAAGCAAGTACAACTCCAGAAAAACAGTAACTATAGCATTATTCCACTTGCTCTTATAGAGAGTTCTTTGGTGAAATGCAGCCTTGGTAACTACAACGAAGTGATGTACTCCTAGGGGGGAGGGAAGTAGAAGGAGTCCATTGTTACTGCTTGACAATTCAAAATATCTTCAGCTAGCTTTCTGATATTTTAATTACATGCAAGGGGTATTGGTTGATGGGACAAATAGCTAATCCAAGAGGATGAAGTATAATCAGAGAACAGCACTCTTTTAGCAAAGTAGACTGTAGAAAACTTCACAGTGACCACTGACTTAGCAAGGTTAACCCTGTGGAACTACAAGTAGCAGCAGACTAACGGATAGCATGGATGTCTGTGTACAGTGTTCAAACTCAGCGTGCAAGCAGATCTTTGCATCAAAGATAATGGCAAATGTAAAGAAATAATGCTGTCTATACACAGTGTCTGTTAAACTGAGCTTTTACCCGCTCACCATACTGGAACATAGGATGTAGATGACGATGAAGATGTAGGTGAAGATGATAAGAATGATGATGATCTCTACGGTATATGGCTCAAGGGATGATCTCCAGCCTCCACTGCTCACACGGATCTCACAGGGTGCAGGGTGGATGAAACATCCTTCCAGTTGTTGCAGAACAGGGTATTCACGCTGTCCTCTGGTGTCCCTCCAAATATCTGATTGATAAATCTGTAAAAGCAGGCTGCAATCACTGCAGCTTCCAGCAACAGATTCCCTGCACACAGATACACGCAGGTCCCAAGAGAGCACGTCACGCCCGAAGCTTACATTCTTATAGTCTCTCCCAGAAAGCTCTTCTCCCAGAAATGTCATCTCCTCCATCAGCATCTACAGTAGTTGTAGTTTCACCCAATTCAGTCAGAGGGAGAATCCTTGCAAACCAAATTACATGTCCCAAGATGCAATTACAGGTCACAGGTCAGCAAACTGGAACACTAGAGGGAAACAGCTGCTTTAAAATGAACACCAAAAGCATCTCCTGATTGCAGGAAATGTAAATATCCAGCTCCTGGCTACATAAAATAATAAGCATGTTATACTCACCTGCTCTTTGCACAGCCCCGAACCTCCTCTTCTGGGGTCCCAATCTGATCTTGGCTCCTCCTTTTTTGTGTCTGCCCCATACCAACTGCTTGCTATGGAGGAAGACGTGTGGGCTCAAATCTGACCCTGGCTGTGCAGCGGAGGGGTGTCAGGACTGATCATTGGAGGAGAGCACACTGAGTTCCCAGCATAACTAGAGAACTGATCATTGTGCGCTCTCCTGCTTAGTGTGGTCAGCTTTTAATAGGAAATCACAGGGACTAGCAGGAACACCAGGGATTTCACACAAAGAAAGTAATACAAAGAGAACAGGATACGTTCAAGTATATGGTATAGCAGGCACATATCAGGAATATGAAGTGTTGGGGTAACAAATGCTTTAAAGTTTATTAAAGTCTTGTTTTGTTTTTTTAAATAACAAACATGTTATACTTACCTGCTCAGATGCGCAGCCCAGATCCTCCCCTTTTTGGGTCCCTCACTGATGCTCCTGCTTTCCCCCTCCTGCCCGGTGCCCCCACAGCAAGCAGCTTGCTATGGGGGCACCCAAGCTGAGCCTCTGCCCTGTGTGTCCATTCAGACCGGGATGCTGAGGCTCCGCCCCCTCTCCTCATTGGCTCACTGACTTTGATTGACAGCAATGGGGGCCAATGGTGCCTGCTGCTTTGTCGCAACTAATGAGGAGGGAGAGTCCAGGATAGCTGAGGCTCTCGGGCAACATCGCTGCATTGAGATGGGGTTCAGGTAAGTATTAGGGGGGCTGGGGGGGGGGGGTGCTGCTGCACACAGAAAGTTTTTTTATATGGAATGCTTTAAGGTAAAAAACCTTCTGCCTTTATAACCACTTTAATGCAGGAAAAGCATTAAGAAAAAAAGTTTTACCTTAGACCTCTTTAATTATTGAAGCTTGTTACAGGCCACTCGGTGTTAATAAGGAGGTGAAGATTACGCTCATTGCACAAATAGAAAGGGCTGTGACAGTGATAGTAATGAGGGATTTAACTACCCTGAAATTGACTGGAACTAATGACACTGCTGGAACAGTAAAAGGGAGGCAATTTATAAACCTATTACAAGATAATTTTATGGTACAGTTCACAGAGGCCCCAACTAGAAAAACTGCTCTACTAGACCTGTTAATGTCAAGTCATGCATGTGGGAAGGGTGCACTTGGGGGTACCTCATCAATGCCCGGGACCATGATCATGTGAAAATCAAACATTATGGCGATTACCAGGCTTAGAGATGAGTCTGATCTATTGTTCAGTAATGAATTACACAGTCTCTCTCCATGCCCTCTCCACCACTCTAGTGTACCTCTGTCACCCACCGTGCACCTAGTGCAAACCTCATGCTTGCACTTAATTAACTTTTTCCACTCCAAGCTGTGGGTCTCTGTAACGTGGGTTGGGTCCCGATACCTTTAGGGAACCAACTGCTGGGGAGGGAGCCAGAACACCAACCCCCTCACTACCAGAGGACCCTTCATCATGCCAGGTACCACAATTCTTGACCAGCTGCAATGTACCTTGCACTAGTTCTTGGTTACCCATAGCAACTGCATTCCTCCTCTTGTCTTTATGAGTAGACCTTTCATAGTGTGCTTCATACCTCAATTGTGCTTTATTAACTTATGTTCTTTCATATGCCAGCAACCATGATATACCCCTTTAAATTACTTCAGTTCAGGCTTAAATGGTTAAGGCACTTTTACTGAACATTTGCGGAAAAGTCCATCAAGTACATTATAGTGCAACATTGCCTATCTAACTCAATTAGGCCGCCAGGCATACCTCAACATGGTAGTATTCCAATAGTGGTATCCTCCAGGTCTTGGCAGTTCTCTGGACTCCTGATCTTCTGCCGAACTGCTGGGCACAGCAGTCCCACTCAGTACTCCATGTTGGTCACAGCGTATCCAGGAATGGGCATGGGAGAGAGCGCTTGGACTCAGCCTTCCCCCACTGTTTATATCACGGGGCAGATAGGCAGGGTCCAAAAAATCAGAGAACAGAGGTGCTGAACAATAACCCCTTCCCCAGCCTGGGCCAGCCACCTACCTAACTGACATACTATAGGCAACTATAGCAATGACACTGCTGGAACAGTAAAAGGGAGACAATTTATAAACCTATTACAAGATAATTTTATGGTACAGTTCACAGAGGCCCCAACTAGAAATAATGCTCTACTAGACCTGTTAATATCAAGTCATGCATGTGGGAAGGGTGCACTTGGGGGTACCTCATCAATGCCCGGGACCATGTCCATGTGAAAATCAAACATTGTGGCGATTACCTGGCTTAGAGATGAGTCTGATCTATTGTTCAGTAATGAATTACACAGTCTCTCTCCATGCCCTCTCCACCACTCTAGTGTACCTCTGTCACCCACCGTGCACCTAGTGCAAACCTCATGCTTGCACTTAATTAACTTTTTCCACTCCAAGCTGTGGGTCTCTGTAACGTGGGTTGGGTCCCGATACCTTTAGGGAACCAACTGCTGGGGAGGAAGCCAGAACACCAACCCCCTCACTACCAGAGGACCCTTCATCATGCCAGGTACCACAATTCTTGACCAGCTGCAATGTACCTTGCACTAGTTCTTGGTTACCCATAGCAACTGCATTTCTAGTCTTGTCTTTATGAGTAGACCTTTCATAGTGTGCTTCATACCTCAATTGTGCTTTATTGGCTTATGTTCTTTCATATGCCAGCAACCATGATATACCCCTTTAAATTACTTCAGTTCAGGCTTAAATGGTTAAGGCACTTTTACTGAACATTTGCGGAAAAGCCCATCAAGTACATTATAGTGCAACATTACCTATCTAACTCAATTAGGCCGCCAGGCATACCTCAACATGGTAGTATTCCAATAGTAAAATGGTGTGTGTGTCCTCGCGCTACTATAATAAGTAAGTCGGGTATCACTAGGTTGCTGCTGTACCTAATATAAGACAATATATGCAATGATAGATAGATAGTGAGTGGTACTGCGCAGCCTATAGGTAAATCTATATGAATTAGGATCCCTCTACTGGTAGGGACATATAAATACTCTTGTTGACTGGAATTCCTGCTGTGTCAATTCAACCTCTCATGTAATAAAAACTGTCAGAAATGCTAAAACTCTCCAATATATATAAAAAGTCAAACCTTAAAATTCATATATTCATATCCAGTGAAGTGTTTCAAATAAATAATTCATAAATGCATAATAGTGATAAAGGCATAAAAATAGTATGTGCAATAAATAAATCACTGTGGATAATACATAATAAATTGCATGAAAGTCCTCTTTCAATTTAAAACGATATTAGTGACAATAAGTGACTTGTGCTCCAAGTGTCCGTTTAAAACACTTCGTTCTCCAATCATGTAAGGAAAGCCTCTTTTGCAGGGGGGTTAGTATATCATCCCCAAAAGGATTCCTCTAAACCGTGCTCCAATCGAATAAGTGCTCCCAGAACTCTCACCTCTATATGTCAGGATATGTACACATCAAGGGTATCTTTTGGGCCTCGCTCTCCAATTCCACACCTCTTTCTCGCCACTCCTTTACGTGGTTCAACGATCGTCCCGACCAATCGGTCGTCGATCTCCTCCTATGCTTTAGACCTCCATATATCTCAGGTGTAAGAGAAGAGACAAGAAGCTTCCATGGTGTAGTAGGTTTTAAAATCCAAAATGATCTCAATCCTATGCTTATTATTATCTCTTATAACTTGTAGATCATAATTATCTGGTAAGAGAATAATACTTCACTTTGCACTGGTGGAGCACAGGAGCACTTTATGAATTTTTGAGCACTCAGCACTGGGAGCAGCGTACTCAAAGAATTTTTCGAATTGTTTATATGGACTTTTTTTTAGATTGCTATATTTGATATATATTCACTCATATATTTGAACATTAATAGTTGCTAGATATGCATGATTAATTATTGTGTTTGTACATATACATTTGATGAATACCTTTATTGATACACTTTATCTTTGGATAGGTTATCTATCAGACAGCAAAGAAGCTGCAAAGTTCCTAAAAGCGCTTAGATCCACAGTAGTTGATAACTTATACAACAGATTCAGTGTTTGCTGTAAAAGGTGGCCACACACACGGCCAATTGTTTATTAAGAAACTTAATATTTGCAAAGTCATTCCTTGAGAGGTAGGTTAATCACAGAGCCAAGTGGCTGTATATGCATGTCTGCTAACCTTAACTTCACGCGAGTCTGGATCAGGCGCCTGATTTCTTGTTTTTGCAATCTATCAGACAATGCAACTTTTTTCTTTATATTTATAGTTTGTTGTATCCTGTATTCAGGATTGTAAAAAGTGCAGCAGTCTGTGTGTATTATTCGAGTGGAGGTTTACTATACATTTTCTTTTTGTACAAGCTCACTGTTGACTTAAAGTGTTACGAAACCCACGACAGTAAAATCAGTCTGTATATGCAGAACAGCATGCTTGCTGTAATCACTGTGTAACTTAAGGGGTTAATCCTCTGTATTGTGTAAAAAGGCTGTTTGATCTTGTATGGCCAGATACTTCCTGCTTGTCCTGTCTACGATATTAGACTCTACTATACTATACTACATGCAGGCAGTGTGGAAACATTGCACATGCTCTGTTCGATCTTCCTGTTTCACATGGACACAGAGTACAATGCATTTCTAGAGGCAGTGATTGTTTATTTGTGAACTGAGCTTGTAATTGGCAAAGCACCAATCACCTCTGGCCAGATTGTGCATGAAGGGTCACTGATGCAAAGGAAGTTTCATCATCAGAGAGTGAAATGTCTCCTCCTATATGAACACTGGGGAAGCCCTGGCTACTTGAAGTTTATCACCTGACTGCAATATACAGATGAAAAAAAGGTATATAGCAGCAGTATTTTGATATAAAAAGAAGATTTAGATGCTGTGTGAACTTTTGAATTGTTTTTATATTGCTGGGTTTAGTAACACTTTAACAATGTAATCAAATTGTCCAAAATCTGGCCAATGTCTCTGTCTAAAAACAAATGTCTCCATATTTATAGAACTAATACAAAGAGTCCACATACAGTAAGATAAATTGGTATTTAATGTAACAGAAAGACCTTACAGTAGATGAGATACAGTAATTTATTGAACTATGATCTTAAAAGAACATCATAATTAATCCAAGTGAAAAAAGATAATATAGCTTAGAGTATTATGAAAGTGTTCACTCTCCAAAGCATAATGACGTGAGTAAATTTATAAAGTAATTGAAAAGAGGGACAACAAAGAATTTATATAATGAAAAAAGAAATTAAAGAAAATTCCACTTTTACTTAAATAATGACACAACTGGTCATTTATAATTTGAATTATATTCCAATTTCCTTCCCATCACAGTAGTATAAAATGATTGTAATATAATTTAATTGTCTCTAGCTTGCAACATGGTAGATTGGATGGGTCTGTATACCACTCGAGTGTTGCATGTCCTAAGGGATTTTATTTCCTGCCTGTCAAATTTCAGACATCCCCTGTTATAAGAGATTCATTCTAGAGAGAAACTGTGAAAGACTCATCCACTTTTAAATTAATGTTGATGACCCTGCAGCATTTTGAATTACAATACTGAGAATGCATCAGTTGGTTATATAAAAGGCCAACCATAGCATTTAGAAATCAGCTTGAGACAAGACATGTTGAAATGAACAGTGATGTCTTCAGAACAGAGAATAATATGATTATGAAAAGAATGGGCTAAAATCCTTGCAATGCACATTATATATGCTGTTGTGTAAATTCTGTACTCTACACTGTCCCATTCCAAGCTGTGTGGTCCCATTCCCTCTTCTATACTGTCCTATTCTGTACATTGTGCTGTACATTGCCTATCCCTCTCTATCCTATTCTGTATGTGCTGTACTTTCACAATTTCACACTGTCTTATTCTGTATGTGTGATAAACATTCTCTATTGCACTCATCTAAACATTGTGCTGCAAATTTCCTTTTCCATGCAGTCTATATTTCTACACTGTGCTGTACATTCCTTATGTAGCAACCCCAAAGTGTAGGCGTTTTTGAGAGGTCTTTTTGCTAGGAGAGGCAATGTTTAGTCAGGCCTGACACAGGAGCAGGCCTGAATGCTTTGATCTGGGCAGGGGAGAGGCTCAGAGTAGGCTGGAGATTGCAGAGAGGGGCACCCCTTGGATATTCCTTCCCTTGATTCCAAAAAGTGCTGGAAGGGGGGGTGGATGAGGAGGTGTCAATTTCTGTGTATATTAAGGAGCCCTGACCAATCCCCATCTGAGATTGGCAGGGGGCAGGCCTCCTTAAATACTGTGATCTGCCCAGCAAGGGGAAGAGAGTTCAGGTGGAAGTGGTGAAGATGTAGCATAGGTGCTGTGGAAGCCTCTACCTGGGAGGGAGCCCCCAGTCGGGGGGGTGACCTTGAGGTCTGGAGACTCGGGTGCAGCCAGGAGTGGAGTTGATTCCTGGAGCAGCACAAGGGAGTAGGAGAACAGCAGAGGTGCTACTGAGGACACTTTAAAGTATTAAAGTCAGTGACAGACCCTGGGAGTCAGAAGAAAGGCTGGAGCAGGCTGGGAGAGGAATAGGGGACAGTCTGTGGAGGTCTCAGGAGCCAGTCAGGGGAAGGAGTGTCACTGAGAGGAAAGCAGGCCGGTGTGGCCTGGAAGAGGGATGGGCTGGGAGTTGTAGTTTATCAAAGGCCCAGCTAGCACGAACGTACTAAGCTACATTTGAGGGTCCTTGACCCTGGCCTGTAATGGGTGGTCCGGATGTCCTGCTGACTGAGAGCAGGCCTCACCATGTGCTAGCTGTGGTGAAGAGAAATTAGTTATGTGAGTCTGATAAATTTCCCTTCAGGTCAGGAAACAAGTGAAGTGAGAGGAGTAACGGTCTGCAAGTGAAGTGCTGGAGAGAAGTGAGAGGAGTAACAGTCTGCAAGTGAAGTGCTGGATGAAGTAGAGTTGTATATACGGTCATGTATATAGGTGGTCCTGTAAAGTAATTCTTTGGGGCATCCCACAGGTACCCCCTTTTCCCATCCAAGTTAATCCCCTAAATAAAACAAACAAAAACAAGAGTCAGCCTGTTCAGTGACTCCAGATGTGTGAGATATGATGGGATTGAGGGCAGCCAGAAGGTGAACCACAACTACCAGCCACCCCTGAGGTGGCACATGGCTACACTTATGCCACGTGTCCTTATATTGTAGGTTGTTTAGTTTATTGTCTTGTAGAAAGACACATTTTCTCCCAAACACCAGGTTTCCTGCATTTTTTGCATTCATTTTACCCTCTATCATCACAAGCTTGCCAAGGCCTGCTGCTCAGAAACATATTCATTTAATAAGCTAAGGTATATGTGGAAATGTTTTTTATTTAAATTTGAGCATCTTATGGGGGGTTCCGCGACTTTTGGAAAATGCCAGAAAATGTCCTTTTATAAACTGGAACGTCTTTGGGTACTGATTGTATTTCTGTCTTTAAGGCCTCATGCACACTGGATGTTATAATAATGTTATAAAAATGGCAGTAGCTTTGCAGTGAGTTTTTTTAACGTTTTTCAGTGTTTTTGCAATAGCGTTTTTTAACGTTAGCATTTATTATCTTTTTTTTACGCAGAGGCCCCACCCCTTTATGACGCCATTCATCATGAGCCGTGTGCGCGCGCGCGCCCCCTAGGCGCGGGTACTGCAGCGCCATTTGACACAGGGCCGATCAATCTTCAGGGCCAGGCCAATGATTTTTGGCCTGGCCCTTCCGATCGGCCCTGCCAATGATAGGACTCCTCTGCCTCTGAAATGTAAACAGAGGCAGAGGAAGTTAGCTCCCCTTCCTCCCTGAAGCCCTTTTCGGTTTCAGCGAGGAAGAAGGAGCATCAAAAAATGTGAGTTGCACAACAGCACACTGACACCAGGTCACATAGGCACATTTAACCCCTTGATCACCCCCTGATCGCCCCCCAGTTAACCCTTTCACTCCCTGTCACAGTGTCATATAGTGCAGCGATCTGATTTTTACCGATCGCTGTACTTGTGACCCTTGTGACGCTAAATGAGTGTTAGGTTAGGCTAGTACTAGGCCTAGTTAGGTGAAAATACCCCCCCTTGCCCCCC
>BLSH010070830.1:143675-157369 GCA_018402905.1 Glandirana rugosa | reverse complement strand
GTCCAGATGTAGGATGAATCGTCCAGAGGAGATGGTGAAGAGCCGGCTTGTAAATCCAGGACGCAGTATGTGACACAGGAGACAGAACACAGGGGAGTGACGTCATCAGTAGGCGACGCGTTTCCTAGGCGAATGTCGGTCCTGATGACACGAGGACCGCGCCTCTTCCTCAGGCAAGGAGGTCCTTGCGCCATTATGGACTACCCATGCTGATTATGCTGTTTATGCTGCTCCACAATGTGAGTGTTTTTATACCATTATTATAATAAATCCTTTGTAATACTGCACTTAGAGGCGCCTCCTTTTTGTCTTCTTCTTTTATAGTTACATGAGGTCTGGTTCAGCTTCCAAGGATTGGCTGCCTCTTGTCCCTGATCATCTGTTATACTCCCTCCTAGAGACTTATTGAAGTGGCAGAGACTTCCACTTATATTGTCTTGAGGATTTCACCAATTAGACTACCTCGTTGCTTTCTATGAACTATTTTTGGACTGGGCTGATTACAAAGTTTGAGCGCACAAACCTGCTTTTTTTATAACTAATATTTCTTCACCCGCCTGAAACAGGGTTTTCCCACACACTTTGAAGATGATTTTAGTACACTAATATGACTTCACCCGCCTGATACAGGGTTTTCCCAAACACTTTGAAGATGATTTTAGAACACTAATATGGCTTCACCCGCCTGAAACAGGGTTTTCCCACACACTTTGAAGATGATTTTAGAACACTAATATGGCTTCACCTGCCTGAAACAGGGTTTTCCCACACACTTTGAAGATGATTTTAGAACACTAATATGGCTTCACGCGCCTGAAACAGGGTTTTCCCACACACTTTGAAGATGACTTTAGAATACTAATATGGCTTCACCTGCCTGAAACAGGGTTTTCCCACATGCTTTGAAGATGATTTTAGAACACTAATATGGCTTCACCCGCCTGAAACAGGGTTTTCCCACATGCTTTGAAGATGATTTTAGAACACTAATATGGCTTCACGCGCCTGAAACAGGGTTTTCCCACACACTTTGAAGATGATTTTATAACACTAAATTGGCTTCACGCGCCTGAAACAGGGTTTTCCCACACACTTTGAATATGATTTTAGAACACTAATTTGGCTTCACCCCCCTGAAACAGGGTTTTCCCACACACTTTGAAGATGATTTTAGAATACTAATATGGCTTCACCTGCCTGAAACAGGGTTTTCCCACACGCTTTGAAGATGATTTTAGAACACTAATATGGCTTCACCCGCCTGAAACAGGGTTTTCCCACACGCTTTGAAGATGATTATAGAACACTAATATGGCTTCACGCGCCTGAAACAGGGTTTTCCCACACACTTTGAAGACGATTTTAGAACACGAATATGGCTTCACCTGCCTGAAACAGGGTTTCCCCACACACTTTGAAGATGATTTTAGAACACTAATATGGCTTCACCAGCCTGATACAGGGTTTTCCCACACACTTTGAAGATAATTTTAGAACACTAATATGGCTTCACCCACCTGAAACAGGGTTTTCCCACACACTTTGAAGATGATTTTAGAACACTAATATGGCTTCACGCGCCTGTAACAAGGTTTTCCCACACACTTTAAAGATGATTTTAGAACACTAATATGGCCTCACCCGCCTGAAATAGGGTTTTCCCACACACTTTGAAGATGATTTTAGAACACTAATTTGGCTTCACCCGCCTGAAACATGGTTTTCCCACACACTTTGAAGATGATTTTAGAACACTAATATGGCTTCACCCGCCTGAAACAGGGTTTTCCCACACACTTTGAAGATGATTTTAGAACACTAATATGACTTCATGCGCCTGAAACAGGGTTTTCCCACACACTTTGAAGATGATTTTAGAACACTAATATGGCTTCACCCTCCTGAAACAGGGTTTTCCCACACACTTTGAAGATGATTTTAGAACACTAATATGGCTTCACCCGCCTGAAACAGGGTTTTCCCACACACTTTGAAGATGATTTTAGAACACTAATATGGCTTCACCCGCCTGAAACAGGGTTTTCCCACACACTTTGACGATGATTTTAGAACACTAATATGACTTCACCCGCCTAAAACAGGGTTTTCCCACACACTTTGAAGATGATTTTAGAACACTAATATGGCTTCACCCGCCTGAAACAGGGTTTTCCCACACACTTTGAAGATGATTTTAGAACACAAATATGGGTACACGCGCTTGAAACAGGATTTTCCCACACACTTTGAAGATGATTTTAGAACACTAATATGGCTTCACGCGCCTGAAACAGGGTTTTCCCACACACTTTGAAGATGATTTTAGAACACTAATATGGCTTCACGGGCCTGAAACAGTGTTTTCCCACATACTTTGAAGTTGATTTTAGAACAATAATCTTTCCCTTAAAGCAACAGCTGGAGGCTTTCCCTGTACAACTTGGAGATGATTTTAGAATCTAAAATCATCTCCTAGTTCTATAGGGAGAGGTTCCTACTGTTGCTTAAAGGGACAGATTATTTTTTTTTGCACAAAATTAAAAAGTACATCTACATTGCTGGTTTAAAAAAAAACAAAAAAATTCCAAAAATAAAAAAAACTGTGTTAGCTACCTCCTACTCCTCCTCCACTGCCACTTTCACCGCCTCCTCAACTTCCAACTCCACATCCACCTCCATTTTTGATTTTTTTATGTGATTTTAGCTGAAAAATTATTTTAAGTTATTTCCATATCCCCCATTTCTTTGTAGGGCACTTGTCTGACCCTTACCCCCATTTTCCTTCCTTTTGCAGACCTCTAGGACTTTCCAGGACTTTGTTACAACCATTTTTGTGCCTAAAAGTTCGGGTCCCCATTGATTTCAATGGGGTTCGGGGTCAAAGTTCGGGTCAAGTCCGAACCCGAACCCGGACTTTGTCCTGAAGTTCGGCCGAACCTGCAGAAACCGTACTTCCAGAGGTTCGATCAACTCTGTTAAGGAGCATGCATATGATTGCGGTAAGCGATTTGCGTCTAAAGGATTGTCCCTTCAAGGTACTATTGAGGGCATCTGCTAGGAGCGGAGATAATTGTTCAGAGAAAGTGTGGTAGTATAGAGCTGTGTAGCCATCGGGACCTGGGCGTTTGTTGGGCTTCAACCCTTTAATGGTGAGGTTTATTTCTTCTACCGTGATATTCTCGTCAACGCTGGCCCGTTCCGATTCAGTAAGGTGTGGGAGCTGGATACAACCATGCAACATCTAGTGGACAAATTTGAGATCGCTGGAATCAAAAAACGTATTCAATATTGTTAATTAGGAATCATCCTAAATATGTTAAAAGAGACTGGAAATAGACAATCACCAACCACTATCCATATTTTAATATTTTATAAATTAATAATTGAGTCTATAAAATATATATAAAAATTTAAAAATCTATAAAAGTCCTAAATTTATATATCTCCACAAATAAAATTAATTAAAAAAAAGGTACCATTATCTATTTCAATAAAATAGTTCAAGTCGAACTCCACATTTAACCCCTGAGGTACCATTACATCAGTTTCAAAGATCCAGAAGGATTCACGTTTACTTAATTGTCTGATGAAATTACCACCCCTCCAATGGGGCTTGACTTTCTCAAGTCCCCAGAACTTAAGATCTTTGGGGTCCTTATTATGAGAATGCCAAAAATGTCTAGATACACTGTGAGTTTTGACTCCTTTCTTGATGTTACTGTCATGCTCGCGGATACGGACCCCAAGTTCCCTAGAGATCCTGCCCACATACTGGAGCCCACAGTTGCACTCCAGCATTTAAACAACACCTTTGGTCTTACAGGTAATGAGATCTTTGATTTGATACTCTCAGTAGCAGTGGCCATGAAAGTGTTGCGCTTTTTAGTATTAAACTTCGCCTGTTTGCACACAATGCAGCGTCCGCTTGCATAAAATCCGGACTAAAAGTTGAATAATTGACTTTCTCTCTGACATGGGGGGTCAATCACCCCTGAGGCTATCTTATCCCTAAGAGTGGGGGCACATCGATAGACCAACCGAGGTCTAGGTGGTAAAATTGACCCTAAAGTCCGTCTTTGAGCAATATATCCCAATGTTTAACCACAATCCTTTCTATTTTCTTATACTGGACATTGTAGTCCAGAATCATGGGAAATTCTTGTTTAGTTTATTTGGGTCTGTTGAAATCACCAATCAGAACACCATGATCCAAGGTACGTACTTTTTCCATTTCCTGCACAACTATATCTCTCCAATACCCCTTCTGCATAAATCGTTCTGTTAACATCTGAGATCGAGAAAGAAAATCCGCCTTAAAGGGACCAATTCCTTCTCAGGCGTATAAATTGTCCCCTGGAGATGTTGTACAACCAATATGGTGATGACAACTCCCCAGGGAAATATAGCCATTTCTATCAGTAGGCTTGAAATAACTTTGTGTTTTCAAACCGCCTTTTTCCTTGAAGATCTCCAGATCAAGGAAAACTATCTTATCCATATTAATATTCCAAGTCAAAGTGATATTTTTATCATTGGAGTTCAACTTGTCCATGAATTCCTGGAGACTAGTCATATCTCCTCCTCCCAGCGGGCAGGGCCGTCTTTAATATTGATTGGACCCTGGGCAAACATTTTCTTGGACCCCCATACAATTTCGCTCTCCACCTGCTCTGAGACATACAATAAACAGCAGCTAGACTCAAAATCAGTTTACCAAATCAGATCAGACAGCGATTGTGATTGGTTGACAGAGGTTACAGCATATCATTACCGCTTACTGACTGGTTGCTAGAAGTTATAGCACATGATTTTTACTTGTTGATTGGTTGCCAGAAATGACTGTACATCAATACTGCTCACTGATTGGTTCCTAGAGGTTACTGCACATCATTACTGTCTACTGATTGGTTTGTAGAGGACACATCTCCTCACTGCCTGCATACCATGCACTGGGGAGCTGAGGGGATTTATCAATAGACAGAAAGCTTCTAGGGATCCTAGAACTCCTGGGATCAGTGGCAGTGCTGGGGGAGGGTGTGATCAATGGAAATACAGATTTTTTTACAGACTACCAATATAAAGAGGAGTTTCAACACTGGCCGCCAATGTAATAGGGGTTTACACTGACCACTAATGTAATAGAAGCATTCACAGTAACCACCAATGTAAGGAGGGATTGACACTGACCACCAATGTAATAGAAGCATTCACTGTAATCTCCAATGTAAGGAGGGATTTACACTGACCACTAATGTAAGGGGAACATTCACACTGGCCACTAGTGTGAATGAAAGGATTCTACATCAAGCCCAAATGTTATGAGAAGATTTACACTGACCACCAATGTAACTAAGACATTTAGCCTACGTTCACATTTGCAGTGCCATTAATTGTTAATGACACCCTCACACACCTGCTGACATGTGTTGTGGCACAGTGTGATTGTGAAAAAGGGTTAGGGAATTTCTTCCGCATATCTAGCACATAGAGCAGCCCATTGAAATGAATGGGCCACCCTACATGTGAACTACATCTCTATCCACCATATCAGTACACCTTTACATCCTAAACCCCTGCTAACCTCTGAAGCCCAAACCTCCCCCATCCTCTCCACTCCAATCCTCCCCCCTTTAACTTTACCTGCCTTCTCTGTTCATCTTTGCACCTTCCTTACCTCTATACATCCCCTCCAGGCTCAACTGTAATTCCTTCTCTGCCTACCTCTGCACACCCCACACTAACCTCCCCCTACCATTGTACCACCTTTGCAGAACAGGCTTAACAACCACAGTTGCAGGCAGGACTTTACCCCTTTACCTTCACAGTGGGCAGCATTCAGTATAGGGGCATGATATACATATGAATGCCGCCTTTATTTACATATAGGGGTCTGCAGGTGAGTCATCTGTACACAACAATAGAGCAGAGATTGGCAGCATTAGTAGCAGCACTTTACACTGAGATATTGGGACACAGCACAAGACTAAAACATCAAGGGACAAGGGAATTTACACTGGTATAGTTGGTAAGCATAAGGCAGCTGCTTTGGGCCCTAAACAATGACAGGGCCCAGGGCAGATGCCCATTTTGCCCTGCCTGAAAGACAGCCCTGCCAGCGGGCCATAAACAGGTTGGCCACACTGGGAGCGAAGCGGGCGCCCATTGTAACTCCCCTCACCTGTAGATAATACTGATGATCATACCAAAAATAATTTTGATTTAAACAAAATTCTAAACATTGTATAAGGTGCTTTTTATGTCTAGATGGCAAATTAGAATCATCCAAGGCCCACTTAGAAGAGGAAAGAGCATCCAATAATAGTATATAGCGAGCTTACATCCGCTGTAATGAGGATACTTTGAGGACTCCCATTCAACATCTCCAAAATTTGGATCATGTGTTTGGTGTCCCTCAAATATGATCTCATCCCTACCACCAAAGGCTTTAAAAAGAAGTCAATGTATTGGCCCAGCCATAGGGAACCATTGATTTTGAATAGAGACAGAGAAACGCCTGATGAGGTTTAACACTGTGTATACAACTTAAGCCGCATTTTTGTGAGTTTTTCAGCGCTAGAGCGTTTTTACAGCTAAAAAAAGTCTCTCGGCACCCACTAGTCTTTGGGTTTTTTTATAGCTCAAAAACGCCCCAGCCAAAAACAGTTGATAACAGCCTATGTATGCATGAACACATAGGATAACATGATGAGGAGTTTTGTTAGAAGATTGGCCAGATCCCTATATTCTGTGTTCTTGACCGTTTTTTGGACTTTCTGGGCAGTTTGCGCGTGCCTATGCGCATTCGCGTGCGCCTGTGCGCGTTCGCGCGCGCCGGAAATGGTGCCAAACAGGGTATTTAAGCTTCCTGCACCTGGCAGCAGGTGCCGTCCGTTCTACAGCATCTGAGTACCTGTGAGCATCACCTCTGTTCCTGTGACATGTTCCTGTGTTCTGTTCCTACTTTCCTGATCCAACCTGGCTTGCTCTGACCCGCTGATTACCTGCCTGCACCGACCACGGCTATCCACGACCATCCGATTGTCTGACCCCTCTGTACTTCTGCTGCCAGTCTGTTAATGAACTCTGCATGGACTTTGACCTCTCTCTTGCCTGATCCTTTGTACCACACCGCCCGACAGTTGCCGACCCAGCCTGTACGAGCATCCCTCTGTCTGCACGACCATCTGGAAATTCACACTACCACCAGTGACCATACAGCCCTTGTGTCAACCCGCACTCCGGGACTTCCTGTTTACACTACCAGGGTTCCCCGAATCGAGTCTGTAAGAGCGGTTGTTCCCTGCATAAGACAGACTCCACCTCCAGGACCGTGACAAGTTTATTTACTTTAAAAAAAAAATGTCTAAAGCTAAAAACAGCAGCTGTAAAAATGTCCAAAAACGTCCTGTGTGCATGAGGCCTAAAGGTTTAGTGTTTACATTATATAAAACAGTTTGAAGTTGTTAAATGTTGTAAGAGACTTGTGTATATGCAAATGAAAGGTATGCAATAAATATATTTTTACGTATTTTTTTAGATTCTGATTTTAGCTGGGAGTTACAGAAGGTATATATTAAGGAAGGGATAGAGAGATCTAGGAGAAGATTGGGATATAAGAATTGGAGAAGAATATACAATTATACTGTAGGGTGACGTTTGCGGTGTCATATGAAACATTCAAATTTTTTTCTTTAAAATTGAAGTCAACCACCTGTCGGGACTGGGATCTGAACCCACAACCTCTGCTGTGTCTGGCAGTGGCTCTTTTTGCTGAGGCACCTAAAGTGCTGGACAGCTACCTGTCTGATCCTTAGGACTTTTTTGCCATGTCTCTTGTTTCTGGTGAACCTTGAACTTCCTGATTTAAGCCATGTCTTTGTACTTCCTGTTAGCCAGATTAATGTGCTCTCTCTAGCCAATATTCCTTTGTGTACCTGCAGCTGTCCTTCTTTTCACTTCCACTCATTACCGACCTTTGGCTTGTTCTTCAACTACGCTTCCTCCTGATCCCAACCTGCAACCACTTGTTACCATCTTTTGGATTGTATACTTACTACGCTTCTGCTTGATTCCTACCTGCTATATCTGCTACTGGACCTGGAAATATGACCTGATACTAACATGCAACAAACTCCATCTCCACCATCATTGGTTCTGGTGAATACAGGTTAGTGCTTAGACCCCACACCTCGAGTGAGTTGGGGACTTCGGGCAACTTGATTGCATTGAACAAAGTTTAGACATATGAGCATATTCATATTATTAGAGGTCTTTTGTATTGGTCGATGGACCAGTGGCAATAACTTATATTTAGTGTTGAGCGAACCCGGACTGTAACGTTCGGGTCCGTACCGAACTTTGGGGTGTCCGGGACCCGGACCCGAACATGGACGTTTCAAAATACGTTCGGGTTCTGGTAGTTGATCACGCATGTTGAATAGCTGCAGGGCAGCCAATCAACAAGCGTTTCACTGGTTTGCCCTTAGAAGGCATCCCAGCCATGCCTATAATGGCATGGCTGTGATTGGCCAGTGCATCATGTGACCCAGCCTCTATATGAGGCTGGAGTCACAGTGCTGCATGTCACATGCTCTTGGGTTAGTGTAGGGAGAGGAAGCTGTCGGCGTTTTTGTGAGGGACAGATTGCAGACATTTTATGTTTCAAAAGAAGTTTATTAAGTTTTCAAGAAAGAGAGAAAAGAGTTACAATTACAACAATGAAATAGACATGAAGTAGGAAACAATGGCTATGTCCGGTATACATAAGAACAACATAGAAAGCTTTCGGGCAATTGAAGGATCAAGCTGTTCATCTGAGTTGACATTTGGTACGTATGCTGTGGATCTGTGTTATGACAATAAGGTAGCTGAGTATGTGAGAAACCCTCTGTGCAAAGTTCCGTCAGAGAGAGGCCAGTGCCGGGGGACGAAGGGTGGTATAAGCCACCTCATCCATCGGCGTCGGCCCTCCCCGCCATCCGACAGAATGCGGGTGTCTGAGTTTCAAGGTGACCGGCCTACTGAGCCGAGTTACGATCGGCGGATTGCAGACATTTTAACATCTGATCCTGCATCCTGAGATTACTACTACTGTTGCTCTGAGGGACAGATTGCAGAAATTTGAGATTTCACATACTGCTGCTTTGAGTGACAGATTGCAGATCAAACCCTTCATAACACAACGATTGTTACGATCGTACACAACAATCAGATTGTGGGATCGTACACAACAATCAGATTGTGGGAGTAATTTGAGATTTCACATACTGCTGCTTTGAGCGATCTGACTGCACTAGGTAGAGGCTTCTGCTTAGAGGGACAGATTATTGTTCAAAAATCATCTCCTAGTTCTAAAGGGAGAGGTTCTAGCTGCAGCTGTAAGTGATACATTATTGTTCAAAAATCATCTCCTAGTTTATTTGATGTTAATTTATTTTCCCTATCCCCATTTTTTTGTAGGGCACTTGCCCTACTCTTACCCCCATTTTACTTCCTTTTGCAGCCCTCTAGCACTTGCCAGGACTTTGTTACAGCCATTTTTGTGCCTAAAATTTCAGGTACCCATTGACTTCAATGGGGTTCGGGGTCCGGGATAACGTTCGGGTACTTTTTCCTAAAGTTCGTTCGGACCCTCCGAACCCGAACGCCCAGGTGTTCGCTCAACTCTACTTATGTTGGGTCTCAATTACTTTTTAGCATTTGATGCAAGTATTACTGTCCAATCATGGCCAATGGCCAGTAGAAGTGCACATACTGTCTCATAGAACAAAAAGCGGTTATTTGTTTGCAACCTGCTTTTTATACTTTCCTCTTCTCTCTATTTTACTGTCATCAAAAAAACAGATACCATCAGGTTTCATCTGTGCCACCCATTCCTGCGCTCCAAGGATGAACCTCAGGTTCATATTGAACATGGGTTTGACCTGCGGTTCAAGAAAATGAAATGGCAAATTAATGCAGATCTAAATTGTGGTCAGGTGGCTTAGAATGGCTGATCATGGGGATTTTCTTATGTCCTAGCCTCCTCCCTATAAAATCAAGGCTTTCCAGCAGGTTTTTGTCAGTGTGTGTTATAGATACCTGGAGAAGACAGTGAGATTTGACAGAGCTTTTGCATGGAGAGGTAGTTGATGCTATGTTATAAAGTGCTGCTTAAAAGTACTAAATACAGTGGTGCTAGAGGAAGTCAGTAAGCGCCGAAGGGACCTGGAGTATTATTGCTTAATTTAACCACCTCAATACTGGGCACTTTCACCCCCTTCCTGCCCAGGTCATTTTTTAGCTTTCAGCGCTGTTGCACTTTGAATGAGAATTGCACGTTCGGTCATGCAACACTGTACCCAAATTAATTTTTTATCTTTTTCTTCAAACAAATATAGCTTTCTTTTGGTGGTATTTATTTACTGCTGGGATTTTTTTTTTTTTTTTTTTTTTTTTAAAAGACCGAAAATTTTGAAAAAAAAAAGTTTTTCTTATTTTCTGTCAGTAAATTCTGTAAATAAGTAATTTTTCTCCTTCACTGATGTGCGCTGATGAGGCTGCACTGATGGGCATTGATTAGGGGACACTGATGAGGAGGCACTAATATGCCACACTGATGGGCACTGATAGGTGGCACTGATAAGTGGCACTGGTGAGCACTGAAAAGTGGCACTGGTGGGCACTGATAGGTGGCACTGGTGGGTACTAATAGGCAGCAGTGGTGGGCACTGATGGGCAGCACTGGTGGGCAGTGATAAGCAGCACAGATAGGCAGCACTGATGGGTGATGCTGGTGGGCACTGATGGGCAGTACTGATGGGCACTGATGGGCAGCACTGATGGGCATTGATGTGCAGCACTGATGAGCAGGCACTGATGGGAGGCATTGACTGACATCACTTATGGGCACTGATTGGTGGCACTTATGGGCACCGATTGGTGGCACTGATATGCACTGATTGGTGGCACTGATATGCACTGGTTGGTGGCACTGCTTGCACTGCTAGGGATTTTCTATAATCAGGGCCCTGATGATCAGTGCCCTGATTACATGCCCAGGCCCTCTGTGAGGGGAGATGCCACTGATCAGCACTCCTCGCCACACACTTTGTCAGTGTGAGGCAAAGAGAGCCAATTACCGGCACTTCCTTGTTTACATGTGACCGGCTGTGATTGGACACAGCCGATCACATGTCTATAGAGCTGCGGCTCTTTACACAGACTGGGGTCCCGCCTTGTCCTAGTAACATGGCGCGGCCACGATCGCCGCGCTGTGTGCTCATGCGTTTTGGGCAACGTCATATGATGTCTTCCCGCACCTACCCCTCTGTCATTTGACGGTGGGCAGGAGGCAAGCGGTTAAAGTGATTGTAAAGTCTAGTTTTTATTTTTTTTTAAATTCTACTCTTCTTAGGCCCCTCTTCAGTGCTCCTGGCCCCTTGCTATGGGGGCACCCAAGCCACAGCTTTGTGTGTCCATTCAAACACGGAGTCATGGCCCGGCCCCTCCCCCTGTCTCTCCACCATGGCTCACTGAGTATGATTGACAGCAGCGGGAGCCAAATGCACTGTCTCAGTCAATCGGGAGGTTGAGTCCTGTACAGCTGAGTCTTTCATGTAACATTGCTGGATCGAGATGGGTTAAGAATTAGGAGGGGCTCAGGTTCTGCACACACAGAAGGTTTTTTTATCTTAATGCATAGAAAGCATTGAGATAAAAAAAAAACATTCTGCCTTTACAACCACTGTAATTTGAATTTTCTTTTTACTTTCAAAACAAAAGGTTGGGGTTTAGTGTTTTAGGGTGGTTTACTGTTTTTGGTATATATATTTTATTTTAATATCATTTTGTAAGGGTATTATTTTTTTATATGTTTTATTTATTTTAGCCTCAGCAATGTGCACTTTTTTCTGCCACGGGCAAAGCTGCTTTTTGTTTCCAGCACATCACTGCATAATAGTGTGCTATAGTTTAGTGCATCGAATCACCAATTGTTAAGTGAAACCAAAGCACCACATTCTCAATCCCCTATTGTCACAACTGCTAAAGTAAAAGTTAGGCAATCCCTTTTATTTTTAATGTCAGGTGGGCCTATAGGCAAAGGAAAAGGATCCTTCAGGGAGGAGCATTGGTTCTGTATATGCAGCTAGAATAGGATGGGCAGATTTTGCATCTAAGAATGAAAAAAAATATTCACCTAACGATACAAATCACTCTTATTTCACAGTATGTTATACTTTTTATTTTATTATAAAATATGTACATTTTTTGTGGTTTTTTAACGCTTTTACTTCCAGAGCCATTTTGCACTCTTTTTTTTTTTGCATACACGTTAAAATCATCCTAGGCCTGAAGACTAGGCAAAACCCTCAAACATTAAATATTAAATGATTTTAGAATAACAGCAACATTTTCAGTAAAAAGTACTCTAGAGTTAAATTTAGTGCGCACAATTACAATCTATTATCCATCTATTAACTGCACTTCCAAGAGGTTATATTCATATAGGGATTTATGAGCAGTACAATATGCGTCCAGGATGAGTCTACAGCTGTAGTTCATGTCAGACTTTCAATGATACATAAAGGCTGCTGCCCAGTGGCGGCTGGTGAAATTTTAGGATGGGGGGCGCCAGACCCCACCTTCCCCTTTTGACCCCTCGCACTGCTTATAAGCCCAACCCCTTATATATTCCATGCATTGTGACAGAAGTATACAGCCCAGCATCTCCAGATAGGGGTATACAGCATTACCAGATTGGAGTATACAGTATAACCAGATAGGAGTATACAGCATCACCAGATAGGAGTATACAGCAACACCAGATAGGAGTATACAGCATCACCAGATAGGAGTATATGCAGCATCACCAGATAGGAGTATACAGCATCATGGATAGGTGTATATACAGCATCCACAGGTAGGAGTATACAGCATCATGGATAGGGGTATACAAAATTCCCCATTATTTACAATTACAGACAGTTGTAAATCATGCATAGATAACTGCAAACTGCAAAGTGCTGTTAGCAGTCTTAGAGGATTATCAGCACATTGATGGACAGAGCCGATTGATAGATCTCATCTATGCACACATTCCCAGTATGATCCACTCTCTCTCTCTCTCTCTCCCAAATGCAATCAGGGAAATCCCCCAAACAACCTCTGCATCCAGAATGAGGAGGAAAGGAGGACCATGATGTTGGCTGTACTATAACCAGCCAGACAAGTTTATGTAGGAGGATCATCTGACATCCTTCTGGTTGATAAAACCTTTTTTAGGTACATTAGTGATAGAAGGAAAAAATACAATGGGATCACCAAAATGAAAACTGGGCACAACACATATGTTGAGGGAGACCAGGATGTAGCAAACGGGTCAAAAGTAAAACCACTAGGGTAACATAAAAAAGGAAGATAGTGATTACATGGATTTTTTCCAAAATAGTTGGTCTTCCTACAGTCTACTAGGAGGATGTATTTGAACAGACCGACCAATATCATGTCGGTTGTAGTACCAGGAGGAAAGGAGGAGTAAGACCTACGTCTCCAACAAACCCCCTAAAGGGACTAACGTAAACCCTCTCTCTCTCTCTCTCTCACCTAGTATGACCCTTACACACGTATCTACTCTAGATAGTTAGCCGAGACAGGTAGTTACACGACTATTAGGAGATTCTGACGATTGTCGTGAAACGTCAAACGTCAATAGA
>BLSH010070830.1:99198-123375 GCA_018402905.1 Glandirana rugosa | reverse complement strand
AGGGCAGCTCAACACAACAAACTGGCTTAGACAACCTCCTGATCTCAGACTGCAGAGCACAAACCAAGGAATTTAGACAGGCAATGTCATCACGTAGACTAGAAACCTGCAATGTTAACAAGCAAACAATTTAAGAAAAGCAATTTGAAATACTTTAAGGAAACTAGAAATAGTTTAAACTTACTGTATCCAACTACTGTTTTTTTAAAACTATGCACTTCTGTCCTACTGCACTTCTGTCCTGCTGCAATTGGAAAGAGCAAGTTTAACGCCATTTACTTCTGTGTGAGTTACCGCCAGTTTAACGCCATATCGTTTTGTCTGTTACTGCAAGTTTAACGCCATTTACTTCTGTGTGTGTTACTGCCGGTTTAACGCCACATAGTTCTGCGTGCGTTACTGCAAGTTTAACGCCATTTACCTCTGTGTGCATTACCGCCAGTTTAACGCCATATAGTTTTGTCTGTTACTGTAAGTTTAACGCCATTTACTTGTGTGTGCGATACTGCAAGTTTCACGCCATTTACTTCTGTGTGCGTTACTGCCAGTTTAACGCCATATAGTTCTGTGTGCGTTACTGCCAGTTTAACACCATATAGCTTTGTGTGCATTACTGCCAGTTTAACTCCATATAGTTTTGTGCGTTACTGCAAGTTTAACACCATTTACTTGTGTGTGTGTTACTACACGTTTAACGCCATTTACTTGTGCGTGCATTACTGCAAGTTTAACGCCATATAGTTCTGTGTGTGTTACTGACAGTTTAGCACCATATAGTTTTGTGTGTGTTACTGCCAGTTTAACGCCATATAGCTTTGTGCATTACTGCAAGTCTAACGCCATTTACTTGTGTGTGCATTACTGCAAGTTTAACGCCATTTACTTCTGTGTGTGTTACTGCAAGTTTAACTCCATATAGTTTTGTGCATTATTGCAAGTTTAACACCATTTACTTCTGTGTGTCACAGTACGTTTAATGCATTATATTGCAGTATATTATAGTGTATCCATGGAGTGTGTCTGTGTAGTGTGAGTACTCAAATTAAAGTGCACCAAACACCACTTTACATTGCTTAAAGTGCATCTACGTACAGATTTCCACTTCTTCTTCACATTTGCTAATAAGCACCGTACCTGGTGGTTGAGTCTGACTTATGCGGGGCTAACCTCTCTTACGGCCCTGGTTCAAGAACAGGGAGCTCTGGAGCACAGGGGGGCACGAGGGCTGGACTTGGTCACAGATGGCAGATGAAGGTCGACAGGAGCTCGTGCGGGCAGAAGGGTGGTGGTACAGGCCGGGTTGGTAACAAGCTGGCAGTGTGATACAAGTGGTTCAGGCTGGCGGATAGTCAGGTAAAAGCAGGGTCGGCAATGTGCAGGCAGTAGAAGTACAAAGGATCAGGCAGAGGAGTAATCATAGACAGGTCATGGGTCAGGGCAGGCAGCAAGCAAAGTTCAACAGGAAGCTGGGGTCACAGATACAGGAAGTCTCTTAGAGAAAACGCCGGAGTCACAGGTGCAGGAACGCTGTAGAATGGACAGCACTGACTGCAGGGTGCTGTGAGCTTAAATTGCCATTTTGGCACCAATGCCGGCGCATACATGCTACGTGCGCACACACATAGGCCTTCCAATGGCCCCAGATGGTTCCTTACAACCGCCCCCACCCTCCCAATAATGTGTGGGAGGACAACAAGGAGAGGCAGATGTTCCCTTGCCGCTGTAAGGGGGGCCAGCAACAAATGTGTCCACACGCAAAGGTGGATGTGGTGGTCAGTCCTCAGGCAGGGCATCATTTCCTCTGTTTAGTGAGTTTGCTCGTGCTATCCAGCCACAGCATGCAGAGGAGGTGGTGGACTGGCTTACTAAACCTTCTTCATCCTCCTAATCCTCTGTCATGTAAGCAGAGACAAGTGTGCAGTCCCCTGCAGTTGCCAGAGTAGATAAACCTGCCTCCTTGTCCACATCTATTCCTGCCATAGTCCCAACATCAGCCCTGGAGGAGTCAGCTGAGTTATTTGACCACAGCATCAGGCACTTGCTCCTTGATGATGCCCAGCCATTACTGGATTCAGATGTTGGTTCTGAGGTTGAGGATGACAGCAACATGAGCCTAGAGAGAGGGGAGAACACTGGCAGACAAATTGGCATTCATGTTCCCCCAGCCGCAGCATATTGCCAAGTTGTCTCCAGTGGTAATGATGATGATGAAGATGGAGTAGATGGAGATGATGATGATGATGAGGTTACTGATGCAACTTGGGTGCCAGATAGAGCAGAGGAGGAAACTGAAGGTGAGGCGGCACACCCCCAAAGAGGCCGACATCAAGAAAGAATAGAGAGCAGCCATCCTATTCCATCACATTCTGCAGCTGTTATCTCACGGCCCACTTCCCAAAGCTCAGCTGTCTGGGCCTTTTTCAGCACATCTGCAGCAGATCGCACTGTTGCTATCTGCAAACTGTGTCTCAGGCACATCAAACATGGCAAAAACACCAGCCATTTGGGTACCATGTGCTTAACAAAGCATTTAACGTCCAAGCACTCAGCCCATTGGCAAGAGCTCCTAAAAGCCACACAAAAGGGGTGCAAAACTGTCCCTACTCCTCCTTACCCACTTCAGTCTTCCCCTGCTATACCAAGTCATTACCTCTCAGCAGCCTCCAATGACAGGGATGATGGTATAGCACAGGGTGTCCCAGGTCCTAGCATCACATTTGCCAGCAGCACACCACCAGCTGTAGACTGTAGCCCGCAAATTTCTCTGCCCCATCTGCTGCAGTGGAAAAAAAATACAGTCCCTGCCACCCACATGCCCAGCATCTAAATGCAAGCTTGTCAAAACTGTTGGCTCTCCAACTTCTGGCTTTCAGCCTGGTGGATCCTGCCCCCTTCCATGGATTCGTACAATGTGCTGTACCACTTTTCATGTAAGGCCATTCCATCTCTCTATCATCACATGGAAGGGAATTTTCTGGCATCTTTGGGCAAGGCAGTCAGCCGTAAAATCCACCTTACTGCTGACACATGGTCCAGCAACCATGGGCAGGGGCGATATATATTGTTCACAGCACACTGGGTAACGCTGCTTGCAACTTATAAGGATGCAGGACAGGGCTTGGTGCTGCAGCTTGTTGTGCCCCCACATCTCCATACAGCTGGTGGTGATGATGCCAGACCTGTGAGCTCTACCCCCTCCTCCTCCTCCACCACCTCCATGCCCTTCTCTGCAGAATTTTCCTATGAACATCAGGTACCCCCCTAAGCGTTCAAAGGGCTATTCCATGAGTCAGGCTAAAAGGTGCCATGCAGTGCTTCAGCTGGTGTGCCTAAGGGACAGGAACCACACCGGAGCAGATATTCTTGCAGCTCTGCAGGGACAGGCCCAGAGGTGGTTCACAACATGCCAGCTGGAGCCAGGAATGGTGGTGCGCGATAATGGCTCAAACCTCCTGTCCGCCCTTAGACAGGGAAAGTTGACACATGTGCCATTCTTGGCACATGTCCTCAATTTGCTGGTGCAGCTTTTCCTAAATATGTACCCAGGGTTGGAAGATGTGCTTAAGCCAGTGCTCGGTTGGCTGAAATTCAGCGGGGATTCCACCTGCCCGTAAACCGTCTGATTTGTGACATACCCACCAGGTGGAAATCGACTTTGGCAATGCTGCAGCGGCTATTCATGCAGCAGAGGGCCGTTAACGAGTACCTGTGAGATAACGGCAGGATGACAGGCTCAGGCCACCTCAGCTTTTTTTCCCCACGCCAATGGCTGATCATTAAGGACGTATGCACTGTACTGTCACCATTTGAGGATGCCACAAGGATGGTGAGCCATGACAGTGCATGCATCAGTGACACAATCCCTGTTGTGTTTCTGCTGGAGCAGACTCTGCATGGCATTATGGACAGGGCACTGGAGGCAAAGCAGCAGGAGGAAGAGGAGGACTTCCTTTCCTCTCAAGGCCCACTTTATCCAGACACCATCATTCCTATGTCACAGAACACACAGGAGTGGAGAGGGGAAGAGGATGAGGAGGAGTATTCTGGCACTTTCATAGGCTTCGAAGAAGAGGAAGACATGCGTCAATCTGTAAGCGATGGCTTTCCAACCCCAGGACCCTTGGGAGTAGTACGTGGCTGGGAGGAGGAAGTTTCAGATGCTGTCATCCTGAATGTCCCCGAGAGGTCTGCTTCTCAAGCCTCAGTAAATTTGAGGCGCATGGGCAACCTCATGCTTCAAAGCCCGCGAAAGGACCCAAGAATACGTGGCATAAAGGAGAATGATCATTACTGGTTGGCAACCCTCCTTGATCACCACTATAAGGGGAAAGTCTCTGAACTCATCTTGTCCCCACAGAGAGTGCAGAAGATAACATCTCTTGAGGACATGTTAAAGAGGAATTTATTGAACGTTTTTCCAGAATCCAGTAGGTTACAGTGTCATGGAAAACATAGTTTTGAGTCTTCTGTTGGTCAAGAGAGGAGCGTTGGAGAAGGCGTCAGCCTAAGTGATGATTTTCAGAATTTTAGTCCTCACCTCCCAGGGCTGTCATTTTCCACATTCCATTGGCAGCATCTGCATCACATGGTGGACGATTACCTCGGGGCCAAAACAGAGATGGACAGCTTTCCAGTTGACGATCCACTAGCTTACTGTGTCATAATAATAGACCACTGGCCAGAACTTGCCCAGTATGCTATTTAGTTGTTGGCCTGCCCTGCATCCAGCATGTTTGCAGAACGGGCATTCAATGCTGCAGGAGGTTTCATTACTGATCATAGAACTTGTCTGTCCACAGACTCCATGGACCATTTGACGTTTATAAAAATGAATCAGTCCCGGATTACTAGCTATGAAGCCCCTGATGCCGATGTCACTGATTAAGTGTTTTTGGGATGTGGAGTCTCTGCAGGACTTTGAAGCTGCCTAGCTTTGAGGGTGTTCAATCATGTCATCTGGGAGAATGTTTTGGGTATAAGTTTCATGGGCACAATTAACACCCAAAGGCCAATATATCAGGCCCTGTTTGACAGATGCATATCATTGCAATTTTTTTTGACTGCATCAAGAGCACCTCTTTAGGGTTAAGGTGGGAAGGCACCACCAACACCCAAAGACCAATTTTCCTGCACCTGTTTGACAGGTGCATATCATTGCAATTTTTACAGCAAGGCCAATTCTTGCTTTCATCAAGAGTACCTCTATATTGTTACGGTGGGAAGGCGCCACTGACACACAAAGACCAATTTTTCTGCACCTGTTTGACAGGTGCATATTATTGCAATTTTTACAGAAAGGCCAATTCTTCCCTTCATGAAGAGCACCTCTATAGGGTTATGGTGTGAAGGCACCACCAACACCCAAAGCCCAATTTTTCTGCACTCATTACTTCTATCCAAAGTCAAAGTGACACCAGAATTTATCCAAAAAATCCCTAATCTTGTTCCCAGTGCACTACATTGTGACCTCATCATACACACTGGCTCCCCAGCTGTTGCTGAGCAAAATAAAGGCAGCTTGCAGGGAAAATGTCATTTTTTTTTGGCTTTATAAATGCAATTATTGCTGCAGCAGGTTCTAGACATGGTACAGATCTGCCACTATACAGGTAGACTAAGGGGACCCCCAGGCATTATATTGGAAGGAATTTTTCATTTTTATGCTTTCACTTTAAAAATCAAAAAAGCCCTGCTCATTTAAAGATGACGTTTTTTTACAAACTTTTTTTTCATTGATACATGTCCCCCAGGGCAGGACCTGCTTGCATGTAAGCCTTCAAAATGGGCTCTTTTGATTTTTGATGTTCGGGTCCCATTGACTTTAATGGGGTTCGTTATTGGGGTCCAAACTTTTGCGGTGTTCGAAAGTTCTTGTTGCGAACCAAACAGGGGTCTGTTCAGCCCATCCCTAACCCTAAGGTCTATGCCAACAGCCCTAAATTTGTATATTAAGCATTTATGGGGAACTGTATCCAATGCTTTTGCCTGAAAGCTGATTTGAAACATTTTTGGAATAATTATGGATATGCGAATGGGAGGGGTTTGGGGAATGTGGTTTTGAAGTGTGTTTTTGCAATTTGTTTTGACAGTTTAATACATTTTTAGGACAATGCAATGTGGTACTGCAAAAAGAACCTGGTTTGCTACTGGCCAACTGGTATAAAGGCTTAGGCGTATTTTTTCTTTTTTTTTGTAGTTAATGTTCTGATAACGTGATCTGTTGTAGCTTCTATCCTTCATTCCAGGCCTATTACTGCTAAATGTTTAGAATGTTGAAGCGCCCCCCTTATTGTTAACAACATACCTTTCATTGTAATGGTCTGGCCTATTGTGGGGAATGAATACAGCTGCTGCCCATAAGCTGCTGTCTCCTCCATTTACTTCCCCACCACACTAGTGTCAGTAGAAGATTCATCCTATCCATTCAGTCTCCTTTTCTGCTTACTGGGGCTGCTGGAAGGTGAGGGTAGATGGGGATGGTTTGTATTAGGTGACTCACCATAAGCTGTATCAGGAGAGCTGGGTACTCTGGTTTCTGCAGATGAGGAAGGAGGCCACCCCCCGGCGTCATCTTGGAACCTCCGGCCCGTGGCTGGTGTAAAAAACTCTATAAGTTTCCCTCTCTTTCCTTTCTTTGTCAGACAGAGCAAATACCCCCAATAAATGGGACTTTTAAGGCAGACCAACAATTAAATTAATAGTAAAAATCTAACAAATGTTATTGGTACATTAAAAGACAAAGTCATCGAAATGGACTATGACAACCAGTCCATACATAAAAACAAATATGCATGCGATCATATAAGAGAACTACTCAGAGCCCGACACGTTTCAGGATCTTGTCCTTTCTTCAGTGGCACACATATAGAGAAGTGTATTCTACAATATAATACAGAACAAATAGTGTTTGAACACACTTTGGAAGCATAGAAACACAAGAGAAACCTCAAGACAAGTCACAGAAGTACATTTAAGAGAGATCACATGGGATGATTCACATGTATATAAACAACTTCAAATACCATTATCAGCAGGAACGACCTGTAGAGAGGTGGTCCAGATGGGCCACCGCCACACCTCCCCAGTCACCACTGAGCCTCCCAAAGTTGGCCAGACAATGTGGAACAGTCCTGACTCCTAGGGGAGTATCATAAAGGAAGAGTTTTGATCTGACCGAGAGGCATTGAATCTTTACTGGAACAACATATTGACAAAAAGACCACACCTGCCCTACAGAAACCCTCTTTTAAAAAGAAATCTGATACATTTCCAACACTATCTACAAATATCAATTTAGCAGCCTTTGTATCAGCCACTACCAATGAGATAAAAAATTTAAAGATACATCATAAACCTAGGCATCTTTCCAAGACAGAATTTGCAGCCCTTAATTCTTTGAAAGCCCAACATTCACTTACAATTAAGCCATCAGACAAGGGGGGCAACATTGTAATAATGTCTAATGAACAGTATAAACTCATGTGCAAAAAGATTTTGCAGAATGAAGCTTGGTATAGACCCATTTCACAAAGCTTAATTGAGAAACATTATAACGCATTCTATCATCTTGTCAATGATGCTTACGCATTAAACATCATTGAGAAGGATACTTGGGACTACCTTCGCATTAAACATCCGGTAATCCCCACCTTTTAAAGTTTGCCAAAGATACACAAAGACTTACATGATCCTCCGGGGAGACCCATTATTTTGGAAGATGGCTCTATAACAGAGAACCTCAGCAAATACATTAATGCATACTTGAGACCACACGTCTTAAGTCTGCCGTCATATACTAAAGACACTATTCATTTACTTTAACAAATAGAGGGGATACAACTCTCCCCCCAGGCTTTTTTGGTAGCTATAGATGTTGAGGCACTGTATAGCTCAATTCCACACCACTTAGGAATCGCGGTGGTAAGACATGTCCTCTCGCAATCACACAAAGATGATGTTAAATTACATCATTTCATTATAGACGCATTGGAATTTGTGCTCGAACACAACTCCTTTTCTTTTGATGGCTCCCATTTCCTCCAGGTATAGGGAGTAGCCATGGGCACTTGCTGTGCCCAATCCTATGCCAACCTGTACCTGGGGGAATAGGAGGGAACCTTCCATTCTGATTATGTTATGATGCCCTTTACGCGCCACATTGCATCGTGGTTTAGATACATCGGCAATATTTTAATTTTTTGGGAGGGTGATGTGGAGACACTACACGCCTGTATCTCTGCTATGAACAAGAATGACTTCAACTTATCTTTCACCATGACTTATAGTGATTCACATGTTGCATTCTTAGATCTTACAATCTACAAAGATCCAGAGGGTAACCTATCAACACTTTATGGGAAGGCCACAGCTGGCAAAACCGTATTACACACCACGAGTGCACACCCCACATCTTTAATTCAATCAATGCCTTATAGTCAATATCTCTGTCTCAGGAGGAACTCCTCGGATGAGCAGGCCTTCCTATCAGAGGCATGGTCTCTGAGGGAGAGACTCCTGAGACGGGGTTATTGGCATAAATGCCTTAAACGGGCCTTTAGACGAGCGAAGGGCAAGAAAAGGGAAGAGTTACTCTTCCCTAGTAACAACAACAAAAAAACAGAAAGCTCACAGATTACCCGCATAATTACATGTTATAACGACCACCATCAAGTAGTCAGATGGATTATAGAAAAACACTGGCATCTTTTATTGGTAGATCCCTCCCTAAAGACATGGATTCCACAAACTCCTGCTATAACCTATCATAGAGTGAAATCTTTGAAAGATGTATTAGTCTTCAGCGAGTTTACTGGATCTTTTAGAACAGATCCATGCATGCACCATGGCACTTTTATATGCGGTGGCTGTCCTTATTGTCAATACATGGACACACGGAGGATTATATACCTTCCCAATGGTCAGAGACACAAACCTAAACATTATGCCAATTGCAAAACGGCGGGGGTAGTCTACCTCCTCACCTGCCAATGTGGCAGTTTTTATGTAGGTAAAACCAAGCGGGAGTTCTGGAAAAGGGCCTATCGCCACATTCAAAGTATGGTGGCAGCCAATCCAGAACTCCCGCTTGGTAGACACGTCAGGTGCTACCATGCTGGTCGGTGCCCTGGTATACAGTTTCCCATTTTGGACCGAGTTCACCCCAATCCTAGAGGTGGAGATTGGAATAAAATACTTCTACAAACTGAAACCCGGTGGATTGAGAAATTGGGGGCAACCTGCCCCCCAGGGTTAAACACCCAACTTAGTTTCTGTCCCTTCCTGGAGGGGTTCTCATCTGGGGGTTGTGAAAAAGAACCGATTTAGAGGGCTATTCAGTATTAGATCAGCCCCTTGGGGCCCACAGTTATCCATACAGGGCCTTTCATTGTTCAGGGCAACATTATTCACCCCGATATGCCATTGGGTAATCCCCCTCCTGTTTTTGGTTTCCTGATTGGTCACCTATATATTATTGTTAGACTATATGGCTAATATGCTTTTACTATGATATGGGAAATTGTACTATTGGACACTGTTATTGTTCATTGTATGAATAATGTACTTGTAACATTACATAAGAAACTGCATTATTCTATTATTTGGTGTTGTTGCTCGTCATTGGCCATTACGTTATGCTTTTGTGCTAGGATGTATGTATTATACCACCTCTATGCTATGATCAGCTGCCCTTCCTTATTTTGCTTTTCCATCAGGTTACTCCTGTGCTGAACTGTCTATATGTGGGACTTCCTGATTCCCCCGCCAGTGCCTTCCCAGCCCCCACCCGGAGCACAAAACCCCCCGATCCTGTGGGATTTTTGGGGGGCGGCCTTATGGTGGTGGGTCGAGTTGGGATGGGGTCGGGTCCTTTGGACCCTCCACCTGCCCGTTCGGCCTTGCATACCGTTATGTGCGTCGCTGGAGTGGGCGTGCATGACCGTCTCACATGTTCATCATGCGGTGTGGCCATGCACGTCCACTTCGGGATCCTCCAATGGCCGGCTCTGTTGTGTTGTCCCTGCTCTGCCCTCTCTGTAGAGAACGGGTACACCATGCACTGCGGTTGGTGACGTCATGACGCCGGCGCTTTTTCTGCGCATGCGCCGGCGTCCTCTTAAAATGGTGACGGTGGGGATCAGCCACACATGCCGTTCCTCGGTTCGTTGCCGCTGTATCCCGTCTCGCTACTTTTACAGGTATTTGAATCTCTTCCATGCTAATATATTTTTGGTTCCAAATATATTTCACTGGTACCAAGTTACTTATAGTTTACTGTTGAATCTGTCATATACCAGCATTCCCTATCTAGGGCCATTTATATAGATTACATTACTACATTGATGCTTTGGGTAAGCATTCACCCATGGATTCACAACTCCTTGGGCCCATTACCTTTTTGATTTTGACTTTGCAATGAATGGGGATAGCTTGTTGCCCTCCACCAATGATTGGCGAGGAGTAGCTCTCCCGGGGGCCCCTTTATATTGCATTGTATTATACCTAGGATGTAGCAGCTTGGTCTAAATATTAATATTTTTGACCGGCCTTTCACTACCCGGCTGGGGGCCTCTCAGTCAGATCAAACCTCTTCCTTTATGATACTCCCATAGGAGTCAGGACTGTTCCACGTTGTCTGGCCAACTTTGGGAGGCTCAGTGGTGACTGGGGAGGCGTGGCGGTTGCCCATCTGGACCACCTCTCTACAGGTCGTTCCTGCTGATAACGGTATTTGAGGTTGTTTACATACATGTGAATCATCCCATGTGCTCTCTCTCTTAAAGGTACTTCTGTGACTTGCCTTGAGGTTTCTCTTGTGTTTCTATGCTTCCAAAGTATGTTCAAACACAATTTTTTTCTGTATTATATTGTAGAATACACTTCTCTATATGTGTGCCCCCGGCGAAAGGACAAGATCCTGAAATGCGTCAGGCTCTGAGAAGTTCTCTGTATATGATCGCATGTATAATTGTTTTTATGTATGGACTGGTTGCCATAGTCCATTTCAATGACTTTGTCTTTTAATGTACCAATAAAATTTGTCCAATTTTTACTATAAATGTAATAGTCGATCTGCCTTAAAAGTCCCAATCATTGAGGGTATTGCTCTGTCTGACATTTTCAAGTCCAGGGATGACGGCAGTAGAGTTTTAATACCCGGGTGATTTATTTAACATAACTCTTTCCTTTCTTTTGCCCATTGTATTCATCTGGGTCTACCTGATTTGTTGAACCTTTGTGGCAATGTGAGAGCTGTGAAAGGTCAGTGTAGAAGGCTGCGGGACACCCGATGTGACAGAGCAACTCTCTTACACCCCCATCCACTCTGGCTGCTGGCTCCGCCCCAATATTTAGAATGTTTACAGACTTTTTATGCATTCCTGGTATTTAATTTTCTTTTGCATTGTTACAGATCCCCCATACAAGTGCTTAGTTCAGCATTCCCTTTTTTGAGAATTCCTTTTATCCTCAAACTGGTTTTCAAGATTTTCTGTGTAGACTTCAACAAGATTCACATTAAAGTGTTACTAAAGCCAGGACCCTGCAGTCACTATATCTGGTCTTCCACAGTACACAGAGCATATAAATGCAATTCTTTTAGTAAATATAAATGGCTAAATATATTTTATCCTCAGCAGTATATAGCAGTCTTGTGACTTCTATGAGTGTCTGGTTAAAGCTTGTAGAAGGAGTTTTCATTCTCCTCTGACTGTCCTTTGAGGCTGTTGGACCCCTGACCCTCTGTCTGGACAGTGCTGTTTGGCCCTGTGCTGAGCACATCCACCCTCCCAAGAAAAAAAACTCTCTAGAAATACACACCAAACTGAGCATGTGCAGAGTGTCCCCAAGGCTCTGTTCTACCAGGAGATGGATTGAGGACAGTGGAAGAAGGGGAGGATCAGAAAACACAGGATCAAACAGCCTTTTTACACAATGCGGAGGATTAAGGTTCCACAGTGAGTATAACAAGCATGCTTTACAGCATATGCCAAATACCAGTAGTGTCGCGCTAATTCTACATTCAAAGCAATGTAGAATTTTAAACAATATCACAAAAATATATTATATATATATATATATATATATATATATATATATATATATATATATAGTGCTGTGACAAAGAAATGATGTGAAATTAAACATGCAAATATATATCTTCCAATGCACTATTTGCCTTGTTTATTCCAATTCCATTAGTGATTATACATTTGTGAACTTCTTAATTATAAATCTGTGCTTTGGTGCTCCACATATAATGAAAAAGTGCCTCCAGTCTTGTGCTCCCCCTGTGGTAATTTCATCACCACAGGATGTGTGACCTCACAACTAAGTTTGGTCAAGCAGCGCTGATGAGCCACCCCTGGGCTCAATTAACAAGGGATCTCCAGGCCCCTGTGCTACTCCTTAGATCAGTCTCCTCCGTGTGTAGAATGGAAAATGAACAACATAGTGCTTATATAATTTTAAAGCCACACAATTTATTAAAAAGCTTAAGAGAGGTACTCACAATTTTGAGGTGCTTCCAACGCACCACTCAATACCAGACAGTTTGTTTAAAAATAAACCACAATCAGATACCAAAAAAATTGCCTATGCCCTGGATCTTCACACCGCGCCACATGGATAGCCCAAATGTATGGTATAAAAATAAAGAAAGGTCAGCAGGCTGGTAGACGTTAAGCAGCCACTTTAAATAAACATGTACATCCAAAATTTACCAAATAAAATATAAGGTAAACAGCGGGGCTATTTAAATATCAGGCACTGGAAAACACAAAACATATACACCCAGTGAATGTGATAGTGTATATAAGTCCCAAAGAATAGTCCATAATAAGTTATTATTAGCTCATAGCAGACAGTCCTCAATGCTCCCAAAGGTGTAAACAGCTTGACACTGAAGACCCTTGGCACCGCGCCACATGAAGAACCATTTTGTGACTCCTTCTCCCCTCACGGATGTAAACTTACCGACTCCGAATGCCTCCCACTCTCATACTCAGCACATAAGCATAACTCCTAGAGGAGCACAGATTTACACACTTAATTTCCACAAATACCGCAAGGCAGCCAAATCTCATATTGGGGGAGAGAACAGAGATGTTACATAGTGTAGTACCATCACATAAATCAAGTTTATTAAGAAGAACTTACCCCCCAATAGTAATACACTCACAGAAAAAATAGATACTAGCCATATCCAAGTCACGGCAGACACCAGATTCTCACCCGACCAGCAGGTTACATTGTATGGAACATCACTTCCGGTCATACATCAGTCATCATAGCGGATTGCCATGCAGCCATATCAGATGTGTTTCCTCACATTGACTTCAACTTGTGATAGGCTGCACGGCATGGCAACCTTAATAAATACCTCCCCATATGTAAATGAAAGGAAGACAGCCCATCTACATAACAGTGTCCCCGCGGCTAAGACATGCTCAGCATCTGCCACATGGATCGGACATCAAACACTAAAACATCATTAGATGGTAATAAAAACACAATCTCTTATTACTTCCTCAATCCAATATTATTCATAATATAAAGAGGAAATATCCAGTCTTTCATATACTTAAGAGTGCCATCATATTACATCAAACAAGACGGAATTCTATTTGTAAGTGTCCAGTAAGATCAACATTATTTACCATAAAAGATAATAAACAATACATGATAATGATAAATTAATTCATCTCTAATTACATGCATAATCTGGAATAAGCAGCCTCATTAAAAATCATTAATAGAAGCATTAAGATCCAATTCAATATTTAACCCCCCAGGAGTAAGGCTTTTCATCAAATAAATTCATTTTGTTTCTCTTTGGGACAAGTCCCGAACTTGATTGGATCCCCTCCATGAAGGGTACACGCAGGGTCCCTATTATGTTTTTCTCTAAAATGCAGGGACACACAGCCTTTTCTAATGTTAGCCAAATGTTCAGCTTATCGAACTTTCAGTAACCTCTTAGTGCGTCCAATATAGACAAGACTACAAGGAAACCATAATAAGTATACTACAAAGGAAGTATTGCATGTAATAAACTCATCTATAGTGAAGGTTTTGCTGCCAGCGCTAGAAAACCTAGTACGCCCCCTGTTACTTATCTTTACTGTCTTACAAGCCTTACACTTTCTACGCGGAAAAAAGCCCTTCGTATCCAAGGAGATTTTCTGTTGTCCAGGGGCATCCAGAATCTTATTGACAACTCGATCTCCAAAATTTGGAGCTTTCCTATTTATGAATTTGGGATGGTCCTGTAGCAATGGACCCAAATCCCTATCCATACATAAAATGTGCCAAAAATTTCATCCACCTCTTTATATTGGCAATGAAAGTCAGACACGAAGCCCCATTGAGGTTGGTCTGTTTGTGCCTGATGATCCTTATTCCTAAGACATTGGTCCCTTGGAATAGCACCAACTTCCCCGATAATTCTATCAAGAGTCACATCATCATAATAGTTTGTTTAAAAAAATCAGATAAAGCCGCACAGCCTTTGTCTGTCAGCAGCTCCCCGCTTCTCGTAAGGCAGCTGCTGCCTACACCGTTCTCACCCCTCCCCTACGTGCGTCGATACAGGGATTTCGTATCTTCCTCAGGGGGGATTGCTATTGGATGGGGGACTCAGACAGTGTAATATACAGGGTAAAGCGATGGCCATTTTCTTGTGGATTGCGTCTGTGCCATTTTGTTATAGTCTATATCTACATCTCTTTCAGCTGTGCTCTGCAATACAGCAAGGCAAACACAAATGGGCTAATGATGCTTTACAACATATACAGACTGATTTTACTGTTGTGGGTTTAGTAACACTTCAAAGTTTGCAACTTTCAGATTTTAGTGTGGGTTACATGAATGGCATGCAAACCGAATCCAGGTCAATTCACTTCTTCCTACCTCCCTCTCTCTTCAACTGGTCAATTGCTGCTGCATCTCCTGCTCGAGCTGTTGATTTTGGTGCTAAAACGAATGAACTCTAATGGATAACACTGACATAAAATAAATCACTTATCTTACCTCTCCTTTGACCAATGGCTTTATACTTAACCCCTAAACCATTGCCTTTCCTCATTACTCACCCCAATAACACTTAGGGGTCTATTTATAAAACATTTGCTCTGTGAATGTTCCAAGCAATCAGTCTAGTTGCCATAATGCAGTATTTCCCTGTATCAAATAAAGACATTAGGCAAAATAAAGGTATTATTCATGTTTGACATGGTAATGTTTGAGACATTCACACAGCAATGTTTTATATATGTGGACTTTTTTACTTAAATTATTAGAAAAATAGCAACATCCTCCTAGACATAATTCCTGAATTCCTTGACATTGTGCATAAGAAACGTTGCCATCCAGGAAAGCACGTCTATTTCAAACCTTTAAGGCTGTAATGTGCATGTTCATTTGCAAAATAGCAACACAGGTTCGACCACCTGATATACAAATTGGGTGGCAGGCTGCAGTAGAGAGAGGGTAAAGCAATGGGCACATTGTGTGCCTTAACCGTATTCCTAGCAGATGATAAAATGATCAGTACATCCAAAGTATTTTCTTAAAAGCTCTCCATTATTGATTTGCAACATTAAATTTAACAGCAATGCATTTCAATGTTGCAAATCAATAATGAAGTGCTTTTTAAAAGAATACTTTGAATGTGCTGATCATCATTTAAAACAAAAGTCAGTCAGGGAGCATTAGTGAAAGTATAGGCTTGACTTTGGTGCAGTTGTGCTAGGCAGCAAGTCATTTTTCAGCTCTGTTTCCCAGTCCTTCTGCTTTCTCTTCTGAATACACACTGTTGACTGTAGCAGGAAAGTCGAATATTGGCTTCAGTAGACATGTGCAGGACCTAACAGGCTTAGAACGCATCTAAGGCATTATGGGAATGCCTGCCAAACACTAAAAGCTGAAAAGCCATGGAACCTTACAAATATGTACCTGTAGTGAATACATTCCAGACCATACCACTTCAGTACCGTAAGGTTTCACCCCCTTAATGACCAGGCCATTGTGATACGGCACTGTGTTGCTTTGACTTACAATTCCGCAGTTGTGCGACACTGTACCCAAATAAAATTGATGTCCTTTTTTTCCCACAAATAGAGCTTTCTTTTGGTGGTATTTGATCACCTACTTTTTACTTTCTGCTATAAAACACATCTAATAAACATCTTGTAAACAATTACATTTCTTGATCAATTTAGGTCAACATGTATTCTTCTACATATTTTTGGTAAAAAATCCCAATAAGCATATATGATTGGTTTGCGCAAAAGTTATTGCATCTACAAACAATGGGATATATTTATGGTATTTTCATTTTTACTAGTAATGGCAGTAATCAGTGATTTTTAGCGGGACTGTGACATTGCGGCAGACAAATTGGACACTAAGTGACACTTTTTTGGAGACTAGTGACACTAATACAGTAATCAGTGCTAAAAAATGCACTGTCACTGTATAAATGACACTGGCAGGAAAGGGGTTGCCACCAGGGGCGATCAAAGGGTTAAGTGGGCTCCTAGGGAGTGATTTCTAACTGTGTGGGGGATGGACTGACTGGAGGAAGAGAGGAATCTGTGTTCCTGATTAGCAGAAGTACAAGCAGGAGGCACCCCCCCTCTATCCCCCCCCCATATATTAAATGGATAGATTCATGCATAGCATGCACAGCCACCCCCTATTCATGAGTCTGGCCCCTTTCAGGACGCCGGGCGTCTGAATTACAGTCGTGGGGGGGGGGGTTTGAAGCACCTGATTAGAGCCATAATAAGGCTTCAAAATAGAATGGACTCCAAGTGCAGAGCATTGCACTCCCTGCCCACTCACGTGTGTTAGAAATTAATATTCACTTTTCTAACACTGAATCGCCTCTCAAACAGGAAGTGCGGATCTGTTACCCATTTCCTGATTGGCTGAAAAATCAGGTGATCCTATTGGACGCCTTTGAGGAGGAGTAGGCAGATGCACGGCGCCATGATCCACACCACAGAGGAAGGGGAAGGAAAGCACCCGCTTGCTGGACACCGCTGCCTGACCGCCCACTTCCTAGATGGGGTAAGTGCTGGGCTTTGATGTCCCAAACTGCCCTCCCGGGGGGGTTGTTTGTCACCCCCCCAAAAGAAAAATAACATTGTCCGCCACTGAGTACAAGATCTCTCTCTTCCTCTCTGACAGAATGACGGTCTGCCTTGTTTACAAGAAAGTTTGTTGGCAAAACACACATGGGTCACAATAGCTGCTTCATCTATAATTACATGAGTACAAAGATATCTCCATTGGGACTATGTTGACAGCAATAGAAATCACACATAGTAGACTGAATATGCATTTGAATAAAACATATTTTGTTATATCTTTAGAAAAATATTTTTAAAAGAAAGAGGACTATTTTAAGATCATTGGTCCTAATTAGACCATCCTTATGACCATGCGTCACATATGAGTTAACCACTTGCCGACCGCCGACCGGCGTCTGACGGCAACAAAGTGGTTGGATATCGCGAACTATATGGTTGGCAAAGTGGTTGGATATCGCATATCATATGACGACGGCTGCGAGGTCCCGCACTGTGAGCGCGCGCGCACCGCTGGAGGCGCGCTCGCATGCTCACTGTGTTCCGGTGGGGGCCAGGGAGTGGGTAGGGTGGACTCGATCGCAATGCCCCTCCCCCCGCAGTGAAAGAACGGAGGTCCGTGTAAGTAAACACGGATCTCCGTTCTCATAGAGGGGGAAGGGCTGTGATCACAGGCTTCCTGTATATGGAAGCCGTGATCACTCCCCTCCCTCTGCCAGCCCAGCACCAATACAGTTAGAACACAGTGAGGGAACACAGTTAACCCTTAGAGCGCCCCCTGCAGGTTAACCCCTTCACTGCCAATGGCATTTACACAGTAATTAGTGCATTTTTATAGCACTGATCGCTGTATAAATGCCAATGGTCCCAAAAAAGTGTCAAAATGGTCCGACATGTCCGCCGCAATACCGCAGTACCACTAAAAATCGCAGATCACCGCCATTACTAGTGAAAAAAAAAACCATAAATTAATTCTCATCATCCGTAAACACGGCAACTTTTGCACAAACCAAACAATAAACGCTGATTGCGATTTTTTTTACCAAAAATATGTGGAAGAATATAAATCGACCAAAACTGATGAAAATTTTTATATTTTTTTGGATTTGTATTTTAGCAAAAAGTAAGAAATTTGTTTTTTTTTTGCAAAATTGTTGCTCTGCTTTTGTTTATAGCGGTGATCAGAAATGACGCAGAGGTGATTAAATACCACCAAAAGAAAGCTCTATTTGTGGGAAAAAAAGGACGCACATTTTGTTTGGGTACAATGTCGCACGACCGCGCAATTGTCAGTTAAAGCGATGCAGTGCCGAATCGCAAAAAGTGCTCTGGTCCTAAAGTGGGAAATCCTTCCGGGGCTGAAGTGGTTAAAGTCCATACAAACAGTTGGAATTAGATTGTAAGTCCACTACCATTGCCCCGACGCCTTTCAACCCCTATAGCAAGGTCTTCCACAAGGGATAGAGGGTGGAGACAATCAACAATGGTCAAATGGGTCCACTTAAAATGGTCACAGAGGGGGCGTGGCCTGACGCCGGAGAGAATGGACGCTTCTCTGCAGAGCTCCAGAAACACCACCGCTTAATCCACCGGCATCCACGAGATCCTGCAAGGGGTGAGATACACCATCACACCCCAGTACTCCCACACATTGTACCTGTCACCCGGGTCCACTATTGAGTGAAGGACAGCCCGCACTACGCTCCAAACAAGGCCCCTCCGGAGCTCCAGGCTGCCGCCGCCATCTTAGCGGCCTAAGGCGCCCAAACTCCTACATCCTCCAGCCTTCCTACTCTCCATCCAGCCCTGGAGACCCCCGGATAGGTCCCCCATGACTGCCCGGGAACCCCACGTCCTAACCAACACTTTTACAGCTCATTTCGGGGTTGAGGCCTAGTCCGTGCCGCCGAGCCGCGGCCTCAATTACGGACTAGCGGCCCGAGGCTGCCCCATATCTGACAGAAAGGGCGAATAACAGTGACAATAGCCTGACCCAGACATCAAGCTGCAACTTAAGTGCCTTTTCTTTCCACCCTGGCATCCCTACTGTCCAATCATAAAGGGAAACTGCAACGAATATTACCTACTCCATAGGATCTCCTGCACCAAATACTTAAATACAAAAGGCAACTCACTCTACCAGGATGACTGCCTGAATCTCCAACCCTGCTCCACAACCCAGATCGCAGCAACCCGAAGCGACCCAAAACCCTTAATAATCGCACGCATAGTGTGTACCAGAACCTCCACCCCAAAACCCAGTTCCCCAACCACAGGAACCAAATAGTGCCACCACGGCAGACCCCAGGGAAAGCATGGACACTATACCTCCACTAAACTCCGCTTCTGTTGATCTACACTCAGATAGAGGCAAAAGGCTGGCCACATCACCTGCAAACTCCCCACATAAGGAGCCCCAAGCTAAAAAACAGCTATGGTCCGCCACCAATGACATGACACATAGCTCGGAAAACACCCCACTTCCCTGGCATCTATCCCAGTCACAGACAATCCTGTCTCGGAAGCGATGCTAAAATCTATGCTGCTCACCCTACAGAAAGATTTACACAAAGAATTACAAATCTCCATCTCCCAAATGAACGACAGGATAGGCTCCTTAGAGGAAAAAACAGACGCAATTGAGGATAACATGCAAGAGTATACTAGGGCGCATAACTAATTACTTGATGCATATGAACACCAAGCAGAAGACATACACCACATCAAACTAAAGCTAGCAGACCTAGAGGACCGAGCAAGTCGAAACAATATAAAATTCAGAGGTATCCCAGAGTCAGTAAAAACTCAGGAGATAACCCCATACCTGCAACAGCTCTTTTTGAAACTGATACCACAATTAACCACCCAGGACATTTTAATTGATCGAGCTCATAGAATTGCCAAACCGGCCCACCTACCGACCGAAATACCAAGAGATGTCCTTGCTCGGATCCATTTTTTCCACATAAAAGAGCAGATCCTCTCAACCGCCAGAACAACAAAATCACTTCCGACCCCATACACTAACGTAAAACTGTTCTCTGACCTATCTCCGGCCACCATGGCACTACGCAGAACCTTCACACCTGTCACCTCGGTCCTGCAACAAAACAACATCACTTATAAATGGGGCTTCCCAACCAAGCTATTGGTCACGTACCAGCACCAAATGACTACTATCCTCTCACCCAAAGAGGGATACAAGAAACTCACAAATTGGGGTCTGCTCCCCCTTCCACCCAATGACACAGGACAAAGGAGAACGGCCTCCGCCTCTTTTAACTCCCGAAATACACCACCCGCGAAGAGCGGCACACCCAAGCCCATGAACGTACCCAGCCCTCCTGCTACACGGATCCGGTAGGAGCAGTCTACAACTGCACTCCTTTCACCACCCCCAGGTTATAGTGTGCAGTGCACACCACTGTTCAAGATTTGTTCGAAGTATTACATATTTTTGTTCTTATCTGTACTATTGAATGTTCTGTATTCTGGACCTGACACTACTGTGGTAGCTGTACTATTTAGAACTAACTGTCTAGTGTAACTGTGCCCCTGACATAGGCTGCAAGAAACTGAGAAGTGAAACCTCCCACTGGCGTTGGGTCTCTCCTAGCATCATCAACCGATATGCCCATCACACTCACTTCCATAAATGCTAAAGGGCTAAACTCTCCCTTCAAACGTAATTTACTGTGGAAAGAGGCCCTTTATCATTACACAGATGTACTCTGCGTACAGGAGACTCATTTTTCCAATCTCAAACAACCCTCATGCACACACAAAAAATACCCTCACTGCTTCTTTGCAAGCTCCCCTCAAAAAAAAAAAGGGGTAATGATTGCCATAAGCGCGTCAGTAAATTTCACGCTGCACCACTGTTTGACGGACGAAGAGGGCAGATATCTCATCCTCTCTGCTACGATAGATAACCGCCCTCTCACGATTGTAAACATATACGCACCCAATGTGGGCCAGAAAAATTTTTTTGCTGACATTATTGCCAAAATAGCTCCGTTCAGATCCACGTCCTTACTGTTGTGCGGAGACTTCAACGAAATAGTTGACCCTCTGCTAGATACCACCAACCACAACAAATGTAGACCCTCCACTCTATCGTCTCTTCTGCGCAAAGAAGACCTATATGATGCTTGGAGATGCCTACACGACACAGAGAGGGACTATACTTTCTACTCTTCTCCTCAACGTTCTTACTCTCGGATTGATCTCATAATCACAGACAAACACCTACTACAATCCATTGAACAAGCACAAATTGGAACGATTACGTGGTCCGACCACGCCCCAGTGCTGATAAAACTATCCGACCTCACTAAATCCCCCAGACACACAATCTTGAGACTTAACACCTCCCTCCTTAACAACCCAACCTTTGAACCACAAATTCAATCCGAGACTGAGAACTATTTCTTGAATAATGCAAATTCTATTCCTGACCACACCACGATTTGGAATGCCCACAAGGCTTGCTTACAAGGTCTCTTCATCAAAATAGGGGCACACGCCAAAAAAACACATTCATCCATCACAAATTCACTGCTCCACAAGATTCGCACACTAGAATTAACAAACAAACAAAACCCCGATACCAAAACAGCCGATGAACTCAAAACACTGAGATATGAGCTCAGTGAACATCTCCGCTCTAAGTTTGAACTATACATCAAACGTCTCAAATTGACTTCCTACTCCTCGGCCAACAAGCCAGGAGCATATCTAGCCAAAATGCTCAAACGACAACTCTCCAATAGAAAAATCCCCTTCCTTACAACCACCCAAGGCAAACAAATAAGCAACCCACTAGACATTGCCAATGAATTCAGCAAATTTTATGCAAATTTATACAACCTAAACAAATAAGACCCCATGACACCCCCAAGACCAGAGAATATTGATGACTTCCTATCTGCAATCAATCTCCCCAAGGTCTCCCCAGACCAACTAGCAACCCTAACGGAACCCTTTACCAACCGGGAAATACTAAAAGTTATCAAACCGCTCCCCCTTCACAAAGCACCTGGCCCAGACGGCCTCCCAAACGAATATTACAAAAAATACGCCACGACCCTAACCCCCCACCTATGTGACTCCTTCAACCAGCTAACAACCACAGGGAATATCCCCAATGAATCCTTAGAAGCACTAATAGTCACCATACCCAAACCCGGGAAAGCACAAGATAGCCCAGCCAACTACCGACCCATTTCACTGCTCAACACCGACATAAAACTGTACGCCAAACTACTGGCACAACGTCTCTCCTCCATCATCCCCCAAATTATCCACCCAGATCAGGTGGGCTTTGTGCCAGGCAGACAGGCAGCAGACGGAACACGACGCTTTGTGGACCTCATACTATGGGTGGAGGGTACTCGAACGCCTTCTCTCTTCCTATCACTGGATGCAGAGAAGGCGTTCGATAGGGTCCACTGGCCATACATGGAAGCGACACTCCTTACATTTGGAATAACAGGAACATTGTTAACATCCATACTAGCCCTCTACACAAAACCTAGTGCGCGAGTGTGGACCTCGGGTGTAGCATCTGACCCCTTTTTAATAACTAACGGCACAAGGCAGGGCTGCCCACTTTCCCCCCCTAATATTCGCACTAGTCATGGAGCCACTAGCACAAACTATCAGATCCACTCCCACAATTACTGGAATTACGGTTGGAAAAGTAGAACACAAAATCGGCCTATATGCCGACGATGTCATTATTGCCATGACCAACCCAATAACATCTCTCCCCGCAGTTCAACAACTATTAGACTCCTTTAGTGCAATCTCCGGGTACAAAGTAAACCATAATAAATCCTTGATGCTGAGCCTAGGCCTGGACCCGCGAACTACCAAACTGATCTCTACCACCTCCTTGTTTGCCTGGGCCCCCAACACATCCATCCCATACCTGGGGATCTGGCTAACATTCCCTAGTCAAGCTCTATTAAAAACAAATTATGATGACCTCGTGGGTAGGTTTTTGCGGCAAACCAAAGAAATAAACCATATCACCCCCTCCTGGGCGGGTAGAATCGCATTAGCTAAAATGTATCTGCTCCCACATATATTATACTTATTTCGCACACTCCCACTCCCCTTCCTACAAACAAGATTGAGCAAACTACAGAAAATCATCAACGACTTTATTTGGCAACAGAAGAGACCCAGAATACACAGATCAATACTCCTAATGCCTGCCCAACAAGGTGGCCTTGGAGCACCCAACATTCATGCATATTACCAAGCAACAATCTTGGACCAATTGAAAACCTGGTGGCTAACAGACAACCTCTCCAACTGGAAACAAATAGAGGCCACCGCGCTTTCACAAAACCCAAAACTGGTCCTAGCTGCCACTCTTATCAACCCCAAACCTGCGCATCAATCACTAGGAACTATAAACGCCTCCCTAAGAGTACTGGCAACAATCATACAAAGTAACAAAGGTCTCTCCAGAGATACCCTGGCACTCATTCCCACGGAAGCAATACAACACCTGTCACCAGACCTGCCTCTCACAGAGTGGCTCAATGCAGGCATTTCAAACCTGGGTCTCCTCCTAATGCCCTCAGGAATACAATCCTTCTCTGAGATAAAAAAGAATTATGACATACCCCAGAAATCATTATTTCTCTATCTTCGAATCAGATCCATACTATCTAAAATAAAATGGTCACCAACGGACTCCACAACTCCCAAAATCTTAAGCTTCTACAACTCCAAACTTACTTCATCAAAACTCGTCAAATATATATATCCTATAAGGAAAACTACTTCATTCAAACCTCAACATCTTCGAATTCTAAAACCCTCAACACCTCAGGCAACCACTGGTAAAATAAAATCTATCATACCTAGACTAAGCTTCTATCTCTTTATTACTAAAGACCCCATACAGTATTAAGAAAAAATAGAGTCTCTTCCTAACATAAGGACTCCCGTAATCCTCCTCTGGGTCCAAACTTTACGGACGTAACTCGGTGAGACACTCTCCGTCCAGACCACTGTCCACAACATAACGAAGGCACCCTTACTCACGGTCCCATAGAGACCTCTCTGGAAA
>BLSH010070830.1:71129-92477 GCA_018402905.1 Glandirana rugosa | reverse complement strand
ACCCCCCCCCCCCCAAAAAAAAAATATTTAATGATTATTGCATTGATTATTGTAAGTGACTGACCTGGCTAACCACAAGTAACGCTGGTTACACACAGTTTTGTTTTTTTTGACAGGAAAAAAAAAATGTATTCCCTCATCCACATAAGCAAGGTGGATGGAAGAATTCTCTCAGCTGTGATATTGTATTTTGACAGTGGAACTTTCCACTGCTAGAATACACTGATCAGTGGCTGCAGCCGCTGCTCACTGAAATTTTTCCAGTGTGGTCATTCAACAAAAGTTGATCTAATTATCAATTTCTGTGGAACAGGGAAGGCCACGCATAGAAATTAGTTTGGTCCCAGTTGAACTGATCAAATTTTGATCCATCTGAAATTCTGGCCTGTTTGCACTGTTGTTTTTAATATTGGTTAATTACACTATTTCAAAACCTCCACTATATTATGTGTCCTGCTGGCTCCTGATCAGAAGCCGTGACAGCTTGGTCAGTGTGGTCAACCTCCTGTTGTATATGTGCGGTAGCTGGGTGTTAAAGCCTACCTTTCTTGCTACCACTTCTATGTATTACGCAGTCAACAAGAGGTTAAGTATTGTTCTATAAAACAACAGCTGTGCAAACAATGTTCCTTTGATTTGAAACTAAGATTTTCTTAGTTTATTGTTATCCATGTGGATCCATAACAAGGTACTTTATCGCTTATCCAATTGGCTTCTTTTTTTTTCATTTCAAATAATGAGTAATGTTAAAACAGCATATGAGGGTGACAAAAATAAGGCCACCTATTTCAAGCTGTAGCAACCATCCCTAAAATGAGGTGGAGGCTTCTGACACTACCTGTCATCCACATATTATGCTGTTAACATATTTATTCAAGTGATTTGACAACAGCTTGTACCTTTCGCAATGTAGTTCAAACAATTAGCACCTGTCTCAGACTATACATTCAACAAAAGCCAGTGGACGCTTAGAGGTACAAGCAGCTGGCACAAAAGGTGACTATACAAATCTTGTAAAATGAACTAACAAAAAGGTGCAGCGCTAAAAATAATAAACATAAATGAAAGAGTGAACCAAATATTAAAAACCATATAGTGAAAAGTCCATTAGAATCAAAAGTCCAATCAATAGTGCAAGTTTAGTGTCTTTCAATAGCAGAATAAGAACCATCCACTGTGCAGAAGATGAAAAAGGTGCTGCTTATCCTCCACCCTTTATGCACTCACCATATCCCCTGAAGACGTGCGTGCATATGAAACGCATTGAACTGGGCCTACACGCTGAAGTCACATCACTGTTTCTGGGACAGGGGCATCTTAGTAACGGCAGCTAAATCAATGAAAACATGTCCAGTTGAATGTGATCAAATAGCTATAACATGACCTGGATATGTCAAAACCTTCACAGATACTAAGGACTTGATTTGCTAAAGCAAATTACCAAAATCAGTGGAAAATTGGTATGACATGCATGCATGCATGTACAATCTCAAACTGTGCAGATGGTACATAGATGTTTAAATGTAGGGTTCTAATTTTTTAAGCAAGTTGAACATCAAAATAATGCTGCTGCTGTGGACATTGATATAAAAAAAAAACGTGACTGGCTGGCTTAGAAATGATGAGATACGCAGGTGCGAAGCAAAGTAGCAGGTTTATAAAATCTCATGTGCCATGCTAACAGGACATTAAAGGAATTGTGAATGTAATGGTATTTATCAGTAGAATCAGTATTCCGAGTACCAATCCTGGTGTGTGTTTTTTGGGGTTTTTTGTCCTTTGCCTGTCCCTTTTTTTTTAAATTGTCAGCTGTAGTTTTTTTACTGCAACGCTGGTGTTCCCCCTTTTTTGTTTTTTTATATTTTTTTTTTTTATAGTTTTTACATTTCTGTCAGTCCTCAATTTAAAGTGCACCAAACACATATTTCCAAGTTTCTATTAAATTTTAGTAATAAGCCCCCCCATCATGTCTGGGAGGCCTACAGCTATTCCTGTCATAGCCTGAGCATCATGCATGGAGGAGTCAGCTGAATTATTTAAACACAGGGTCATCCACTTGCTTTTTGAGGATGTACAGCAACCAGGTGAGGAGTACCAAAACAAGTGTGTCTTGCCTGCAGTCTAGCATGGTGGTGGGAGTGTCATGGTCTGGGGCTGCATGAGTGCTACCAGCACTGGGGAGCTACAGTCCATTGAGGGAAAAATGAATGTCGAAATGTACTGTGACATATTGGAGCAGAGCATGATCCCTTTCATTTGGAGACTGGGCCACAGGGCAGTATTCCAACATGATAACAACCCCAAACACATCTCTAAGATGACCACTACCTTGCTAAAGAAGCTGAGGGTAAAGGTGATGGACTGGCCAAGCATGTCTCCAGACCTAAACCCTATTGAGCATCTGTGGGGCATCCTCAAACGGAAGGTGGAGGAGCGCAAGGTCTCTAACATCCACCAGCTCCATGATGTCATCATGGAGGAGTGGAAGAGGACTCCAGTGGCAACCTGTGAAGCTCTGGTGAACTCCATGCCCAAGAGGGTTAAGGCAGTGCTGGAAAATAATGGTGGCCATGCAGAATATTGACACTTTGGACCCATTTTGGACATTTTCACTTAGGGGTGTACTCACTTTTGTTGCCAGCGGTTTAGACATTTATTGCTGTGTGTTGAGCTATTTTGAGGGGACAGCGCATTTACACTGTTATACAAGCTGTCTACTTTACATTGTAGCAAAGTGTCATTTCTTCAGTGTTGTCACATGAAAAGATATAATAAAATATTTACAAAAATGTGAGGGGTGTACTCACTTTTGTGAGATACTGTACCTCCCGACCTCTCAGCAGCCTCAACTGACAGGGATTATGGTGTAGCAAAGGGTGTCACAGGTCCTTGCAACACGTCTGCCAGCAGCACACCCCACACAAAATACACTCCCTGCCACCCACATGCCCAGTGTCTAAATTCCAGCTTGTCCAAATAAAAATAAAATCAAAAATAAGTAACACGTTGTTGGAATTTTACCAAGTCTGCAGGGGATAAAGGTGTAATCCATTCGATGGAAGGGCAACGCAAGTACTTTCTCCTAGATCCCGGGGATGGATGAGGAGACACTTCAGTTGTCTCCCCTTTATACCTCCGTCCAGCGTGAAATTACCCACGGGATGAGTTTGCTTCCACCCTCCGAAACTGGCGTGCGTTCCAGCCTGGTCCCCCGGGCGAATGACGCATGGCACAACCCCACGCGGCAGGGCAGCGTCCCCCATCAAACCAATCAATATATGCTTATTCTGGGTTTTTTTTTACCAACAATATGTAGCAGAATACATATTGGCCTAAATTGATGAAGAAATTTGATTCTTTAAATTTGTTTATTGGGTATGTTTTATAGCTGAAAATAAAACATTGTTATTTTTTTTCAAAATTGTTGGTCTTTTTTTGTTTATAGCCCAAAAGATAAAAACTGCAGAGGTGATCAAATACCACTAAAAGAAAGCTCAATTTGTAGGAAAAAAGGACATCAATTTTATTTGGGTACAGCGTCGCACGACCATGCAATTGTCAGCTAAAGCAACGCAGTGCCGTTTTGCAAAAATGGTCTGGTCATTAAGGGGGTAAAACCTTCCGGGACTTAAGTGGTTAAAGGGCAGGAAGCCATTACAATTAAAATACCAATGAAACAAAATATTTAATTGTTCATAACTAGACCTCTTGAAGGATTCCCTTAGAATTCGTGTAGTATACAGACCCCCAGGGCAGAGTGAAGGTTATGATAACTTGTTGATTGATGAGATAACTCAAATAGCAATGAAGGGAGAGGTTTTGATTATGGGCGACTTCAACATGCCTGACGTTAACTGGAATTCTCAAACTGCTATTACAAGCAGGAGCAGGGATGTAATGGAAGCTCTGAATGGAGTTTCTTTAAAACAGTTAGTAAAAAGCCCAACCCGAGATGATCATATTCTTGACCTAGTACAGATAAATGGGGATCGACTGTCTGATGTTGAGGTGGGGGAGAATTTGGGTTATAGTGAATACCAATGTCTTTGGTTTGATATTAAAACAAGAACTGAAAAAGGATATACAAAAACAAAAGTTTTAGATTTTAAAAGGACAAATTTTGCTGAAATGGGGAAATTTTGAAAAAATTAACTGAAAGGTTGGAGTAAAATGACAGGAGTAAGTAATCAGTGGGCACCATTAAAGTCTGCCATCCTGGAGGCAACTAGATTATATGTCAGGCAAGTTAGTAAGAATAAACGGAAGAAAAAAACAATATGGTTCACCAAAGAGGTAAGTAGGATAGTAAAGGAAAAAAAAAATGGCATATAGAAAATTCAAGGAAACAGGAGGTGTAGGTGACAGAGAGGAGTATAAAAATAGACAAAAGGAGGCCAAACACATCAGTGCTGCAAAAGCACAGAAAGAGGAGGAAATTGCTAAGTCTAGTAAGAAAGGAGATAAAACCTTTTATAGGTACATGATAAAAGGAGAAAATACAATTGGATCACTAAAATGAAAACTGGGCACAACACATATGTTGAGGGAGACCAGGATGTAGCAAACCATTTAAACCAGTGGTTCTCAACTCCGATCCTCGGGACCCACTAACAGGCTAGGTTTGCAGGATAACTGAAATACATCACAGATGATATAATTTGCTGCTCAGTGATTGCAGCATTCTAGTCTGCATCTCACCAAGGTAATACTTAAAATCTGGCCTGTTAGTGGGTCCCGAGGACTGGAGTTGAGAACCACTGATTTAAACAATTACTTCTGTTCAGTCTTCTCAGAAATAGACTGCATCAATTTACCAATGTATTATTCCTTTGGCATTCCATATAAAATGCAATCCAAAAACGCACCTCATCCCAAGGTTATAGGTATTGGTAAGGTAGAACGAAGTTCCCTCGGGGGATTATGCGGTGCAAAAAGATAAATTTCAAACCGAAACTTTAATAAAAACAAAACAGCTTTATTTATAACAATTATTGTATCCATTAAAAAGTGAATCAAAATAGAGACAATACATATATTAAAAAGTAGTGGCCCAGATGATAAGGTTTGGGTGACCTTGCTGGTGGATTGTAGGCAGGTCAAATGGTTATCTCTACATGTTTCGCCTTCACAGGCTTCCTCAGGGGATTTGATTGACCACCACCGTATTATATGCGCCTTAACAAAAAAATAAGATATAAGTAGCACAACAAATACAGAGACAAAAAACTTTTTTCGAATAATGGACACATTGATGCAGGGTGACCAGGCCGTTCCCCAAAGGAGGGGGCTAGCATCCAACCCCTCCCCCCCGGGGGGTCCCCAAACTTACCAGGGCAATCACCAACCCACATGCATGGACAGAAATGCAATCTGCCCACGACCAAAAGAGGACCCAGCACTCTGCGACTGCAGGAGATGCATACAGACCAGGCTAGGATGGAACAATAGGGCAAAAATTGGTAATTTCATAAAAAACAATCAACTCTCATTCTAGAAAATGCATGATTAAATATTATTCATGCTGCACGAACCATAAGTGCAGAGCATGATGTGGACATATATGTCTCAATTTATATTGCTATGCAGGAGAGATGATAGATTATCATGGTCAAAAACTTACATGTGTCAACAGCTAGGATACATAACGCTGGGGGCGCTGATACACAAGGATGAAGGGAAGATGAATCCAGAAAAAAGACTCATATGTGTTTTAAATTCATTCAGTCAGCTATAGAAGAAAAGCCAGACTAAGCAAGCCTGGAATAGAGCATATACATAGGAAATTACCACTGTTCAAGGTAAACGAATATTGAAAATGAAAAGGCGTTAGCATCCATACAATAGAGTAAGAGGACTGTGCATAAAAAGTTACCTGTGGTGAGATCAACAACTGTATGCGCCCCCAGTCTCCAGCAGTGAGATATGCCGGAGACGCCGGCTTTATGCATCTTCCACTCGGTCGGTGTCTGATGTCACCAGCCGAGTGGGGACGTGACTCATGGCGGGCGCATGCGCCAGCCATCCGAGCCCAGCTGAGACTCCAAGCCACATGATGCCTAGTCACTCAGAAGGGCGGGGACTGGATGTGAGGCATTGGCCGAGACTAGGCTGTAGCACCATCCAATGACCAGCCAAGGTGGTAAAGCGTTGCCAGGCAACTGGGGGAGGAGAGTACAACAGATGTCAAAGACAAATGGATCACAGGATCCTGGGCGCAGAAGGGATACAAGCACGAGCCACACCACGGGAAAGGGGCATACCAGTGACCCTGGTGCCTCTTTGCATCTGTACAGTGCACTGTATGCCGTGGTTCCCAATGGTAGAGGGCCGAGGGCACACCCTCAACACAAGGGGGTGGAGAGAAAAGCCGACCGGCAGCTAGGGGGCAGAAGGGGGGGAAAGGGGGATGGAGGCCACTATCTGGGGATGACATAATCCAATCACCCTTAGGATCAATATGTCGCATGTACGGGGGTCAAAACATCAATAACAATTAAAGCAAAAATATACAAATAAAAAACAGGATTTTAACATGTAGGCAACTTACAATAATTATACACACAAGGGAAAAAACTGACAATGGTGAAATAAGTCAAAAATAATTTCTTTAACTCCAAAATGGCCTTATCTTCAGTGTTGCAGGAGGTATATTCAGCCCACTACATTACCCCTCTACCCCAAAGCGGGGCAGGGAAAGGAAAGGAAGGGGGGAGAGAGAAGGGGAAACCTAAAACAAGAAGGGAATGAATGGGGGGGAGAAAAGGGGGGGGATTTATGGCACATTATTTTCTAAGAAATGGTTTAAAGCTCAGAGTTTCATTGAAACCTGGATATTGGGTAGCTTATAAGTATTAGATCCAGCGTGATTCCAATTGTAAAAGTGCTGTATCAACACTTTCACCCCTGGGATGCGCCGGCAAATGTTCAAGGGCTGCAAACTTAATGCAGCTCATATCAAAGTCATGATAAAGACCAACATGTATGGCAGTAGGCATACGTCGTTTAATTGCAGGTTTCACATGATCCCTAATTCTAATACGGAAGGCCCGTTTGTCTCTGTATTTGTTTGTTGTACTATTTATATCTTATTTTTTTGTTAAGGCACATATAATACGGTGGTAGTCCATCAAATCCCCTGAGGAAGCCTGTGAAGGCGAAACATGTCGGGATTAACCTTATCATCTGGACCACTACTTTTTAATATATGATTTGTCTCTATTTTGATTCACTTTTTAACGGATACAATAACTGTTATAAATAAAGCTGTATTGTTTTTTTGAAGTTTCGGTTTGAAATGTATCTTTTTGCACCGCATAATCCCCTGAGGGAACTTCGTTCTACCTTACCAAAGACTGCACTAATGATAACAAGTTAGGGAATAATATTGGTTCTAGTAATGATGGTTCATTTCTAGGATTTCTGGAGACAGAGGTAACAGAGGAACTGGCTCGGTTAAGGCTTAATAAAGCAATGGGCCCTGATAGTATTCATCCCGGAGTTCTAAGAGAACTTTGAGATGTAGTTGTTGGACCATTAACAGATCTTTTTAATCAATCTCTTCTAACAGGAGAAGTTCACCATGATTGGCAGATAGCTAATATTGTACCTATCCACAAGAAGGGCAGCAAGGTAGAAGCTGGCAATTACAAGCCAGTGATTTTAACATCAGTTGTAGTCAAGCTAATGGAATCACTCCTGAAAAGAAGGATCATTGATCACCTAAAAATACAAAGCTTGCTTGACCCAAAAGCAGCATGGCTGTACTGAGGGCAGATCGTGTCAGACAAATCTGACTGAATTTCTTGACTATATTACCAGTGTTTTGGACCAGGGTGATGCTGTGGACATAGCGTATCTTGATTTCAGCAAGGCATTTGACACAGTTCCACATAATGATCTGATACAAAAGTTGTACAAGCTAGGACTTAACCCTTGTGTGGTTCAGTGGGCATGGAGTTGGCTAAAGGATAAATCTCAGAGTGTGGTTGTAAATAGGGTTCACTCAGAACATAGATCAGTCCCTAGTGGGGTACCACAAGGCTCTGTACAGGGTCCTGTTCTATTTAACCTTTATGTAAGTGATATAACTAAAGGTTTGTTGGGCAAGGTATGTCTCTTTGCTGATGATACAAAGGTGTGTAACAGGGTTGATATGCCTGGAGGTGTCTGTAACATGGAACATGATTTGGCATTGCTGGAAGATCGAAAGCAGTAGAGACTGCAGTTCAATATTTCTAAATGTAAAATAATGCATCTAGGGAAAAGGAATCCCCTTAGAGAGCACAGCATTGGGGGTACAGTGTTAGCCAGCACCACAGAAGAAAAAGATTTGGGGGGTGCTTATTTCAGATGATTACAAAATGAACAAACAGTGTAACCAGGCAGTGAAAAAAGCAAATAGAATTCTGGGATGTATCAGTAGAGGGATCACCAGCAAGAGGAAGGAGGTTCTGATTCCTCTATATAGATCTTTAGTGAGACCTAGAACACTTAGAATACTGTGTCCAGTTCTGGAGACCTCACTTACAAAAAGATATTGATAAGATAGAACAGGTTCAGAGACTGGTAACAAAAATGGTGAAAGGTCTGGGGGATTACATATCAAGAGCGACTTCAGGAACTTAAAGTGGTTGTCAACTTATGACAACCTCTTTAACCTACAGGTAAGCCTATAATAAGGCTTACCTCTAGGTGCCTTGCATATCTCCGAAACCTGCACCGTTTAGGAGATATGCACTTGATGTTCCAACGTCATTTCGGCACATGCGCAGTGAAGAAACGCCCTCCTGCAACTTATTGAGATACTCCGGACCCAGCTTGCAAACAACGATGACATACATTCTTTCAACCCAGGGTCACCCAGGGTGCCCATCACATGCGTTCTCTGAGCAATGCACATTACATTTACACAAAAAAAGGTGCAGGGACCTTTTTTCCCGCAGTGGTATCACATCGCATGGGTGTTCTCACCCACGTCATCTGATTCATGTGCGAGTTCACAGTTTGCACTGCGATCTGTGAACAAAACTGGGGGTGTCATTAACTTTGTAATGACACCCACAATGGTTCGCAGAAGGCAGTATGAACTACCTGCGGGAAGAATGCAATGCCGGAGCCGCCTCTGTAATTGCATAGATTTCTGCATCACACATATGTAAACCGGGGCTGAATGTGCATTCAAATATTCAGCTCTTTCATGTTTATTGTAGAAGACCTCAGTTTCATCTATACACAGACACATCACCCACAATGCATTTGTAAGGCCCCCCCCCAAAAAAAAAAAAAGAATAATTATTGCATTGATTATTGTCAGTGATTGAGCTGGCTAACCATTGGTAATGTTGGTTACACACAGTTTTGTTTTTTTGACAGGAAAAAAAAAATGTATTCCCTCATCCACACAAGCAAGGTGGATGTTGAACGATATGCATCTTAACATTGTATAGTCCCAAGGTACAGATACAGGTATTGGAAGTAACTTGAAAATAACTTGAGTAAAAATTGTTCTTCTTAATGAGATTTTAGAACTGCTCATAAAATAATTGTTGTGTGGCAGTACATTACATAATCCAGGAGTGATTATGATAGGAGATGTACTCACTCACACAAACTGAGTCCATCTTCGTCTGACTTTGTAGTATTGTTAGACAGTTACACATCACATATCCTGTTATTATTTGTTCTGGATTACCAGTTATTTGAGTACCAAGAGCGCCAAGGTTACCATTGTTGAAGTGAGCGTTGGAGTTGCCCGGAGCAGGAGGCCATCATCATTTCATAGGAATGGTGTGGCTGGGTTAATATTATCACTTCCATTAATGTGGGAGGTGTAGGGTTTTTCCAATTTTGTGTAATTGAGAGTTTGGCTGCTAAGAGTAAGTGGGTAATCGTGTGTTGTACTGTTGGTGAGTGTTTGTTTGTGTCTATGGAGAGTGTTGCAAGACTTGGGGTTGGTGAGATCTGATTCTGAGAGATTTCAGAGACTATGTTAACCACTTCACCCTGGAAGGATTTCCCATGTTAGGAACAGAGCCCTTTTTGCGATTCGGCACTACGTTACTTTAACTGACAATTGCGCGGCCGTGCGACGTTGCACCCAAACAAAACTTTCCTTTTTTTTCCCACAAATAGAGCTTTCTTTTGGTGGTATTCGATCACCTCTGCATCATTTCTGATCACCGCTATAAACAAAAAATAGCGACAATTTTGCAAAAAAAAAACAACATTTCTTACTTTTTGCTAAAATATAAATCCCAAAAAAATATATAAAAAACAAATTTATTTATCGGTTTTGGCCGATTTATATTCTTCTTCATATTTTTGGTAATAAAAATCGCAATTGGCGTTTATTAATTGGTTTGCGCAAAAGTTGCTACATTTACAAACCATGAGAATTAATTTCTGGCATTTTTACTATTTTTTTTTTTTACTGGTAATGGCGGCGATCTGCGATTTTTATCGGGACTTTGATATTGGGGTGGACATGTCGGACATTTTTGATACTTTTTTGGGACCAATGACATTTATACAGCAATCAGAAATTTAAATATCCACGGATTACTGTATAAATGTCATTGTCAGTGAAGGGTGAAGGGGTTAACCTGCAGGAGGCAGTGAAGGGGTTAACTGTGTTCCCTGGGCGTGTTCTAACTGTGAGGGGGCTGGGCTACCATGGGCATAAGAGATCTAAATGATCCCAGTGACAGGGATCAGTAGATCCTTTAAATACCCACTGACAGAGCGGGAACCGCCATGTTTACATTTGCGGTTCCCCATTCTTTCTCAGGTGATTACGGCTTGTCGGCGGACATTGGGTCCACCCAAGCCGTGGGCACACTCCTGCAGAGTGCGGCGGGCACGAGAGCACTTATAGATGGTGATTCGTGCTACAGTGCCACTCTGCAGCAGTAAATGTACGCGAGCCGGTACAGAACCGGTTACATATAGCTTGCCAGTATGGTTTAATTATTGGACATTCCCATAAAATATGTAATATATCCCCTTTCATACCGCAATTTCTCCAGCAACTATTGGAGAGGTGAGGGCTATATCGTGAAATTTTGTCTGGAGTTAGGTACCATCTCAATGATATTTTAGTGAAGAGTTCCCTTAGTGTGGAATAGCAGGTGGCTTTCTGTGTGACTTTGCAGGCTTTAGACCATTGTTCTAACAAGAACGATTGGCCTAAATCTGTTTCCCATTGTATTAAAGGAGAAGATTTATGGAACTGGCTTTTCTGTTGGAGTATATTGTGGAACACAGTGATTCCTTTTTGGTGTGAGGAGGGGGAAGTTAGGAAGGACCAGGCCTGAGTTTGGATATTGTGGTGTTTGTGTGAGATTTTGGAGAGTCAATGTCGTATTTGCATATATTGGTATATGTCGGTGGGAGGTAGGTCAAATTATTTTTCAAGAGAGGGGAATAGTTTCATTGAGTTGCCATTATATAAATTATGCATATATTTTAACTCATTTTGGGACCATGAGGAAAAAGATATTTGGGCTATGAAAGGAGCTAATGCTGACAGAGGAATCTTTAGACTAGTGTTTGTATGGTATGTTTGAGCTTGTTGGAGTAGTTGTTTCCAAGCGTTGAGTGTTGTTGTCATGGTGGGGGGAAGGAAGGATGGGATTTGTGCTCCTAGTTGGACACTGAGTAGCCACGATGATAGGTATTGGTGGGGGATATAGGATGTTTCTATTGATTAGGTGAGCACCACTCTTTAAGTTGTGTTAGTATTGATGCCAGGTAGTAATCATAAAATTCAATATATCCTGTTCCTCCACTTAGTCTGTGTTTGATTAATTTGGAGTGTGCACATCTAGATCTTTTTCCTTTCCTTACAAATTTGGACAACAAGGATTGTAAGGAATTGGTTGCAATTGGAATTGGGAGTGTTCTAAAAAGGTAAATGATTTGAGGTAGATGCATCATTTTAAATGCAGCTAGCCTACCTGTCCAGGTGAATTCACTTTTGGCCAAGTTTTGCAGTTCTTCTTGAAGTTTAGTGCGGATAGGGAGGTAGTTGTACTGAAATAATGTTTTGGTGGATCTTGTGAGCTGAATGCCTAGATAGGATATGCTTGTGTCTGCCCATGAGTATGGGAATTGTTGTTGGAGGAGACTTTGTGTTATGGTGTCGACTACTAGGTCTAAGATGCGTGACTTGGTTTCATTTGCTTTATAATAGGACACTTTACTAAACCATGATAGTGTCTTTTGGACCTCTGTGAGAGATGATGTTGGATTAGTTAACATTAAAATCACATCATCCACGAACAAACTGATCTTGTGTTCGTGAGAATTTATGTCAATCCCTGTTATTTTGTTGTTGGCTCTGATGTGTTCAGCTAGGGATTCAATTGCTAGGTTGAAGAGTAGGGGAGATAAGGAACAACCTTGTCTGGTTCCATTAGAAATTTAGAATGATTTGGAAAGTGTGTATCCACTTTCCGCCCGGCCTATGGACAAATGACGGCTGGGCGGGGGGGTTTATTATCCTGACTGGACGTCTATTGATGTCCTCAGGATAATCCATGACCCACTGCATTACCGACCGAGGTAAAAGGCTTCCATCGGAAGCCTTTTACCATCTGATCAGCCGTGACCAATCATGGCTGATCACAGTGTAAATAGGAGAGCCATTTATCTGCTTTTCCTCTGCTCACGTCTGCACCTTGAGCAGTGGAGAGCCGATCATCTGCTCACCTGATGGAGGGGGCTGCTCTGAATGTTTATCAGTGCAGCCCCCCTCAGGATCGCCACACTGGACCACCAGGGAGCCGACCAGGACCACCAGGGAGCCCCCCCCAGGGACAGCATAAGGAGGCCGCCCAGGATCACCAGGGAGAAAATCAGGAGGCCGCCCAGGACCACCAGGGAGCCCCCACTAGACCCCCAGGTAAGGGCAATACAGTGCACTGTAGGGATGGCACTGTGCCCATATATGATGCCTGCCAGTGCCATCCCTAACAGTGCTATATGCACCAGTGCTCCACCAGTGCCATGTACCAGTGCCCACCAGTGCCCACCTGTGCCACCTATCAGTGCCCACCTGTGCCACCTATCAGTGCCCACCATTGCCACCTAACAGTGCCACCTATCAGTGCCACCTATCAGTGCCCATCAGTGCCCAGTGCTACCTATCAGTGCCGCCTATGAGTGCCCACCAGTGTCACATATCAGTGCCACCTATCAGTGCCCTTCAGTGTCGCATATATGTGCCCAATTATCAGTGCAACCTTATCAGTGCCCCCTCATCAGTGCCGATCTTTACTGCCTCATCAGTGCCCGTCAGTCTAGCCTCATCCATGCCCATCAGTGTAGCCACATCAGTGCCCGTCAGTGATGGAGAAAATGTACTTATACAAAGTTTTGTGACAGAAACAAAGAAAAACTTTTTTTTTTTTTCAAAATTTTCGATCTTCTTTTATTTGTAGCGCAAAAAAGAAAAACCTCAGGGGTGATCATATACCACCAAAAGAAAGCTCTATTTGTGGGAACAAATTGATAAAATGTTTGTTTGGCTACAACATCGCACAACCGTGCAATTCTCAATCAAAGCGCAACAGCACTGAAAACTGAAAATTGGTCTGGGTGGAAAGTGTTCTAAGTGCCTGATATTGAAGTGGTTAAACTTGTGCAGATGGTTTAGTGTATAGGGCTAGTATAGCTTTGGAGATGTGGCCTACAAACCCAAATTTCTGTAAAACCAGGGATAGGTAGTACCAATTGACTCTGTCGAATGCCTTCTCTGCATCTAAAAATAGAAGCAGAGAAGGCGTTCTAGTGGAGTTTGCATGGTACAGTTGTGCTCATACGTTTACATACCCTGGCAGAATATATGGTTTCTTGGCCTTTTTTCAGAGAATATTAATGATAACACAAAAACTTTTCTTTCACTCATGGCTAGTGTTTGGCTGAAGCCATTTATTATCAATCAACTGTATTTACTCTTTTTAAATCATAATGACAACAGAAACTACCCAAATGACCCTGATCAAAAGTTTACATACCCCAGTTCTTAATACCGTGTATTGCCCCCTTTAACGTCAATGATAGCTTTTTTGTGGTATTTGTGGATGAGGCTCTTTATCTTCTCAGATGGTAAAGCTGCCCATTCCTCTTGGCAAAAAGCCTCCAGTCCCTGGAAATTCTTGCATGAACTGCATGTTTGAGATCTCCCCAGAGTGGCTCAATGATATTGAGGTCAGGAGACTGAGATGGCCACTTCAGAACCTTCACTCTATTCTGCTGTAACCAATGACAGGTCAACTTGGCCTTGTGTTTTGGATCATTGTCATGTTGGAATGTCCAAGTATGTCCCATGCGCAGCTTCCTGGCTGATGAATGGAAATGTTCCTCCAGTATTTTTTAATAGTGTAGCGTCCTTCTAGTTTGGGTACTAGTGAGTTTATATAGTTTTTAGCTCTCTCTGCTTAACAGGAGAGTAGATAGGCAAATGTATATGCCGTTAGCAACAGGACATTTTCAAGAAAATTGTGATCTGGAGCACTGGAGAGGGAGTACTGCCTTTATGTCTGCTATGCTGGATGCTGTCTGCTTCACAGTAGCGCCTACTGATGCCGGGTGGTGGTTGAGCGATAGCAGTGAAGAGGTTAACTCGCAGAGAGAGAACGCTGGGGAGACCCGCGGGGTTGCCGCCAAGCAGTCAGTCAGTCTGGCATCACTTCCGCTTCCAGGTGTAGCCAAGAAGGAGCCGCGTTTGCAGAGCAGCAACATGGCGGAGGCCGGAGTTATTGCACGTGGAGAAGAGCCAGAGAAGATGACTGGGGGGCAGGGCCATACACTGACCGACACCGGAGTGAGACTGGTGCCCCGAGGGAGTTTGGCGCTATGCAGTGCCGAAGATAAAGAACACCTGGGTCTGGTATGTGGCAGATGCCGACGGGTGACAGTGAGATTGCGTGCCTGGGGTCAGTGCGGCCATTGCAGGGAGATGCTGCTGCAATTAGAACCTAGCGATTGTCAGCCGAGAGTTCTACAATCGCTTGGGAGACAGGCTGTGCTACAGAAGTAACTATGCCCATTGCTACAGCTTTTGGGGAGAACAGGCATGCTCTGAGGGTGCCACTGGGGCTGGGACCGGTGGTTTACACCCATACCACAGTCTGCAAAACTCAGGAGACTCGCATATCAACAGTGCAGCAAGTGCAGCAGCCAACACTACCAGTAGCCATCCCCGAAGCCCATTTTCCAGCTATTAAAGCTACAGAAGGGACCCACCTAACCCAGAGAGCAGAGTCCGCCAGTCCTTCAAGTGAGAAAAGACCAGGGATTATTGATGTGGGATCCCCCAGCTTCCTATGCTGGTATGGGTCCATAGAGGTCCCTCTGTAGCCGACTAGGGATCAGAAGTGGACACAGAGTGGGACTGTGAGGCTTCAGAAAATGAAAGATCTCTGTGTTTGGAGCAACTGGATAGAAACCGAGAGTAAGCATCCATCCTCATATAGTGTGCTAGAAACCTGGGGTTTTGCGAAACCTATGCTAACAGAGCTCCTGACCTGTCCCCTCCTCGCACTTACACTCAGGTTCGAGCGCAAAATTAAGCCTACACCCTCCTCATCAAGAAAGAAGTCACTGTCTATGCCCCAGCAGGACAGGGTGATAGGCAAAAGCTACCAAAGTTTTCCCGCTTACAGAGACTGATACAGCGCAAGGTCGCCCTAGAGTATGGGTATGACTACCTCTATGCTCCCCAGGAGATTATGGAAAAAATTGAAACCAAACATGACATGTGGTCTGATGAAGCTGTGTGGGACTTTATGTTTGTTCCAAAGCCCTACAGAAATCAGACCAAACCTACATTGTGGAAAGAGTTCTTGGCTGTTAAAGAGAACTGGAGCTTTGGAAGATCCACACACAACGATAAAGTAATTGTGAAAAGACCAAAGAAGAGAAATATCAAGTGGTCTTGTAAAATCTGGGGTTTCAAAGGATGGAAGGATGGTTCAGATTCCCCATCCAGACTTTTACTACTGAACCACATTCCAATGTTTTTGGAAAAGGAAAGGAAAAGTTTTCAAGCTGCAAGGTCAATTGTCTCAAAGGATGACCAGCTGAGAGTTGTTCTACAGAGTTGAAGATTCAAAGTTGAAAGTTGTTGCCGGGGGGCAATCCCCCAACTCTCAATCCCCTTTCCCTTCTATCCTTGCAAAAAAAAGAAGGGGGTATCTGGGATTTGTCCTATAAACTAGGAGAAAAGGAACTTCTGGCAAAGAGGACTTCTCCTACTTTAAATGGACACTTTGCCAAGATGTTTTTTCAAAGAGACACTTTGTAAAGATCTTTGGGCCAGTTGGTCATTTTGAATGAAGGTGAAACATCAAGTTAAATGGCTGCTGCTATGTCAGAAGGCAGTTGCCCAGCTGTGGGAAAGACTTCCTCTGTTGCAAGCTCCTACTGTTGTTCTACAAGTAATGTGCCGAAGGAAGACTTCTGTTGCAAGTTCCTTCAGTGGTATAAGGCCACAATGAGTGAGATAACTTTAAATCCCCAAATATACTAGAGAAACTGTTGAATTTTGAAACTGCTTGCGTAAAGTTTAACACTATTTTGAAAAATGTCAGATAGATTGGTACAGGTGATACTCGAAAAATTTGAATATCGTGCAAAAGTTCATTTATTTCAGTAATGCAACTTAAAAGGTGAAACTAATATATGAGATAGACTCATTACATGCAAAGCAAGATAGTTCAAGCTGTGATTTGTCATAATTGTGATGATTATGGCTTACAGCTCATGAAAACCCCAAATCCACAATCTCAGAAAATTAGAATATTACATGCAATCAATAAAACAAGGATTGTACATAGAACAGTATCAGACCTCTGAAAAGTATAAGCATGCATATGTATACTGCCTCAATGTGGCGTGGCATGGAAGCTATCAGCCTGTGGCACTGCTGAGGTGTTATGGAAGACCAGGATGCTTCAATAGCACCTTCAGGTCTTCTGTATTGTTGGGTCTCATGTGTCTCATTTTTCTCTTGGCAATGCCCCATAGATTCTCTATGGGGTTCAGGTCAGGCGAGTTTGCTGGCCAATCAAGCACAGTAATCCCACGGTCATTGAACCAGGTTTTGGTGCTTTTGGCAGTGTGGGCAGGTGCCAAGTCCTGCTGGAAAATGAAGTCAGCATCCCCATTGAGCTTATCTGGGGAAGGAAGCATGAAGTGCCCCAAAATCTCCTGGTAGACAGCTGCATTGACCATGGACTTAATGAAGCACAGTGGACAAGAGGAATACGACATTTGAAGCCCATGTCCAGGATCCGTCTGTGTGTGGTGGCTCTTGATGCACTGACTCCAGCCTCAGTCCACTCCTTGTGAAAGTCCCCAACACCTTTGAATGGCCTTTTCCTGACAATCCTCTCCAGGCTGTGGTCATCCCTGCCGCTTGTGCACCTTTTCCTTCCACACTTTTCCCTTCCACATAACTTTCTATTAATGTGCTTTGATACAGCACTTTGGGAACATCCAACTTCTTTTGCAATTACCTTTTGAGGCTTTTCCCTCCTTAATCCTCCCCCAATTATGGTTTTCTTCACAACTGTCAGGTCAGCAGTCTTTCCCATGATTGTGATTCCTACTGAACCAGACAGAGAGACCAATTAAAGGCTCAGGAACCCATTGCAGGTGTTATGGCTTAATTAGAAGATTAGAGTGGGACACTTTGAGCCTAGAATATTGCACCTTTTCACAATATTCTAATTTTCTGAGATTGTGGATTTGGGGTTTCCATGAGCTGTAAACCATAATCATCACAATTATGACAAATCACGGCTTGCATGTAATGACTCTATCTCATATATTAGTTTCACCTTTTAAGTTGCATTACTGGAATAAATGAACTTTTGCACAATATTCTAATTTTTCGAGTATCACCTGTAGGATGTTATTGCTTTTTCAGGTCCACAAGGAGACAACGTGTCAAGGTTGCCCTTAAGGGGCAGGATTCATGATGATGCCTCTACGAGAATGTTAGTGGTAGATGCATGCCAGTGGGGAAACCGCCTCTGAGGAGAGGGTGTTTCCACCAATAGCTACTCAGGAATGTACATAAATTGTTTGCTTGAGTATGATTTTCTTCTTTTTTTTGCAGGACTGCAGGGAATCTTCAGGCCTTTGCTGAGGCAAATGTCCTATATGTGTATATAGTTATACTATTATGTAGCGATAGTCAGTCAGGATGTATTGTTTATGTTTACCCCCTCCTCCAATCATTTTTGGGGGGTTCACTAAACAAGTGCAATTGGTAGAGTTCCACTTAAACTGTGAAATGCTATTTTTGGCGGGCAGTGCATTGATGGTATACTGATAAAGTGCCAAAACATGGAATACCCCGCTTAGTCTTTTGATAGATTCTTGTAGGGGCGGTTGCCCAGAGCCAATGAGGACATGGCTCGCTTTGGCAGGGGGTGAATGTAGCGCCCTTCTAGTTTGGGTACTAGTGAGTGTATATAGTTTTTGTCTCTCTCTGCTTAACAGGAGAGTAGATAGGCAAATGTATATGCTATCTGCTTCTCAGAGAGCGATTTGAGTAAGGTCTGCTCAGTGTGCTCTGGTGCTGATTCATGTGGTCTGGAGAGTTTTACACTGTCCAATTGTATGTGTCCCTATTGGGCAGTGTGAGGAGAACCCAGCCAGTGACAGCAGGTGTATTTGAGGGTGGATCTGACCAACTAGCAGGGGAGTGGCCCCCACTGCATCTTGGGTGAACACCTTCATATAAAAGGGAGCACATGGGCTCAAGGTTTGGAATTCCAGCCCACCCATACCTGAGGGGTGGAGGCATGTATTCAGCTCATGGCTGCTAGGCCTGAGGTCCTATCCAGGAGGCTGCCAGTTGCTAGGCCTGGTCGAGGCCTATCCGGATGCTGAAGCTGCAGCCCAGAGTTCTTTAGAAGCTGACAGAGGAAGGACGTCTTTGCATTCGGTCTGATATCACCGTGGCAAAGTGTTGCTTGGAAGTTGGAAGGAGGCTACCGACTGTCCTGGGACATGGTGTGAGTACAGACCCGTGAAGGGATCCCTGAGACTGTGTTGCTAGAATTTCCCCTGCCCTTTTAATCAGCTAATTGGGTGTGCCAGCTAGAAAGGAGACACTGGTGAGTGTCTTGAAGAACAGAGTCTGGCTTATTCTGTCCTTACTGCTTAAAAAGGGACCTGTTCCACTAAAGTCAGACTGCTATAAAGTGCCATTGGTAGTCTGCTAAACTGAGTTAGAAAGGAGACGCTGGTTAGTGTCTTGAAGAAGCAAAGTCTGGCTTGTCCTTTATTGCATAAAGATGCACTTGTTTCATTAGGACCAACTTTGTTAAGTGCACCACTGAGATCAACCTGCTATACAGAGCTAGGGAGAAGTTGTCCTCAGCTGAAGTCAGTTAACTTGGAGTATCCTATGTTTTCCCTTCTCCTATCCAAGTTCTACAATAAAGCATTGAAAATTCATTCTCCAGACTGGTCATTGAAAACAAGCAGAATTGTGTGCGCATCTGGCAGTGTGAAATCCATGGTGACTGGCTGCAGGATAATCAGAGGGAGGCCCAGGAACAAATATAAATTACATTACCAGCTCCTTCAGGGGTACCGCTACAATAGCATTCATCTTGCCATCAATTTTGACCAAATTTCCTGTGCCTTTGTAGCTCACACATCCCCAAAACATCAGCCATCCACCTCCGTGTTTCACAGGCCTTGTTGACTCCTCTCCAAATGTAGGGTTTATGGTTGTGGCCAAAAAGCTCAATTTTGGTCTCATCACTCCAAATGACTTTGTGCCAGAAGGTGTGCTGTTTGTCTTATTGAAAGCGGGATACTTTGTGGCATTTGCCTAGTAATGGCTTTCTTCTGGCGACTCAACCATGCAACCCATCTTTCTTCAAGTGCCTCCTTATTGTGCATCTTGAAACAGCCACCCCACATGTTTTCAGAGAGTCCTGAAGTTATTTGTGGGTTTTTCTTTGCATCCCGAACAATTTTCCTGGCAGTTGTGGCTGAAATCTTAGTTGGTTTACCTGACTGTGGTTTGGTTTCAGCAGAACCCCTCATTTTCCACTTCTTGATTAGAGTTTGAACACTGCTGATTGGCATTCTCAATTCCTTGGATATCTTTTTATATCCCTTCCCTGTTTTATACAGTTCAACTACCTTTTCTTGCAGATCCTTTGAAAATTCTTTTGCTTTCCCCATGACTCAGAATGCAGAAACGTCAGTGCAGCACTGGATGAAAGATGCAAGGGTCTGTCAGGAGTCCAGAAACGCATTGACCTTTTACACACACACACACTAATTACAGGCAAACAGATCATAGGGGAGGATGGTTACCTTTAATAGCCATTCAAACCACTTTGTGTCAACTTGTGTGCATGTTATCAGGCACACCAGGGTATGTAAACTTTTGATCAGGGTCATTTGGGTAATTTCTGTTGTCATTATAATTTAAAAAGAGTAAACACAGTTGATTGATAATAAATGGCTTCAGCCAAACACTAACCACAAGTGAAAGAAAAGTTTTTGTGTTCTCATTCATATTCTCTGAAAAATGACCAAGAAATCATAAATTCTGCCAGGGTATGTAAACTTATGAGCACAACTGTATGTTAATTAGCCTTCTAGTGGCACCTTTTGTAAAGCCAGTTTGGTCTTTATGTACCAATGTTGGAAGTATACCGACTAATCTATTCGCTAGCATTTTAGCGTAGATCTTGAGAACAAGATTTAGGGGGGATATGGGGCGAAAGTTTTTACGTTCCATTGGTTCCTTCCCCGGTTTTGGCAATGTTACTACAAGTGCTGTAAGCATTTCTGTTGAAAAAGATGAGGAGTAGAGTTGAGCGAACCCGGACTGTAAAGTTCGGGTCCGTACCGAACTTTGGGGTGTCCGGGACCCGGACCCGGACTTTTCAAAAAAAGTCCGGGTTCGGGTCCGGCCCAGGGCCTGTGGGGTTTCAAGCCATGCCTGGGCTTGAAATGTCAGGCCCAAGCGAGTTGAGATGAGGAGTAGAAAAAGTTGTCTTTACGAATGTCGTGAACATCATTGTAACGGTTTTGGCCCCTTCCTTGGTTACCTTGCATTTTTGAAAGCGGGGTATAGGGGGGATTTAGAACAAGAGTTCTAGATGCGATTTTACGATCGCTTATCTAATCAGCCATATGAAGGTTGTAACCATGTATTTCTGGTTTGACCGAAATGTTTTCCACGGTGATCTTCCGATTAATTGTATGTCAACACGAGTATTCAAATGTATGGGACCGTCTTAAATACTAAAGAACCAGTAAAAAGTCTCTTATACTTACTCTTGTGTTTTTGAAAAGAAAGTGAAC
>BLSH010070830.1:46463-63682 GCA_018402905.1 Glandirana rugosa | reverse complement strand
CAACTCAAAGCAGCGGTATGTGAAATCTCTAATTTCTGCTATCTGTCCTCAGAGCAACAGCACAGACAGCAGTAGTAAAGTAATCTATCTCAGGATGCAGGATGAGGTCTTAAAATGTCTCAAATATGTCCCTCAAGCTTTCAGCTTCCTTTCCCTACACTAACCCAAGGAGCATGTGACTGCAGCACTGTGACTCCAGCTTATAAAGAGGCTGGGTCACATGATGCACTGGCCAATTACAGCCATGCCATTATTAGGCATGGCTGTGATGGCTTCTAAGGGCAAACCAGTGAAACGCTTGTTGATTGGCTGCCCTGCAGCTTCTCAACACGTGGAGTAAAATAGCAGAACCCCGGACCGAACCCGAACGATTTTTGAAATGTCCGGGTCCGGGTCCGTGCCACGGACACCCGAAAGTTCGGTACGGACCCGAACGTTACAGTCCGGGTTCGCTCAACACTATTTAGAAGGTTAAAAGAACATACAGTTTTTGGATACAGAGTAGCATATGTTTACAATCTATGGTACAGAATAAACATTATATTGTTATCTAGTGTGAGAGGAGCGCAAATGAAAAACAACTATATTATGAGAGATTCAGATTGGAATATTGGGAGTAATGTAGTCGTAAGTATTTTTGAGCTTTGTACAACAGCTTAGGAGTTGTCCCAATAATTCCATTTTTTATTAAAGCTTTTTAAATTGTGATTAAGGGTGAAGTGTATATATTCGGTTCTTCTGATGAGCTCCATTCTAGACAAAACCTGTGACCATGGTAGTATAGTGGATCTCCAGTTAAATGCTATCATCCATTGGATTGCACTGCATAATGAGTGGATTTTCTGATATACCTTTGGAAGCAGCATTGTGGAATAATCCAGAGTTTGATCATTTGATGATATTTGAGGACAGTAAAGTTTGGTAGCAAAAGAGGATTAATACAATAGGTCAAATACATGATAAAAACATAATACTAACATATGAGAAACTAAGTGAACAATATAACCTCCCTAGTAGACAGATTTATAGGTACTTACAGCTTCCACATTTACTAGTACAGTTCGGAAAAGAGGAACCAAAAATTTCCAAATACCCCCTTATAGGGATACTAAAATCACAAGGGCCGAAGGGGTTAATATCAAAGTTTACACTTATTACAGGGTAAGACAGGTAAAGAACCCGTGAGAGCAAGGGGTACAGTAAATGGCAGGAAGTTATCCCGGACATGACAAACCGGGAGTGGGAGGAGGTCTGTTCCTCACACCTGAACGCATCACCAGCAATTAACAATAAAATAATACAGCTAAATATAATGCATCAGACTTATCTCAGTCCAGACAAGCTGTATAAAATGGGACAAATGGCAGGATCAAAATGTGCAAGATACGGACGGGATGGAACAGACTTCCTCCACCTAATGTGGTTTTGTGATAAAATAAAGGGATATTGGTATCAAGTTATTAGCAAACTGGAAAAAATTATTGAGAGCCCTGAATCAGACACGATAGAAGTGTGCTTATTGGGGTTGGTGGAGGGGAAAAGATGGCCTAGACATATTAAGACATTAGTAAAGGAAGTGTTATTCCTCGCAAGGAAACAAATAGTGGAAAGATGGATTCAGCCAATACCACCAACAGTTAGTCATTAGGTAAAAGCTGTAAATCAGGTTACACCATTTGAAAAAATAATGTACGAAAACAGGGGAAATACACAAAAATATGTGAAAATGTGGGATAAGTGGAATAATCCCATTTGACAATGGGTCTGAAATAAGGAGGGAACGAAAAAAAAAAAGAAATAGCGACCAGAGTATGGAAGTGGTTAAAATAAGAAATGTATATGATAATTGGCAATGTTAAGAATAAATAATGAAGCTGTATTGTAATCACATGTGAATGTAAGATTCAAAATAAAGAGTGTTTAAAAAAAAAAAAAAAAATGGTTGCTGAGAATGTTAGTGGTAGATGCATGCCAGTGGGGAAACCGCCTCTGAGGAGAGGGTGTTTCCACCAATAGCTACTCAGGAATGTACATAAATTGTTTGCTTGAGTATGTTTTTCTTCTTTTCTTTGCAGGACTGCAGGGAATCTTCTGGCCTCTGCTGAGGCAAATGTCCTATATGTGTGTATAGTTATACTATTATGTAGCGATAGTCAGTCAGGTTGTATTGTTTATGTTTACCCCCTCCCCCAATCATTTTTGTTTGGCGGGGGGTGCACTAAACAAGTGCAATTGGTAGAGTTCCACTTAAAACGTGAAATACTGAGCACAACCAAAACATCTGTGTCTATCGGGTGTGTTGGTTACATTAACACCCCCCAATTATTGCTATTTTTGGCGGGGGTGCATTGATGGTATACTGATAAAGTGCAAACATGAATATTTCATACAACTGAGATATTTTGTAACTACTGGCCTATATATAGGGTATGCCCCATGGCCCTGTTCATTTGTTCCCTTTTCCCCTTTCCACAACATGGGATACTCCGCTTAGTCTTTTGATATATTTTTGAAGGGGCGGTTACCCAGAGCCAATGAGGATATGGCTCACTTTGGCAGGGGGTGAATGTAGCACCCTTCCAGTTTGGGTACTAGTGAGTGTATATAGTTTTTGTCTCTCTCTGCTTAACAGGAGAGTAGATAGGTGAATGTATATGCTATCTGCTTCTCAGAGAGCCTTAATTTGAGTAAGGTCTGCTCAGTGTGCTCTGGTGCTGATTCATGTGGTCTGGAGAGTTTTACACTGTCCAATTGTATGTGTCCCTATTGGGCAGTGTGAGGAGAACCCAGCCAGTGACAGCAGGTGTATTTGAGGGTGGTTCTGACCAACTAGCAGAGGAGTGGCCCCCACTGCATCCTGAGTGAACACCTTCATATAAAAGGGAGCACATGGGCTCAAGGTTAGGAATTCCAGCCCACCCATACCTGAGGGGTGGAGGCGTGTATTTGGCTCATGGCTGCTAGGCCTGAGGTCCTATCCAGGAGGCTGCTGATTGCTAGGCCTGGTCAAGGCCTATCCGGATGCTGAAGCTGCAACCCAGAGTTCTTTAGAAGCTGACAGAGGGAGGACGTCCTTGGATTCGGTCTGATATCACAGTGACAAGAACTCTTGAAGAACAGAGTCCAGCTTATTCTGTCCTTACTGCTTAAAAAGGGACCTGTTCCACTAAAGTCAGCCTGCTATAAAGTGCCATTGGTAGTCTGCTACACTGAGTTAGAAAGGAGACGCTGGTTAGTGTCTTGAAGAAGCAAAATCTGGCTTGGCCTTTATTGCTTTTTTTTTTTTTAAATCAAACAAATGTTTATTGTCGACATCATCAATACAGATAAAAGGCAATTGACATACAGGAAATAAACAGTAAAGTAAATGCATATCTTCAGCTTGCATTACAGTCTAGAGCTAGATTGCATTTCCCTTTCTAATTGATGATTCAGTCCAATTACCAGTTACACTGTAATTGTCCCTGACTAGGCATATAAATCACATATCTGATGGTATTCTGAGCCTATACCAGCCTTTCTAATGTCACCCATCTTACCCCGATCTCCTCCACCCCTTTTTAGTGGGAACTTTAGAGTATTGTATATTCCCAATTCCTCAAATGCCCTGCAGTAGTCTTAGATTGACCAACTCCAGAGGGCTCAGGCCCGGGGGGGGGGGGGCAGTCATGGTGCCCTTTATTGCTTAAAGATGGACTTGTTTCATTAGGACCAACTTTGTTAAATGCACCACTGAGGTCAGCCTGCTATACAGAGTTAGGGAGAAGTTGTCCTCAGCTGAAGTCAGTTAACTTGGAGTATCCTATGTTTCCCCTTCTCTTATCCAAGTTCTATAATAAAGCATTGAAAATTCATTCCCCAGACTGGTCATTGAAAACAAGCAGGATTGTGTGTGCATCTGGCAGTGTGAAATCCATGGTGACTGGCTGCAGGATAATCAGAGGGAGGCCTGGGAACAAATCTAAATTACATTAGCAGCTCCTTCGGGGGTACCGCTACAATAGCATTCATCTTGCCATCAATTTTGACCAAATTTCCTGTACCTTTGTAGCTCACACATCCCCAAAACATCAGCCATCCACCTCCGTGTTTCACAGGCCTTGTTGACTCCTCTCCAAATGTAGGGTTTGTGGTTGTGGCCAAAAAGCTCAATTTTGGTCTCATCTCTTCAAATGAATTTGTGCCAGAAGGTGTGCTGTTTGCCGTATTGAAAGCGGGATACTTTGTGGCATTTGCGTAATAATGGCTTTCTTCTGGCGACTCAACCATGCAGCCCATCTTTCTTCAAGAGCCTCCTTATTGTGCATCTTGAAACAGCCACACCACATGTTTTCAGACAGTCCTGAAGTTATTTGTGGGCTTTTCTTTGCATCCCATATCATTTTCCTGGCAGTTGTGGCTGAAATTCTAGTTGGTTTACCTGACCGTGGTTTAGTTTCAACAGAACCCCTCATTTTCCACTTCTTGATTAGAGTTTGAACACTGCTGATTGGCATTCTCAATTCCTTGGATATCTTTTTATATCCCTTCCCTGTTTTATACAGTTCAACTACCTTTTCCCACAGATCCTTTGAAAATTCTTTTGCTTTCCCCATGACTCAGAATCCAGAAACGTCAGTGCAGCACTGGATGAAAGATGCAAGGGTCTGTCAGGAGTCCAGAAACGCATTGACCTTTTACACACACACACTAATTACAGGCAAACAGATCATAGGGGAGGATGGTTACCTTTAATAGCCACCAGGGTATGTAAACTTTTGATCAGGATAATTTGGGTAATTTCTGTTAACATTATAATGATAATACGAGTGAAAGTAACGTTTTTGCGTTCTCATTCATATTCTCTGAAAAATGGCCAAGAAATAATAAATTCTGCCAGGGAATGTAAACTTATAAGCACAACTGTATGTTAATTAGCCTTCTAGTGGCATCTGAGGACTGGTGACCTTTTGGCATCTGAGGACTGGCGACCTTTTGTAAAGCCAGTTTGGTCTTTATGTATCAATGTTGGAAGTATACCTACTAATCTATTCGCTAGCATTTTAGCGTAGATCTTGAGAACAAGATTTAAGAGGGATATGGGGTGAACGTTTTTACGCTCCATTGGTTCCTTCCCCAGTTTTGGCAATGTTACTACAAGTGCTGAAAGCATTTCTGTTGAAAAAGATGAGGAGGAGGCAACGTTATTGTAAAGTTCACACAAGTGTGGGGTGAGGTTTTTGTGGAATGTTTTAAAGTATTCTCCGGTTAGACCATCAGGGCCTGGAGATTTAGAGTTAGGTAATTTTTCTATTACTTTTCTGATTTCGTCTGTAGAGAATGGTGAATTTAGAGATAAAATTTGGTCTTGTAATAATGAAGGGAGTGTGATATGGTCTAGGAAGGATTAGATTTCTTCCTTCAATGGTTTGTTGGGTATTTTTGTCATCGCTGATATTGTACAGGTTGCTGTAGTAGCTGCTAAATGCATCGGCCATTGATTGGGGGTTTAGAAGTTTTTCATGAGTGGTTGGATGGTAAAGGTATGCTATTTTAGTTTTTGTGCGGTGTCCTTTAATGCAGAGAGCCATGGCTTTCCCCGCCTTGTTACCAGTTACATATGTTTTAGGTTTAAGCTTATGTTGCATGCTTTCAAAGTTTTCTAGTAACAAGGCATGGAATTCATGACGCAATTTGAAGATTTTGGATTGCAGTTTTAGGGATGGGTGAGATTTGTTTTCAGTATCTGCAGCTTCAATGTCAGCTGTCAGGCCTGTTAAATGCCGCATCCATCTTTTTTTCAGTTTGGTTTCAAGTTGTGTAAAAAAATCCCTTAATGTAGACTTTGTGGGCATTCCACCAGATCGCTGGGTCAGATACTGAACCTGTGTTGGTGTTGAAAAATTCATCCAGGCGTTTGGTTAGATATTCAGTGTTGTTGGGGTTTTGTAGGAGAAAATTGTTTACTCTCCACACATAGGATTGGGGTTGTGGTGAATTTGTGATTTTAATGCTTACAGGTGCATGATCTGACCAGGAGATAGTGTGGATTTGAGATGAATGAATACTTTGCAGTAGCCATTTATCAGTAAGAAAGAGGTCAATGCGTGAATATGCATTGTGGCGCGGGGATAGATATGCGTAATCTCTCTCCTTCCGCGTGACAACACCTCCATGCATCGTATAGCTCACTGTCTGATATAAGCTTATTAAAGGGTGAGGTAAACCTTTTGGGTCCAGAAGATGTATCAATTTCATAGTTGGGCACTAGGTTGAAGTCCCCACATATTAACAAATGTCCTTGTTGTAGTTCTTTGATTTTCTTAAAGGTAAATTTAAGAAATGACATTTGTTGTTGGTTGGGAGCATACAGTGAAGCTATGGTATATTGAGAATTTTCTATGGTACAGTTGATAATTATATACCTGCCCTCTGGATCAAGGGTGCAATTATGCAGTTGGAAAGAGATAGTGTCTCTTATGGCAATGAGGGCGCGTTGTTTTTGTGTATAGCTGGCTTTGTAGATGTGTGGGTAGGCTTTGTGTTGGCATAGTGGGGTGGATTCTCTGGCAAAGTGCGTTTCTTGAATGCATAAAATGTCACAGTTGTTAGACAGTGCTGTTTTCCATAATGATGCTCTTTTTGCTGGATGGTTTAAGCCTTTTGTGTTGAGAGATAAGATGTTGATGGTCATGGTGAAGTGTGGTTGTTTAGGGCGCGAGGATGTTACAGACTCACGTTTAGGTGTTCAGGAAGTGATCTTGGCAGTAGCTCCTTTGATGTGTCCTGTTACTTCTGTGTTCTGGTAATCTGGTGGTGAGAAAATTCAGTACTGTACTGCAATATCCGTTCAGTCTGTGGTGAAGGAGAAACAATGGTAAGTTTCTTAACAAATAACAATGGTTTGTTCCGAGTGTATGTTTTCTACAGCTGGAATTAAACCTTCAACAGGTTATTCAGAAGGCAGTTTGTGTATGGAGAACAAAGAAAAGAAAAAAGAATGTAATAAAAAAAAAACAAAAGTAAAAGTCAGCAGTTATTCAGTGGAGAGCCGACCATATGCACGGGGGATAAGTTCAAAATCTGGTGGTTTCTAACCAGAAGCCTGACCAGGGAGCTGTGAGGAGTATGGGAAAGACTCCAGCGGGCTATGTTATTTATATTTGGCAGTGCTGTTTTCCTTTCTTTTGTACTTGTGCTGTGGAGGACCGCTAAAGTGGGCTTCATTTTTTTTGGGTAGTTCTGGGATTATGTCCCAGGAGTGTAGAAGCCTCAAACTATCTTTGGGATTAGAGACCGTGAAGGTTGTTCCATCTCGGTTGATCACTATGGCAGCTGGGTAGCACCATTTATATGATATTTTGTGATTGTTTAATGCTTTGGTGATCATCTTCATTCGTCTCCTCAGATTGAGGGTATATTGAGAAAGATCTGTGTATAGTTGCACCCTGTTATAGGGTGCTGGTAGTTCTGGGGTGGATCTAGCTTTGGAGAGGAGTTGCTCTTTAGCTGGATAAAAATGGATTTTCATTAGAATATCTCTTGATATTGATGCTTCCAAATGTTTGGGCTATGGAATGCGGTGAATTCTGTCAATAGTGCACTCAATGGGTGACACCTCCAGGAGTAGGGTAGAGATCATGTGAGTGGCATATCTGTGCAAATCTGAGGGTGGGATGGATTCGGGTGTATTCGGGCACTCCGCGTAGCTTAACATTGTTACGACATGAACGGTCCTAGAGATCTGCCAGCTTCACTTTGATCCAATCGTTATCATTGTTTTGATCATTATACGCGTCTATCAGATCATTTACTGTGGCTGTACATTCATCCATCTTGCTTTCAATGTAATGCACTCTCTCTCCCATGCCTTGCATTTCAGCTGTGAATTTATGTATAAAGAAGGAGAAGCTAGTTACCAGGGATAACTGAAACAAAAGAAGCATTTCTTTCATTGTTGTGTTGAGAACAGGCTGTCCTGCTGTGGGGAAGGACACCATGGATGACTGTAAATTGAGGCCTATCTGATTCGGGTGCTCGTTTGTACTCACTGTGCCTGAGGCCTTGTGGGGGGAATCCATCCTCACCCTTGCTTTGGTTGGGCTGATCAGAACCGGGCTTGTAGGAGTGGATCCCCGATTACATGCAGACTGTGTTGAGGTGTCCCATTCTCCTTCATCCTCGTTTGGGAGATCAGTGTATGAGGATGAAGCTCTGGAGTCCGTGCCGCCAGCTCCATCTTGTGCTCAGTATCTGCTTAGAGTAGATTAGAATAGAATAGAGAATAACAGAATAGTATTGAAATAGACAACAGATTAAAATAGAATAGAATGAATATAACCATCTTCCGAAAATCAAATTTCAAATAGAATAGATTTGAATTATGATAGAAAATATTAGAATAGAATAGAATAGAATAGAAAAGAAAATAATAAAATAGAAATGAATATTATAGAATAAACAATTAAAACATGAATATAATAAAACATAGAATAGAATAGATTAGAATAGAAAGAATATAACCATTCCCCATAATTCAAATAGAATCAATTCAAATTTGAATAGAATAGAAAAGAATAGATTTGAATCGGAAGATGGTTATATCCATTCTATTCTGTTGCTTTTTTCTATACTATTGTGTTATTTTCTATTCTATTCTACTCTGTTCTTTTCTATTTTATTCAACATCAAATTTATTCTTTTTGAATTATGGAAAATTGTTATATTATTTCTATCCTATTGCTTTTTTAATTCTATTATTTTCTATTCTATTCGAATTTTAGAAGGTGGTTATAATCATTCTATTTTATTCTATTTTTTAAATTAGATTCTATTTCTTTTTATTCTATTCTATTCCATTCTATTCTGTTCTTTTATTTTCTATCCAATTTTGTTCTATTTTACTCTATTATATTATATTATTTTATTTTCTGTTATATTCTTTTCTATTGTGTTCTATTTTTTTCTATTCTAGTCCTTTTTTTTTGCTATTCTATTTTATTCTCTTTGGAAATTGGAATACTATTAGAATTCAAAAACGATTCAAATTTAAAAACAATTTAAATTCAAAAACTTTTTGAATTAGAAAACTTTTCGAAATTGATTTGAAAACTTTTCAAATCTATGAATAAACAAAATAAATTCAGAAAAATTAATTAAACGAATAAAACAAATCTAACTAAACAAATTTATGTAGAAAACAAATCGATACAAAACAATTTTTTTTGTTCTGCACATGCCTAGTGTTAAAGCCTACCTTTCTTGCTACAAGAGGTTAAGTATTGTTATATAAAACAACAGCTGTGCAAATGATGTTTCTGAATGAAATTAAATTAAGAGATTTTCTTAGTTTATTGTTATCCATCTGGATCCATAACAAAATACTTTATCACTTATCAAATTGGCTTCTTTTTTTTTTTCATTTCAAATAATGGGTAATGTTTAAACAGCGTATGAGGATGACAAATATGAGGCCAAGTATGTCAAGCTGTAACAACCATGCCTAAAATGAGGTGAGGCTTCTGACACTACCTGTCACCCACATGTTATGCTGTTAACATATTTACTTGAGTGATTTGACAACAGCTCGTACCTTCCGCAATGTAGTTCAAACAATTAACAATTCAATCCAAAGAGTTGTGATGGCATTCAATAGAGGTGAAGCTTAAGCAGTAATTTTATTGAAAAATTCAAAGTTTCAAGATAACATCCATGAAATGTACAGGCAGGAACATACAAGGCAGTGCAGAAATGTGCAGATGGATTAACGCGTTTCACGAACCTTTGTTCGCTTAATCATATTATGATAATCATCGGATTACGATTGAGCGAACGATGGTTCGTGAAACGTGTCAATCCATCTGCACATTTCTGCCATGCCTTGTATGTTCCTGCCTGTACATTTTATGGATGTTATCTAGAAACTTTGGCTTTTTCAATAAAATGACTACTTAAGCTTCACCTCTGTTGAGTGCCGTCACAACTCTTTGGATTGAATCGTTGCACAGCTTACGGACTGGATGAATGATTATTACTCACCTGAGCGGCTTCCTCTCTTTCATACTTGTTGATTTCAAACAATTAACACCTGTCTCAGACTATATATTCAACAAAAACCAGTGGGCATTTAGAGGTACAAGTAGCTGGCAAAAAAAGGTGCAAGCATTACAAACCTTGTAAAATTAACTAACAAAAAGGTTGCAGCGCTCAAAATAATAAACATAAATAAAAAAGTGAACCAAATATTAAAAACCATATTGTAAAGAGTCCATTAGAATCAAAAGTCCAATCAATAGTGCAAGTGTAGTGTCTTTCTATAGAAGAATAAGAACCATCCACTGTGCAGAAGATGAACAAGGTGCCGCTTATCCTCCACCCTTTATGCACGCACCATATCCCCTGAAGACGTGCGTGCATTTGAAACGCGTTGAGCGGGGACTACGTGCTGACGTCACATCGCCGTTTCTGGGACAGTGGCCATTTTAGTAACTTCAGCTGAGTCAATCAAGAAATGTCCAGTTGAATGTGATCAACTAGCTATAACATGACCAGGTTTTGTCAAAAGCTTCACAGATACTAAGGACTTGATTTACTAAAGCAAATGACTAAAATCATTGGAAAATCGGTATGGCATGCATGCATGTACAATCTCAAACTGTGTAGATGGTACATAGATATTCAAATGCAAGAAATGATGAGATATGCAGGTGCAAAGTAGCAGGTTTATAAAATCTCATGTGCCATGCTAACAGGACATTAAAGGAATTACGTATGTAATGGTATTTATCAATAGAATCACCATTCCGAATACCGATCCGGGTGTGTGTTTTTTTTTTTTTTTGTTTTGTTTTTTTGTCCTTTGCCAGTCCCTCTTTTTCAAATTGTCAGCCTTAGTTTTATGACTGCTACACTGGTGGTCCGCCTTTTTTGTTATTTTATTTATTTATTTTTTATAGTTTTTACATTTCTGTCAGTCCTCAATTTAAAGTGCACCAAACACATATTTCTAAGTTTCTATTAAATTTGGGTACTAAGGCCCCCATCATGTCTGGGAGGCCAACAAGGAGAGGCAGATATTCCCATGCCACTATGAGGGGGTCAGCAGCATCTGTGTCCACAGGCAAAGGTGGACATGGACTGTCCTTAGGCAGGGAACATTTGTCTCTGTTTTGTGATGTTGCCCATGTTATTCAGATACAGCAGAGGAGGTGGTGGACTGGCTTACTAAATCCTCCTCATCCTCCTCATCCTCTTTGACTTAAGATGACACTAGTGCGCAGTCCACCGCAGCTGCCAAAGTGGCTTATTCTGCCTCCTTGTCCACAGCTACTCCTGCCATAGCCCCAGCATCATGCATGGAGGAGTCAGCTGAATTATTTGAACACAGCCTCAGCCACTTGCTTCTTGAGGATGCACAGACATTACTTGATTCTGATGTTGATTCTGAGGTAGAGGGAGGGAGTAACATGAGCCTACAGAGAGGGAAGAACACTGATAAACAATAAATTGGAAGTCATGTTCCCTCAGCCACAGTGTATTGCCATGTTGGCTCCAGTGATGATGAGGATGCAGGGGATCAGGATGATGAGGTCACTTGGGTACCGGGTAGAGTAGTGGAGGAAAGTGAGGGGGAGAAGCAACACCAATGAGGCAGAATGTCCTCCAGAGGCAGCCATCATGGATGAGTAGAGAGCAGCCACCCTATTACATCAGATTGTGGAGCTGTTATCCCCCAGCCCCAGTTCAGCTCTGTGGGCCTTTTTTAGCACATTTGCAGCCGTTTGCACTGTTGCAATTTGCAATTTCTGCTGCCAGCAGATCACACGTTCCAAAAACACCAGCCATTTGGGTGCCACATGCTTGACAAGACATTTAACCTCCCACCACTCAGACCATTAGCAAGAACACCTGAAAGATACATACAAGAGACATAATTCTTTTCCTCCTTGCTCCTTTCATATCTACCCCCTCTATATCAAAAATAAGTAACACATTTTTGGAATTTTACTAAATCTGCAGGGGACAAAGGTGTAATCCATTCGATGGAAGGACACCACACATACTTTCTCCTAGATCCGGGGGATAGATGAGGAGACACTGCAGGTGTCTCCCCTTTATAACTCCATCCAGTGGGTGTGTTTTTGCCCTCGTAAACTGGGGTGCATTCCAGCCTGGCCCCCAGGGGAGTGACACTCCGCGCAACCCCACCCGGCAGGACGGTGTCCCGCGTCAGAAGTCCGCCAACGCACATGGGGGCAGAAGCTACAGCCAGTGGGCTCCACCCCCAGGTTGCCAGGCACCACACCAAGGGAAGGGAGAAAGCCCCCTTAGAACTAGCACACCTACTCTTTATGCATTTTAGACATATGATTTTCCAAGATCCTACTCTTCTTTGGTTGCTTTTCTTTTAACAACATGTATCTGTACAGCTAGTGAACAATCCATGCTCACCACTATTATTGTAAATGGTTACCTGCTCTCAGTTGCTCACCGCCCTGTTATTTTCCTAGTGAATTTTATATATAGTATCTCACAAAAGTGAGTACACCCCTTACATTGTTGTATATATTTTATTATATCTTTTCATGTGACAACATTGAAGAAATTACACTTTTCTACAATGTAAAGTATTGAATGTACAACTTATATAACAGTGTAAATTTGCTGTACCCTCAAAATAACTCAACACACAGCCATTAATGTCTAAACCACTGGCAACAAACGTGAGTACACCCCTTAGTGAAAATGTCCAAATTGGGTCCAATGTGTCAATATTTTGTGTGGTCACCATTATTTTCCAGCATTGCCTTAACCCTCTTGGGTATGGAGTTCACCAGAGCTTCACAGGTTGCCAATGGAGTCCTCTTCCACTCCTCCATGACGACATCTAAAAGGATTTTAGAGACCTTTCGCTCCTCCACCTTACATTTGAGGATGCCCCACAGATGCTCAATAGGGCTTAGGTCTGGAGACATGCTTGGCCAGTCCATCACCTTTACCCTCAAGCTCCTTTAGCAAGGCAGTGGTCATCTTGGAGGTGTGTTTGGGGTCATTATTATGTTGGAAGGCCCTGCGGCCCAGTCTCTGAAGGGAGGGGATCATGCTCTGCTTCAGTATGTCACAGTACATGTTGGCATACATGGTTTCTTCAATGAACTGTAGCTCCTCGGTGCTGGCAGCACTCATGCAGCCCCAGACCATGACACTCCCACCACCATGCTTGACTGTAGCCAAGACACACTTGTCTTTGTACTCCTCACCTGGTTGTCACCACACACACTTGACACCATTTGAACCAAATAAGTTTATCTTGGTCTCATAAGACCACAGGATATGGTTCCAGTAATCCATGTCCTTAGTTTTCTTGTCTTCAGAAAACTGTTTAAAGGCTTTCTTGTGCATCATCTTTAGAAGAGGCTTCCTTCTGGAAGCCATGCAGACCAATTTGATGCAGTGTGCGGCGTATGCTCTGAGCACTGACAGGCTGCCCCCCCCACCCCTTCAACCTCTGCAGCAATGCTGGTAGCACTCATACGTCTATTTCCCAGAGACAACCTATGGATATGATGCTGAGCATGTGCACTCAACTTCTTTGGTCAACCATAGCGAGGCCTGTTTTGAGTGAAACCTGTCCTGTTAAACCGCTGTATTTATATAATAAAATATTTACAAAAATGTGAAGGGTGTACTCACTTTTGTGAGATGCTGTATGTTAATACCCTTACTTTGGTACTTGGAGATGGAAGTGTCATCATTGCCTCTCTTGAGGTTATCTTTTTGCTAATAGTGTATGAATTTCTTGGTTTTGTAAAAAAAAAAATCTTTATTTTCTAATAAAAAAAAATGTAAAACTGACAAACCCGGTGCACATATCTGATCTTATGGTATTTCTTGAGAAGGACAGCTCCAGTAAAAACATTTTTTAAAGTATTTTTTGAAATATTCATTTTCTTCACAGAAATCTTATTTATAAGTGTCAAAATAAAATATGAATGTTACCCTTTTACTGCCAGGCCCAGCCTCCCTGGTAGATGCAAGAAAGAGAAGTTGACTCAATGAGCTACTGCATACGTATGCATGGGACTGCTTTTCCGGTTCTGTGCTATCTTGTTGGTCACTAGAACAGCAGCGCTATATTTGAAATCAGCTGAAGATTTTACACTCACCCTTACCACTGGAAACTTTTAAACAAGTGATAAATTGGACAGAGCTTTCTTCAACATTAGGATAGCTTTATGTTTAAAGGATAAGTTATCTTAAATAAATAAATGAATGACACCCGGATGCTTTATGCCCTCTGGTCTAGCTTGGCTCCATACGCCCAACTGCCCCTTGTGTTGATGGGTGACTTTAATGCCATACTAGAGGGGTTGGATACCTCTAACCCAACCAGGAGCTGTTCGCAGGACCTGGGGGCGTGGGCGGAGGGGTCGGGCTTAACGAAAATTTGGCGGTGGAAGCACCTGGGAGTTAGAAGTTACTCACATCTGTCCTCGACGCACCGTTCTGCAGCCAGGATAGATCTGGGGTTTGGAAACAATCCTATGCTTTCCAGGGTGAAGGGGGTGGAATATCTTGCAGGGGGTATATCGGATCACTCTCCTCTACTCCTGACCCTCTCCCTTGGGAGGGTGGGGAGGGGAGGATGGAAGATCTCTCCGGGATAGTTGCAACATGAACAGGTCCAAGCCAGAATTCAAACCGCTACCTCCACCTACTGGGCTGACAATGAGGGCTCGGCCCACCCTGGGATGCAGTGGGATGCATATAAAGCAGTTCTTAGGGGCGAGTGTATTTCAGCTGTTAAGGGGGTGAGAAGAGATCACAACTCAGAACTCGAGGTCCTACAGGATGCTGAAAGGGAGTGCTCGGGAAGGTTTGCAGATTCCCCATCCAATGATACCTACAGGGAATTGCTAAATGCCAGAAGGAAATTTTCAATGCACTTTTCAGATCTAGCACATACGGAGGTCGGACACAGGGCGGCCTCGGTGTTTGCGGAAGGGGACAAAAATGGTAAGCTATTGGCCATGCTGGTGGCTGACTTTCACCCTATTACCAGTGTCCCCGCTTTGAGGGGGTCGGGAGGGGAATTGATCACAGACTCTGACGAGATACTGGCCGAGTTTGTCAGTTTTTTTTCTACATTGTACGACCCTGTGGCTCCATACGATGGGTCAAAACTAGACTCACTGTTGGGAGGGTTGGATATCCCCCAGCTGACTGATCATGACAGGGAAATCCTGGACGCCCCGATTACTCGCAAAGAAATTGAGAGAGCAGTCTTTTCTTTCCCCCCAAATAAGGCTCCTGGGCCTGATGGATTCCCCATTGATCTATATAAAAATAATATAGAGAATTTGGCCCCTAGACTGAATAAATTGTTTGCAGAATGTCTGGAGGGAGAGTTTCTTCCACCTTCTATGTTGGAAGCGTACATGGTCCTCCTCCTAAAACCAGGTAAGGACCCTCTTGACTGCGCCTCTTACCGACCGATAGCCCTGCTAAATTCGGACCTGAAAATACTTACCAAGGTGCTGTCCTCTAGACTGGCGGGTGTGATTACTTCATTGGTGGATCCGGACCAGACTGGTTTCATGCCTGGTAAATCAACAGATACAAATTTACGCCGCCTGTTTACCCACTTACAGTTACCGGGGAACGATCCTGATACGCGTATTATAGTGTCGATTGACATAGAGAAAGCATTCGACTCGGTAGACTGGCACTACATGACCAGAGTCTTGGAGCCCATGGGTTTCGGACAGCACTTTCGGAAATGGGTGGCATTATTATATAGTAAACCTAGGACGGCGGTAAGATCGGGCAATCTAATATCCCCATACTTTGCGATAGGAAGGGGGACCAGACAGGGCTGCCCCCTTTCCCCCTTCCTGTTTGCATTAATGATGGAACCCATAGCAGTGGCTCTGAGATCCTCCCCGAGCATTCAAGCCATTAAGGTGGGCAACATAAGAGAATCCCTTGCACTCTATGCAGATGACTTGCTCCTTTTCCTGGAGGACCCTGCGGAGTCCCTGAAGGCGGCCCTGATCATACTGAATGACTTCTCGGTGTACTCGGGGTTAAGAGTGAATTGGAGCATGTCGTCCATCCTCCCTTTGGGCGAAGGGGCGCGAGAGATAGCGGACCCAGACTTGCCACTTAAGTGGGTCTCGTCGATTACATACTTGGGAGTAAAGGTGACGGCGAGGGTACAAGACTACTTCCAGATAAACCTGCTACCTCTCCTTACCCTCATGAGAAATAAAATGCAGACGTGGCAGAAGCTTCCCTTATCACTAATTGGAAGGATAAATTTAATAAAAATGAAGCTCCTACCGGTAATTCTATATTTTCTAAGGCATGCCCCTGTGACTGTTCCTAGATCGTTCTTCCAACAGCTGAATAGTATTACGGGTTCTTTCGTTTGGGCCCCCAGACCACCTAGAATAGGTATTCGAACATTACAGGAGCCGGTGGAGAGGGGGGGTCTGGCACTGCCCGACTGGAGAAAGTATTATTTAGCTGGACAGTTGGTATTTCTACATAGATGGTTAATATCGGACGAAGGGGACTCAGCAACAATACTAGAAGCTGCAATCCTGGGTTCGTATGAATCCCTGCGATTTGCGGCTTATAGGGGGGTAGAGTCATCTCTTCCACTCACCCAATCGATGAGGACTACCATCAGGGCCTGGGGGGAGGCAGGAGCATTGGCAAACCCAAGCTACCGGGGGACATCACCGAGGGCTCCTTTGTGGCTAAACCCAAAACTTACTCACTTCTCGTCCTTCCCTGACCCCATGGTGTGGGCTGTAAAGGGGGTTAAGACGCTAGGCGACATCACAAACATGGGAGAATTGTTGTCATTTGAACAGCTCAAAAACAAATTCACGCTGCCAAATAATTATCTATTTAGATTTCTGCAACTACGACACGCTTTTCAATGTCAGTTTAGGAATGGAGGGGCGGAGTCACTCCCCTCTTCTTTTTTTTGAAATAATATTTATTGGATGTTTTTCACATTACATAACATGTAAAGACAACAAATACAGTAAATAACTGATGCAATGACTCAATGGGGTAACAGGATTAACTGTCTCGGTGCTAATGCGGTGAGAAGCGACTGTTATCTCCCATCATAAAAGTTTTTTCTTCTCCCCTCACTGAGGCGGGGAGGTAAGGATTTGACTGTAACTTTTCGCACAGCATCAACGTCTTTAGATTTATCTATTAAT
>BLSH010070830.1:16467-29658 GCA_018402905.1 Glandirana rugosa | reverse complement strand
TTGTTTTCCCTATCCCCATTTATTTGTAGGGCACTTGCCCTAGTTTGAAGATGATTTTAGAACAGTTATATGGCTTCTACCGTTAATTAATACTTTTCAGACACAGTTTGAAGATGATCCACATTCACCTCCATTTTTGCTTTTTTTATGTTTTTATTTTTTAAAAAATATTTAAAGTTATTTCCCTGCCCCCATTTTTTTTGTAGGGCACTTGCCCTACCCTTACCCCCATTTTCCTTCCTTTTGCAGCCCTCTAGGGCTTTCCAGGACTTTGTTACAGCCATTTTTGTGCCTAAAAGTTTGGGTCCCCATTGATTTCAATGGGGTTCGTTGTCCGTGCGATCGTTCGGGTTCCGTCCGGACCCGGACTTTGTCCCGAAGTTCGGACGGACCAGCAGAACCCGAACTTCCAGAGGTTCGCTCAACTCTAATCCTGAGTATTGTTGCTTTCAAAGAACCAATTGTGTTCTTGTTGTAGTGTTTGGCACGATTCCTTGTCTTATAAGATCGAGGTGTTTAGTTGCCACCTCGGTGGGGGAGATTTAGATAGTTTGTCATCAAATTCTAATCTGATAGGCACGTGATCCGACCAAGAGATCGTGCCAATATCTACCTTAAGTACACTCTGCAGGGGTATTTTCAACATAAAGAAATAGTCAATGCGAGAATATGATGCGTGGGCTGTTGACAGGTGTGTATAATCTCTTTCGGATCCATGGTAACAGGGCCACACATCATATAAGTCATATTTATGTAATAGGGCCTGTAATGAGGCAATTGGCCTCCTGCTCGGTGATGTTGAGTCCACATCGGGTTGTAGCGCTGTATTAAAGTCTCCTCCAATCAAGTCCCTTGGGTTATCTCCATGACTTGTTTCAATATTGGGTGCAGGAATTTCCTGACTTTCGTATTTGGGCTATACACATTAACCAGTGTGTATGTTGAATTGTTCAACTCGCATATCAGGATGATGAATCTCCCGTTAATGTCTTACACTGATTTTATGAGTTTAAATTGTATTGTCTCCTTTATGGCAATAAAGACCCCACACTTCTTTTTTGGGCCGTTGGCCATAAACACATTGGGGTATTTCAAGAGTTGCATTTTGGGGCACTTGTCAGCAGCAAAATGGGACTTCTGGGTAAAGATTATGTCCGCCTTGTATTCGTTCGCTTCTTTCAACAGGGCATGTCGTTTGAAAGGGCTGTTGAGGCCCTTGCAGTTAATGGAGAGTACTCTTAGTGGCATGGTGGCAGGTCGCTCTGCTGTCCCATTTGTATTTATAATGAAATAGTATCACAGTACCTGAGTCCAAGTTGCAGAATTTGGCGAGATGTGTGTTCCAAAGTGGTAGTCTTGTCATATAGATCGGGTGAGTCCTGGATCGGGTGGTCTCAGCTGTAGTTGCTGAATGTGGATTTTTCTGTTCTTCCAGAAGTCTTGCGTGGTTGGTGTCTGGAGCAGGAAAAAGGAAGAGGAGGAAAAAGAAAGGAACCAAATAAACAGGTGTTAAGAAACCATGGGTAAAAAGGTGCCTGGTATAACGCAGGCTGGATGTGCGGCAGGGCCGCATTGAAGTGCGGGGGTGATGTTAGACCAGTGCACAACTGGTACTAGTGCTTGGAGCTTTTGGGGTCGGGGCTCCGAGCCTCACCTTCTGGTTGATAATGATGGTGAGAGGAGAGCTTAACAATGAGAGTCAGCATGGTAGGGGGAAAAGGAAACTGCTTGACTTAGGGGTGGCAACCCCTTAAGACCATTCCGTTTGTAAATGCTCCAGGTTCGGTGAGCCTTGGTGCTGCATCTCCATAGGTATTAGGTTCCAATCTTTGAAGAGCTGTATCCCTTTCTCAACACTGAATATGGGGTGCATTTTCCCATTCCACTGCACGAGTAGCTTTGTCGGGAACCCCCAGTGGTAAATCACATTGTTGCTGCGCAGGATTTTCGTGAGTGGCTGCAATTTTTTCCTATTTAGAGCTGTTTGCTGGGATATGTCGGTGAAAAGCGAAATATTTTGGAATTCGTCAGGCACTACTGGGTTTTGTTTGGCTGCTGCCATGACACGTTCCTTAGCATGGAAGTAGTGGATCCTGGCCAGAGTATCTCTAGGTGCGGTATCAGGAAAGAACTTTGGCTTGGGGATACGATGGGCCCTGTCTACACACAGTTCAATGTCGCTGAGGTTGGGGACCAGTGATTTCATTAAGCGTTGAACAAAGCATGTCAATTTGTTGGCTTGGATAGATTCGGGTATCCCTCTAAATTTTATATTATTGCATCTCAAGCGATCTTCTAAATCAGCCATTTTATTTTGGAGACATTGCAATTTGTTTTCTTGGTCAGTATAAGCATCTATCAGCTCATTATGTGCCTTATATAAATCCGCCATTTTGTTTTCCAAGTGGGATATTTTGTCAGCTTGGACTTGTACTGCTTCTTGTAATGGGTTAATCATGTCAGAAAAGTCTCTGAACAGCGTGCTCCTGAGTGACAAGAGCATGCTTTTCATAGTGTGTTCTGAGATGGCTTGATCAGATGCTGGGAATGCTTCTATAGCAAGGCCTTGTAATGGCGCCTGTGCATAGGCCTGGGCAAGTGCGTTATGCTGACCCTGCAGAGTGTCCTCTCCTTCCCTCCTCGGCTTCGTTTTTGCAGGGCTACGTGTAGTGGGAGTGAGGGGGGGAGACATCCTCTATCCCCGCTGATTGCCCAGAGGTATGCGGGTTCTCTGCCCGTTGTGTGCGATTGTGCTGCGGGCCGATCGTTCCTCCCATGCTGCTGCTACCAGCGCCATTTTGCCTACCTTGGGCCGGAGTCACTGGGAAGAAGTCTGTGAGCCGCTGCAGCGGCTTATTCACCTTCCTTCTCCTGCTCATGTTGACGGCCGGGTTCTCGCTGATCTCCTGGAGTGATAGTAGCGGGTAGACAGCTCTCCTCTCCGCTGAATATCTTCGCTGTGAGCGCGGTGTGCCCGAAGCTCGGGATTATGCGGCCATCTTCACCGCCGGCCAGACACGCCCCCCCCTATATAGTGTTTTAATAACAAATTTCCCAATGGATAGTACAGTGGGAGTATTTAAGTGATTTGTACAATGCCTTGTTCCAGTCTATAGTGGAGAATTCCCTTTTTAATACCCTTTCCCAACTTATTATCTGGTGTGCTTTGGTCTTTTTATATTGGGAATTTAGGTGCTTATAGATCCAGGAGATTCCACCCCTGAGGACGCATGTCCTGTGGAGGAATGTCCACATGGCTTCATTGATTTTGATGTTAGTGGAAATGTCTAACCTGGATAGTTTGATATGTAGGTATCCCAATACCGGTCCTTCTTCTACAGAGAGGGGTATTAGGTACTCGTACGATTCCGTAGGGATGGCTAAAGTTTGAGAGGGTTCGGAGTCTGGTACTGCCTGTAGGATGTAGTGCCAGGCTTCCACTGATGCTGCTATGGTCGCTGCTGTGGGCACCTGTAGTTTTTGTCGTGTGGCGCATGCGATTAGCAGTAACTCAAGGTCCCTATTCTGTACTAAATGTTTTTCTAGTGAGACCCATCTGTTGTTAGGTGTGGGCAACACCCAGTGCCTGAGTTGATCCAAGATAGCTGCCTTATGGTAAAGGTGTAGATTAGGCAGGCTTACTCCGCCTTGTTCTTTGCTTCTGTAGAGGATTGTGTATGCTATTCTTGATTTGCCTGAGTTCCATATGTAGGCGTTCATGTGTTTATTTAGGGTGGTAAAGAACTTAGTTGGGAGTTTTATTGGTATGGTGCGGAAGAGATAGAGCAATTTGGGCAGGATAGCATCTTAAATGCTGCGATTCGACCTAGCCATGAAACTTCGGATTTCTGGTAGCTTATGAGGTCTTTTTTAATAGAATCCAGGAGGGGTGGGAAGTTGGCTTCATAGAGTTTAGAGACAGGGGATGTAAGTTTAGTCCCTAGGTAGTCTATGGATTTGTTATCCCAGGAGTAAGGGAATTCTTTTTTCAAGGATTTTATAGATGCTGCTCCAATGATTTCTTCTTGTACAGCTTTCAGGGATGGGGCCACATTAGTTAGGGTTAAAAGGACATCATTCACAAATAGTCTGATTTTGTGGTTATAATCGTCAATCTTTAGACCTTGTATGTGGGGGTTATGTCTTATGGCTTCTGCAAAGAGTTCCATGACAAGGGTAAAAATAATTGGAGATAGTGGGCACCCTTGTCTGGTCCCATTTGTGATTCTGAACGGGTCTGATAAAGTGTTGGAAGTGTACACTTGGGCCGAGGGGCAGGAGTATAGGGCTAATATCACATTGCTAATGGGGCCTTGAATTCCGAATTTATTGAGGATGGCCTTAAGGTACCCCCAATGGACTCGATCAAAGGCCTTCTTGGCGTCGAGGGCCAAGAAGACCGTTGGGATCTTTTTGGAGTCTGAAATTGTGATAAGGTCAATCATTCGTCTAGTGCCGTCCGATGCTTGTCGCCCCTTGACGAAGCCTACCTGGTCTCTGTTTACAAGCAAGGGGGTTATATCTGATAGCCTATTTGCTATTATCTTGGAGAGTATTTTTAAATCTGTATTGAGGAGTGATATCGGGTGAAAATTTTGGGGTGAGGTTGGTGCTTTTCCTTGTTTTGGCAGGGTGACTATAATGGCCTTTAGCATTCCCTCTGGGAGATAGCCAGTGCTAGTTGTTTTGTTGTAAAGTTTCTGTAAGTGTGGGGCTAGAGTGCACTGGAAGGTTTTATAATATTCCGCCGACAGGCCATCCACTCCTGGCGATTTGTTATTGGGGAGGGTTAGAATAGTCTTGGAGATCTATTCTATTGTTATAGGAGAATTTAGGGAATGAAGTGCCTCCATAGGAATGGACGGGAGATTTAGGGCATCTAGATAGTGGTGGATTGCGTCAGTGGTGGGTTGTGTGGTGTTAGGGTCTGAGTGAAGATTGTACAGGGATCTGTAGTAGTCTCGGAAGGAATTCGCTATCTCTTTTGGATGAGTGATTTTGCAGCTGTTTTTTGGGTTCACTAGGTGTGTTATTGCATTTTTCGTTTGTCTCTTTTTAAGCTGATTGGCTAACAGTTTGTCTGCTTTATTCCCTTGGGAATAGTAGGTGGCTTTGGTTTTACGGGTATGGTTTTCATGAGAGGCTATCATAAGGAGTCTCAGGTCGTGTCTGGCTGCAGATAATTCTGCCTGAGTAATTGGGTCCAAGTTTTTTTGTGCTGTTGTTCTAAGTTCTGTATTTTGATCAATAGATTGTCAATGGTTTGTGATTTTTGTTTCCTATCCCTGGCAGCTAGTTGGATCAACAGGCCTCTCACGTAGGCCTTATGCGTGCCCCATACAGTGTGTGTTTTGGAGTCAGGGGTGTGATTAAGGTTAAAGAACTCCTCTAGCTGGTTAGCAATTTTCTCCCTATAAGTCAAAATGGTAAACAGGTATTTATTGTTTCTCCAGAGGCGAGTCGGAGGGGCTCTTAGGTTGTCTGACAGTGTCAGCATGATGGGGGCGTGGTCTGACCAAGTTATTGGTAAGATCTCGGTTTTAGATACTTTGTGGAGCGTGGGCAGATCTGTGAGGAAGAAGTCAATCCTTGTATATTTGCCGTGGGGTGCTGAGAAATATGTATAGTCTTGTTCCTCTGCATTTGTACATCTCCACGGATCATACAGAAGGTTTTTCCTTGTAAAGGATAGTAGTGTTTGTTTGGTGATTGCGCAAGGACCGGATATATCCATATCACGGTCTATAATTGAATTGAAATCCCCCATCATTAGGAGCGAGCCTCTCCGAATTCTCTCTACCTGTTTATACAAAGCATTCAGGAATTTGATTTGTCCAGTATTAGGAGAATATACATTAACTAGCGTATAAAGTACATTGTTTATGTAGAAAATCAGAATAAGATATCTCCCTTTGGAGTCAGTAAATAGTTCTTGGAGGGTAAAGGACACTGAAGAACTGATGGCGACCATCACGCCGTTCTTCTTAACCGGGCCATTGGCCAGGAAGATATCCGTGAGAACATTGCGGGGGCCTTAGAAGCACTAAAGTGGGTCTCTTGAACGCAGAACACATCTGCTTTCAGCTTTAGTTCTTCTTTCCAGGAAGATTTCCATTTAAAAGGACTGTTCAGGCCGTGGGCATTCAATGAAACTAGCGTTAATGGCATGGTGTTATTGCGCATGTGAGCTGCTCACTAGTTACCAAAGTCTTGGAGTGCCTGGGTCCGGGTGTGCCCCTTGCCTGACGATCCAGAAGTGTGTCTCTGGGGTTGAAAAAAGTTCTGGGAGGATCCGTATGAGTTGTCCATCTGTCAGTTACCTGTTGAGAGGTAGAGAAGAACAATGAGAGCAGGGCCACAGAGAGGTAGGCCATTATAGCGATAGCTGTGGGCTGAAACAAACTGGTAAGGATGAGCTGGCGTGAGGTAATTGAACTGTGCGTAATAAACTGGTGCAAAACAAACATCCAACAAGGAAACTGGGACATGGGGGGTAAGAGGTGGTGGGTGCAATCCGGTGGATTACCGAGTAGCAACTGCTACTCTGAAGGAGTAAGGAGATATCACTGAGTCCAGTGGCGGCAACCTCCTTTATAGTAAAATAGCAGGGTAAAGAGTTCATGTGTTGCATGCTCTTTTTCAACATAAGGTTGGCACCTGAAGACCGGTGCAGTGGTACCATCCTCTATAGGGCATTTCAGCGGTCAGATATATCATCATGGTTGCTTGGGCGTAAGTTGTGTGTACTCTTCTGTGAGCGTTCCTCTGGAGGAAGGAGGTTCCAAATGCGGAGCAGCTTGAGACCTTCGTCAAGGGTGGTGATTATGTGTTGTTTGTTACCCTTGGTAATGATCAGTTTGGCAGGGGGCCCCCGTTTATAAAAAATGTTATGGTTTTGGAGCATCTTGGTGATCGTGGTCAATTGCTTACGGGCTGTGTTGAGACAGATTGGTAAACAGTTTGACCGTTGCGTAAGGGTCTGGGAGCGGGGACATGCGTCTAGCTGCTTGGATCAAGCCTTCTTTAACGTGGAAGAAATGAATCCTCGCAATGACATCTCTAGGTATATGTTTCGGAGAGGTAGGGAGGTTTTGGGAGCATATGGGCTTGGTCTATTACGACCTCTGCTTGTGGAGTCTCTGGGAGAAGGGTAGTGATCATTTTTTGGATGTATTTTTTGAGTTCGCCTGGAAGGATCAATTCCGGGACCCCCCTAAATTTCAAATTGTTCCTTCTGGAACGGTTTTCCATGTGTGCTATTTTCATTTTGAGCTGGGAGATGGAGTCTGTCGTCTCTTTGCATGCATCTACAAGGTCGTTGTGTGCCTCTGCAAAGTCAGACATTTTGTCCTCCATGTGGCTGACTGTCTCTTAACTCATCCACTTCCGCTTTAATTTTGGAGACTACCGATTTCATGTCCACGTGCAGTGTACTGCAGAGTGCCACCAACATTTCCTTCATGGTAGTTTCCAAAATTGGTTGCCCTGTGATGGGGAATTGCGAAATGGGGTCATTGTCATCCTCATTATCCTCCATTATATCTCCCTCCCCTTCCCCATCATTTTTGTGGGCTCTGTGAAGGGGAGGCTTGGGTACGTGCCCGAGAAGCCTTGTAGCGCGCTGGACCCTCTGCTTTGTCCCGTTTGTGTGCTCCCAGCTTAGGCCTGTCACGCACCATGCCCACCATGGCGCCGTCCTCGCGGCTGCGGCTGGATCGGGCTGCGGTGAAGATGTCCGCCAGTTTGTGGGGAGCCTCGCTGGGCTTACACGTACTCATGGTGTGCTCCGAGTTCTGGAGAAGCTCTCTCTGCTGCTTTCGGGTGAGATGCGTGTCTCCCTGCTGCTGAGTGACGCTTGAGGAGGTCGCGCTGTCCGGAGCTCTGTTACACTGCGGCCATCTTCCTCACCGCCGGCCACGTCCCCAGGGTTATTTTTTCATTAGGTAACTAAGATCTCAGGAGACATACTAAATGTTGAAAAGAGGGATATGAGGTGCAATCTCCCCCTCCCCATACAGCATGGTCCCAGGTGGGGTGCGGGGAGTGGGACAGAACGTACCCTTGCTCGAACATCATCCATGGGGTGTTCCTGTCATAATTCAATAGACCCACTTTAGATCGCTCATCGAGGAGACGCGACACCCCGCCTTCAAGTCCCCCATTTTTTGTTCTTTTTCTTTGTTCTTGATTGCAACTTTTTTTTATTGCTATTGCTACATTTTTCCACGTTGTATAAGGATTCACAATGTTTCACACTATGTTATACTATGCTTGTTATCTAATGGTGTTTAACAAAACTTGCCTTTATTATTCCTCTGTAACCTGTTAAAACTTTCTATAAAAATTACATTGAAATAAAAAAATTATGCCTCTGTGTGGGTGGAGCCCCACACAGCCACGCTGTTTTCAAATTGTGACAGCGGGTGCAGGGAGAAAAATCTGCAGTGCAGGGGGAGGTCGCTGAACATGTTACACCCTAAATATGGGTGCACCATGTCACATATTCAGAAAGCTGAACTTATCCTTTAAGCAGCTCATGTGTACAATTAAATTCTGCTTTGAATGGTAAAAATGTGAGATTTCACTGAATGGTGTACAGTAAAAGGTCAGAAATGTATCCCAGGACAATTTTAATGGAGAGTTTGGAGAAACTCCAACTGATTTTTTTTTTTCTATGCTGGACCTGTTCATCTCAAGCAAGGCAGAACTTATTATTATGGTTACTTAAAGCTAAAGCTACATAGCAGTGACCATAACATGTTTCCATTTAATAAATAGGTTTTAATTTTATTAAAAGCAAATATACACAGGTGATCAGTACCGTTATATTGAAGTTTCAGAAGTGCAGATAACATGATCTTTTAGGTATTTGACAAATGCTATGCAAACTAATGCCATCATATAATACATCTGGTATTCATTAACCACTTTTAAACCAAGCCTGTTTTTTGGGTTTGGTGGTTATGAGTTAAAAACAGTTTTTTTTTGCTATAAAATTACTTAGAACCCCCAAACATGATATTTTTTTTTCTAACACCCTAAAGAATAAAATGGCGGTCATTGCAAAACTTTATGTCACACCGTATTTGCGCAGCGGTCTTTCAAGCGTGCTTTTTTTTAAAATAAATTCCGTTTTTTATTAAAAAATAAGAAAACAGTAAAGTTAGGCCAATTTTTTTCCATATTGTGAAAGATAATGTTACGCCGTGTAAAATGATACCCAACATGTCATGCTTCAAAATTGCGTCCGCTAGCGGAATGGCGACAAACTTTGCAACTTAAAAATCTCCATTGACAACGTTTAAAAAATTCTACAGGTTAACAGTTTTGAATTACAGAGGAGGTCTAGTGCTAGAATTGTTGCTCTCACTCTAACGATCGCGGCGATACATCACATGTGTGGTTTGAACACCATTTTCATATGTGGGCGGGACTTAAGTATGTGTTCGCTTTTGCACGCGAGCTCACTGGGACGGGGCGCTTTAAATTTTTTTTTTTTTTCATTATTTATTTTGCTTTTTACTTTTTATTTTTTCACTGTTCTTTTTAAAAAAAAAAAAAATATCACTTTTAGTCCTATTACAAGAAATGTAAACATTAATTGTAATAGAAAAAAATGTGCCAGGACCTCTTAAATATGAGATCTGGGGTCAAAAATACCTCAGATATCATATTTACACTAAAATGCAAAAAAAAAAAAAATTTTGAAAAAAATTACAGCCCCCCCAAAAAAATGGGCCCTTTAAGAACGTTGGGAGGATGTGACTTCTGACGTATTTTCCGCCCTGCCGTACTATGGAGCCGAGTGAGCAACTTCAGCCGCTCAATCGGTTAACAGACACTGGGGGGGACGGATCCGATCATCTCCGCCTCTGCCGGCGGGTCCGGTAAGTGGCGGAGATGACAGGAAAGCGCAGGGGGGCACCTCTCCCACCGCTGATAAAAGTGATCTTGCGGTGAATCCGCTGCTAAGACCACTTTTATCTTGTTCAGAATCGCCGGCAGAAAAAAACGGTATCTGAATGGTGCCTGCAGCTGCCTGCACCATTCAGATATCACCACTCAAACTCAAGGACGTCATATGACGTCCGGCGGTATGAAAGGGATTAACCACCTTTGCCAGGATTTCAGAAATGTGGGATATTTGTTATTTTTAGATGTTAGCATTTTTTCCATAGAGCATTGGGAGTTGATAACAGAAGTTCCTGGATAACAGATTGTCTCTATTTTCTAATGATATTAATATGGTATCAAACCCAAAACCAAAAATGTAATATGTTGCAGCTTTTTATTTAATTGTAAGCACCCCTGCCAGTGTTAAATGGTTTGTCTCACCCCTGTAAACTGATACATCTAGAAGAGAGCTTGTTCCTTTGAAAAAGAGCATAGTTACTGGACTGATCACCAGATGACAATAGAAGAAAGCCTATGATGAATACAACCATCATGTCTAAAAATTGGTAAGCTGCAATATAATAAATGTTTGCTTTTAGGTTTAATACCACTGTAATCTTAGTTGAAAGTAGTAAATGGGTCATTTCAACTCTGGAATGACTAGGAAAGTCAGCTATATTTATATGGAGCAATGCTTATTCCACTGCAGGGGTCACTGACATGACAATAATTTATCTTATGAGTGCAAACATGCTGTTCCAATAAAATCTAGGGATTTAGAGAGCCAATATATGAATAAAAGATCCAAGTTCACTACATTGTCTCCAACATGGTGGAAAAGGAGAGAGGTAATATGCCAGCAATTGAAATTTGCTGAAAGTTTTCCAAATTATGCATTGCTGGTACAATGGAAGGATTTGAAGACATATCTCACTGCACCAGTCACATTGCATTTGTTTTACAGAACAAAATAACAGTGCAGGTGGCTATGAAAATGTCATTACAGGGTGATTTGGAGTCGTATAGATAGGTACAGCTTTAACGGTCAAATGTTAATTCAAATCTTATCTGCTTGGTAAATGAGTAATGTGAAATACATACATATTTCTAAAATTCCATAGGAGGAATTTGGCATTTCTGAGAGACGTTTCAAACAACTTTAGCTGTGTATGTTGCTTCTACTTCAGGGACAGGAGAGGAGTAGTTTATAGGCTTGGTTGGCCTTCATAGGCAAAAAGACTAAAGCCCAGTACACACGTACTGAAAGTCCTGCTAAACTGGCTGACTTTTGGCACATGTGTACCGCTGTCTGTTCAACAGAAGCCAGGCTTCTGTCAAACGGTCTTGCTAAAAACCGTCACCAAGTATTTTTTGCCAGGGGTTATGTGCCATTATCAGAATACAATATCACAGCGGGTGAGATCCCTGAATCCCCACATCACACAACATTGTGTTGATGTGGGGACTTGTCTGTTTTTTTTTTTTAACCCACTGGTTGAACAAAAAAAACTGCATGTGTATACCCAGCTTAAGTTTTGCAAAGCTGATAGTATAGCTTGATACATAGAGTACACGCTATTGGGTAAAGTGGCCCCAGCTTTAATCCTCAGCAGAAAATGAATGTGATTATCTCCTGGTAAAAAGGTATAAGTCTGTATTTTTCCACAGTATTTCAGTTGGTCAAGAATGGAGGCCTGGTAAAAACAGTAAGACCCCTTTCACACTGAGGCGCTTTACAGGGGCTATTTAGCTAAAAAATAGCGCCTGTAAAGTGCCTCAAAAGTCACTCCCCATCCACCCCAATATGAAAGCCTGAGTGCTTCCACACTGGGGCGGTGCACTTGCAGGACGTTACAAAAAGTGCAAGCAGCATCTTTGGGGCGGTGCAGTGAGTGGTAATATACCACCCCTCCACCGCCCCTGCCCATTGAAAACAATGGGCAGCGCTTCCGCAGCGGCTGCACACCTCCTCAGAAGCACAGAGAGCGGGCACTTTTATCCCTGTTTTAACCCCTTGTGTGGGGGTTAAAAGTGCACCGCTCCCGCAGCCGTAGCGCCACTCTGTGACTAGCGGGGATTTACCGCTAACGCTCCACTGCCCCAGTGTGAAAGGGGCCTAAAGATTTTAGTAGGCCTGGTCCTCCAAGTTGCTTAAAGCATTTGTTAACTCAAAAAAAAAACAGATCCTATTCCCTTAAAGCATGTTATACAGCACAGTGCTTGTGCTGTGTCATTTGGCCCCCTGTAACACCTGTGATACCTGGCTGACCCTCCCCCCTGTACTTTGACCACGATATATCAGGGCTGCTGAGCCCTGACACCTTAGTCAATGTACATGCCTCAGTCATCTGCAGCCTGCTATCTGTCTCCACTGTGCTCTCCTCCATCCTCTCCCCCCTCCCTCCCTCCCTGCCTGTCTGCTCCTGTCAGCGCCTGCCCCCTCTGCTCCTGCTGCTGTCATATTTAACATTAAATGCTCCCATCCCCTCTGTATTAGAACAATAAGTTCTCCTGTGTCTGTGTTATATAATAAATATGGTCATCTGTACTGATAACACAGCAGCTCCCAGCGATCACGTGACTCCTCAGCTCTCTCTCTCCTATCTCCTCTCCTCCCCGGCTAAAGTCAGCAGTAGTGCTCGGCCCTGCCCACTGGAACTGCCAGTCAGGCAGAAGAGAGGAGGCAACTGAGCGCAGGAAGATGCTGTGTTATCAGTACAGATAAGCATATTTATTATATAACACAGGCAAAGGGGAACCTCTTGTTCTAATACAGGGGGGATGGGAGCATGTTATACAAGTGGCTTAACAACCACTTTAAGCTTAGTCGGGATGTGAAAACTACATTTTTGCTTGTGATTAGAGTTGAGCGAACCTCTGGAAGTTCGGGTTCTGCTGGTCCGTCCGAACTTCGGGACAAAGTCCGGGTCCGGGTCCGGACGGAACCCGAACGATCGCACGGTCAAGCCTGCCTGGTCGTCTTGGGCTTGAAGGTCTCCAAGCGAGTTGAGATTAGTGTTCGTTTTTACATCAAAAGTGTAGGGCTGATTCGAATTTCACCAACAATTCGGTGAACATATTGTACGAGGGTAGGGGGGACATAATCTTGTTCTCCAAGGGGAAACGGACACAATATATTATTTATACGAATAGACATGACTATTGTGTCGTAGAAGGACGCGAGTCAACGGAGGAGAGAAGACGGACTGACCGTCAAGGTCACCCGTCCCGGCTCGTGATGACGACTGAAATCGGCCCCTCCTCTCCTCTATCCTCTCTCTCTCGACTCCTCAGTGC
>BLSH010070828.1:218791-258761 GCA_018402905.1 Glandirana rugosa | reverse complement strand
GCTGACTTTTTTTTTTCAAATATCTTTATTTAGAGTTTTACATGTCAATAAAAAAGCAATAATAACGGTTACATAGAACTTTTGACAGTCAAGATGTATAAACTTGAGCAGCTGAGCTGACATCACGTACAAGGGGCATATCAATTCCATGTAATATTTAGCACAAGTACTAAATGTGTGGCTGCTCAACAGCGTAACTGGGTTTGGTGACGTAGTGAAGGATCCACGGCCGTGGGGCCGAAAGGGTCGCACCGACACGGATCACGGTCGTCTATACTGGTCTAACCCAAATTTATATAGCAAAAATAGGTTATAAACAGAGTATAGGGGGAGAGAAGGAAATCAGAAACAGAGGGTGGAGTGAAGATAGGGAGGGGGGGGCGGGGCCGGGTACGGACTAGTCCCGGGAATTAGTTACGGCCGGTCAGGGACCGCAGGAGCTCTAATCCCAGCACTGGCTTGGCCTGCATCTGACAATAAATACACATTCCATTGAGACCAAGTCTTAGTATACAATTCCTGTTTGTGCTGCGCCGACAAGGTCAAGTTCTCTATTCTGTTTATTTCTTCCACTTTGTTTATCCATAGCGCTAGCGTTGGAGGGTCTGTGTGTTTCCACTTTAGAGGCACACAGGCTCTAGCCGCGTTCACTAGATGACGCACCAGCGACTTTTTGTACCTCCTAGTGGAAATCTTGGAGACATGGAGGAGAAAGAAGGCAGGGTCAGCTGGGATTTCATATTCAGTAAATTTTTGTATAGTGGAGCGAATGTCACTCCAGTATGTGAGCAATTTAGGGCATGACCAAAAAATTTGGAGGATTGTTCCCTTATCCCCTCCACATCTCCAACACAGGTCCGTTGTGTTTGGGAAGCATTTGCTTAGGCGTGCAGGAGTCAGGTACCACCTGGTTAGAATTTTATAATTACACTCCTGTATTCTAGTGCATATGGAGGATTTCAATGCGAGGTAAATTATGTTCTGTCTCTGTGTCTCAGTGAAGGTGCAGTTTAGGTCTTGTTCCCATTTTCTAATACCCGTCAAGGGAGGTTGGTCAGGGGGGTTGTTGAGCAAGGAGTAGGTTTTGGACAGTGCATGTGGCAAAGGTCCTGTTTCGGAGCATAGGATTTCAAACTCTGTCATTTGTCTACCATAATTCTGCGGGTTCGGGAGAGAATGAAGAAAATGGTGTATTTTGATTGCGCTCCAGAATGGGAGGGCATATGGTCCCGTCTTGTCACTCAGGGTTGCAATTGAGGGCTATCCTCCCGTATTTACAAAGAAGGAGACTCTACCATCTGTGTGTTGGCACAAGTTCTGGAATTCAGACCTACTAAGGCCGGGTGTGAATAGCGGGTTGCCCATAATGGGGTAAAGGGGGGAGTCTTTCGTCGTGAGCAGATGCTTGCGTATAGCATGGTCGCATACTGTCAGTACCTGCTGACTTTTAACTGGGTGGAACTCCGCTTTAATTCTTATTTCTGCAAGAAATTAAAATCTCAAAGTAACAGAAATATCACAATACTTCACATCAACAAGTTAAACTTATGGTTCTAGTGAACAAAGGGCGTAGATAATTTGTTAACTTCTGTCACTCCCTGTATTCTCCAAAAACAACAACAGCTGAAAGGAATACAATTCCTCCAATTGAGTTTAAACAATACGCAAGGGTTCACTGGAAAATAGGTGATTTGGTAATATCTATTAAAGCTGAAAAGGGAAGTAATACAGTAATATCCTATACCAAATAGATGTCCAAAGGGTAAATTGGTACCACTCAATGGATTATAATTTAGATAACAAGATTCAATAATGCACAAATAAAATATATTCACTTAGCAGTTAACTTAATGTTATATCAGTACACTAGGCAACTATGAATTTCTATTTAAATTCTCCTGTTCTAGCTCAGAGAGTTCTTAGGAGATATAGTAGTTCCAAGTAAATAGCCCTGAGTAGCTATCGAAGGCATTACTACAGATATTGGCTACACAGCCGGCGGGAAACTTCAGAGGGTCCCGGTAAGGGAGCCAACTGGGAACCCGATGAATCTGAGCTCCAAGAAATTGAGCAGATGGAGGACAAGTCCCAAGAAGACAAGCCCAAAGAAGAGAAGTCCAAGGAAGGAGAAAACCTTTAACCCGTTACCGGGGTCTGAGGGTCAATACGGGGTCAGTTACTAGGGCCGGAGTTAGATCCTCACTGTGCTTTCTCCCCATTCAGAACCCTCTTCGTTATCAGCCTCAAATAATTCTGACTCGACTTGAACCTGTTGAGCAGACGCCTTTCTGATTTTTGGGGTTTTGGGGTAACATTTGTCTCTGCTAAAGACCTCTGATTTTTCTCATCCAGCAAGGCCTTCTCTTCTCTGACCATCATCATCAATTCAGTATGGACGTGGGTGCAATCTGGATTCCAGTTCAATAGTGTGATTTTGCCTTGCACAAATCTCTCCCATCTTGACTGGTCAGCTTCTCTTGGGTCAAATCCTTTCTTCAAAATAATTTGATGTAAAATCCGATCCACTCTGACATCATAACCAGATAACTTCTCCCCTCTTTGCTGGTGAGTATGTTCAAACTTATACATTAGATCTGGAATCTTCTCCACCCTACCATACACTGCACACAGGGCTTTAATCTAATCCATAGCCACACAGCCCAGTTTTCCTCTTTAAACTTCGGATCACATCCACAGCAGGGCTCTTTAGACTTTCACTTGTTCGTTGCCTTTTCACCGCTTCCGGCACATTCTAATCTTCCATTGCTTGTATAGCCTGATCCATCCAGCTATCAAAATATTCTACTCCTGCAGGAGTAGGTTTGTGGCCAGAAAAATATTGCAGCTTTCGATAACCTTGATGGGCTGTAAAGTCATTGCTCTTTTTCAAACTTTCCACCAAGCAACCCATATTCAAGTAAAAAGAGGCAGGTGGCATCACATTGAGCTTCCTTCTCCTCCATGTCTGCCTTTTCGGCAGCACATGAAGATTCTTCTTGCATGGATCCTTCTTCTACCTTCAGGAGTATGCTATAGGCTTCCAATCCATCTGTCAGAGTCACCATCCCCTCCTGGAGACTTTCTGGGACACTTTCTCTCCATTCTACTAGAGCATAGGTGTCATTCTCTTCATAATCTGTCCTCAAATCCACGACATAGGACCCCTGGTTTGGAAAGGCCCCTCTCAACATCAGTCGCACATCTTTTTCGGACCATCCCACTCCAGGCAACTTTAGTACTTTGGCCAACTCTAATCGACTCCCTTCATCTTGAGCCCACTTAATAGCGGTAACTGAGTCCATCTGGTTCGTAGGGGTTCTTCAGACCTTTGAAGGTTCACCCCCAAATGTAGCACTACCCTCTTGAGGGTTGCTTAAAGAATCAATTCCCCCCTTGGATTTCCTCATTCTGAGAGTCCTTCACCACCCCAGACACTCTGGGTTCACTCATATTGCAAGATTCCATTAGCAATCACTCTGTTTCAGTAATGGAAACCACAACACAGACAGAGTTAGAAATATTTACTTAACACTTATTTCTGCAAGAAATAATAATCTCAAAGTAACATAAAATTTCACAATACTTCACATCAACAAGTTAAACTTATTGTTCTAGTCAACAAAGGGAGTAGTTAATTTGTTAACTTCCGTCACTCCCTGTATTCTCCAAAAACAACAGCAGCTGAAAGGAATACAATTCCTCCAATTGAGTTTAAACAATACGCAAGGGTTCACTGGAAAATTGGGGATTTGGTAGTATCTACTAAAGCTGAAAAGGGAAGTAATACAGTAATGCCCTATACCAAATAGTTGACCCAAAGGGTAAATTGGTACCACTCAATGGATTATAATGCAGATAACAAGGTTCAATAATGCACACATAAAATATATTCACTTAGCAGTTAACTTAACGTTATATGAGCACACTAGGTAACTAGGCATTTCTATTTAAATTCTCCTGTTCCAGCTCAGAGAGTTCTTGGGAGATATAGTAGTTCCAAATAAATAGCCCTGAATATAATACTGGGCAGAAGATGAGTACATGAAATTGTAATAATCCTGTCTTGCAGTGTCCAAGTAATCTTCTGCCGGCTATAAGAGTAGTTAGGTACCTAGAAACACTGGGGTTGATTTACTAAAGCTGGAGTGTGCAAAAATCGGTGCAGCTTTGCATGCTAGCCAATCAGCTTCTAATCTCAACTTGTTCAATCAAGCTTTGACAATAAAACCTTGAAGCTGATTGGTTTCTGTGTGGAGCTGCACCAAATTTTGCACTTTCAAGCTTTAGTAAATCAACCCCACTGTGTCCTTCCAATCACTGAGATGAGGCACGAATGGGTTAAATTCCACTGCACTAATTAGCCTTGTATGATCACTGACTCTTTGAATAAACTGGTCACAAACGGCAATCCAGTGTATATAAACGGTAATCCAGAAGGTGATAAAGAGATGCTGCATAGACAGTATAAGTACTCTTATGTGTGGGCCTGAGCCCGCTCACCAAATCCAAAGGGCTGTATCTAGACAAACAAACCGGCACTCAGATGAAGATGATGGCATTGCTGGGACCATTAGTTCACACTGGCTGCTTGCTTCTGGAAGGTGAATAGCATCCGATGCACACCTTGCAGCTCTCCTGGATCGATAGGTACGACTGCTGCAGTATCTGCTGCTGCTTCAATCCAGACAGAGATGAGAATCGGAAGGCTCCGCTGGCAACTCACTGTGCTGCTGGAGAGCAGCTGCTAGCTGGGTCACCTGCAGAGAATTCAGTCGGCTGGAACGCTGCACATAGGCTTTGGGCCTAGCTCTGGTTGTAACAGCATGCAGGGTTCCTCACTTAAATACGTTTCTCCTACAATGCTTTACACCTCCCAGAAGTCTCCAGCGCAGCACAGCCTGATGGGAAATGGAGTCCTTCATACATGTCTGCTGACTGTTTCTCCTTTCCACACTACAATTCCCACAATGCTTCATCCTCATTGTAACTATAGTCTTATTCCACAAATGAACACTAAGGGAGTTCCTCATGTTAGGCAATGAACACAATTGTCTGTATGCCAGAGGAATACTTCTGAACTCCTGGCTACACTTGTGAGAGTTTGCCAGGAAGGGAGGGGGGATGAATCATAAGAGGGTCAATGAAAGCTGCAGGGCTGCTTAGCTGAAGGTGTGCCTCTGTGGGTCTATGTAAATCCAGGAAGTGAACAGGAAGTAACTTCAGCTGCCCACGATTAAAATGGCTGCAGTCAGACTTAGTGGAGGGAGACTTCTGCAGCATATTTGGCAAGTACAGAATCACAGTATATATAAAATAATATACAAAGTGGTTGGAATCTTCAGAATGGCAAATATGTTTTTGTTACAAATTATGTGAGCAGACTACAGTTCCTATTTAACAGTAATACAGTCCTCAGTGTATATAATAGTAGCTGCTAATCTCCCAGAAGAGCCAAGGAAAACCTTTAGATCCAGAAGGCTCAGCATGGCCATGTGCAGGGTCAGCAAACTTCTCTGCTCAAGCTGCCTGTGTCTTGGATCCTTGAGGAGCTTTCTAGAAATGCCCCAGGAGGGTAGAACAGGGGTCCCCCAGCCAAACAGCAGCTGGGACCCCATAAAAGATGCAGACTGTTCCAGGAAGATCTCCCAGGGATGCCACAGCTTTCAGGCTTGCTCTTTCTCTCCCAGGACCAAGAGACCCCTGCTCTGGACTCTAGCCCATTTATGCCTCCCTCAGCTCCCTGCTGATCATCTGCCATATTGACCAGGGATTGGTTGAGAAGATATTAACGTGCAGGCTGAGGTCATATTCTCCCACCCACTATGTCCCAGGGTCCTCTGGGAGACAGGGGGAAGAAATGGAGCCCATACCTACAAAGCCCAGAACAGACCTAACTAATTAACCAATGCTCTACCTGATTACAGCAAAGCCAAAAATTAAATTTAGCAAACAGTAGCTCTATGGGGGGGGTAGGGGGGGCACACCAGTACATAAAAGTTCTTCAACCTGTTCACACAGAATTATGACTGAGTTCTTATCAAAACTTCCTATTGGTCTCTCATTTTAAACTATTTCATTAGCTTACAGATGTGTTATCTACAGAACAAAAGCAGGTGGGAAATTCCACATACAGTGTGCTGAAAATTCTTGCTAAATATGTAGCAGACTTTAAAAATTGATGTTGGGTGTTTTGTTTTTTTGTTTTTTTAACAAGCTGAAATTTCCTCTAAGTTATTCTGTTTCCTGGTATAATTTTTTTTTTCTCTCCTCTGCAAGTGAAAAATGTTACGAGTGCACAGTTCCCGCAATTACAGCTTCAATCAGCAGCCGAGCAGGAATAATGGAAGAGGAGTCCACAGCTGCAGTGGCTTCTTTCAAGCTGCTATCATGATAGCCCATCTTTTACCGCCGGAGTCAGTGGCGTTGGGTAACATTATCTGAAATTGCCAGGCCGGAATGCCTTTTGGCGTAGCCTCGTTGAGTGTGGACATTAATATGTTAGCCTCTGTGGCAGGCAGAGGTGATTACAAATCATACGAGTGAATGAACTCAGCACGCTAGGACTGGGTCGCCGGCCCTTTGTAGAATGTGACAAGTCAAATGAATTCTGTCTAGTTCAACTTGGGGAAGCAGATCACATTGAATTTTTATTTTTATTTTCACTGCTCCCTGTTACAGTATTTTTTCTTTTGCAGCTTCTAGATTGAATATTAAGTGACACAACAAACACTACAATTGAGAAGTGTAAATGAAATGCCTTAAGAACTCCAGGCAAATCGTTAAATGCAGACTGTTTTTTCACTTTTTATTATTCTGTTCTACCAGGTTTTGTGATCCAAGCACAACAAAGTCAGGTCAACAACAAACCCAGATGAGCTCACTTTTCTCTACTTCTACAAACAGCTTGGTCTTCAATCCACTAAGGAAGGAGCATTAGGATTCTGATGGAGTCTTGATCCTGTTAACTCTGCTTTCTCCTCCTGTCAGCAAGCTTCCACTTGTAGATTGATATGCAATGCAATAAAGCCTTATTCAAAGTTCTGCCCCTTTCTCCTAGTTTAAGAGCCACCATATAAGGTCCATGGGCTGATCAAGTGAAGATTAATTGTCTCCTCCATCCTCACTAACAACGTGGATGGAGGAATCTACACTGCTGGCTATTGTATTCAGGCTGTTTCTGAACAGTTAGGTCAATAACTTTCCACCTGGCTCAGTCAATTTTCAAATAGATGTTTGTCAATGGCAGTTACAGATTAAACAGAGGCCAAGATGGCAGCTTCCTTAGCTGAAAAGGATAGAAGGGTTTAGTTCTGCTTCAGGCATTCTTCTAATTTTTATATCATTATTGCACCACTGCCCTACTGGGTCTGGTATGGATTTTAAGATGTGCGAGGTCCCCCAAAAATCCATACCAGACCCCAAGTCTGAGCATGCTGGCTTGCCACAAAAGGGGACAAGCCCACAACATGGGACGGAGACAGGGATGCCATGTGGTCATACTGTATCTAGATAACAATGTCATCCACTCCATTCCCCACCCATTTGCTTACACGGCAAGGGACTTCTGGCCATGTAAGTGAATGGGGCGGGTTATGTCAGTGGTTGGTAAGGCCACAGCTGCTGTCACTCCTTCCTTAGCAACCATCAACAGCTGGTAGCTATCACATTTGCCCACAGTAAACACCCTAAGAGCTGGTTCACACTGGAGCGGCGCAACTTGCAGGGCAAAGCAAGTCGCCCCGCTCGAGGCGACCTCAGCGTGGCTTGCAAGGAGACTTCTTTACATAGAAGTCAATGCAAGTCGCACTGAGGTCGCCCCGAAAATAGTGCAGGAACCTTTTTCTAAGTCTGAGCGACCTGAGTCGCTCCTATTAGAACGGTTCCATTGCACCGCATAGGGACGACTTGTCAGGCGACTTGAGTCGCCTGACAAGTCGCCTCAGTGTGAACCGGCTCTAAATGGTTGGTGTTTGGACAAACGCCTGAACAACCACTGCTCAGGCCAAACACACTGCGCTCATCCAAAGTGGCTTAGCGGTTAGAATGTATGCCTTGCAGTTCTGGGGTTATCTGTTCATATCTCAGCCAGGACACTATGTGCATGGGGTTTGCATGTTCTGCCTATAAGTGCATGGGCTTCTTCCCACACCCCAAAGATACAGTATGCTGGCAGGTTAGGCAGCAGATAGGTTGGCAGATTTTCTCCTGCGTAAATTTTCCCTAGTATGTATATACAAATTGGCTCTGTATGCCTGTTATCACATTCTGCATACAATGCCTAAGTCTGAAGGTTCTATCTAAATGAAAAATTTCAATAAGACATGGTGCCCAGATTGCAGACTCACTAGACACATAAAAAAAAAACAAAAAACAAGGTCACTGTCCCCCACCTATAACTGGCCACTGCAGCAAGGAGCTATGGAAAGGTAGATACAGATAAAAAAGAAAAAACAAAAAATTCCAAGCTCAACTTACCTACCAGTCTGCCACCAAGCCAAATTCACCTGTCTAACAGTTCAGCGTTTAAAAGACAGGGGATTGGTTACACACATTTGCAAGTGTTTTTTGTGTTGTAACCACTTTTGGTGCCACACCAGCACCGCAGCCGCCATGGGGCCACGGCTGGGTGTCTGGTCCTGTACCTTTAAGGAGGGTTGGGCTCCTCCAGTCACCTGTCCTTCATCTATCCATTAAATTGTGTGCTTACACTATGAAGCCTCTTATACAGAGTTAGCTCTGCAGTATACAGGGAGCCTTGTCGGGGCCTGCAGCTTACGCATACACTTGCAAATGTGTGTAACCAATCCCCTGTCTTTTAAACGCTGAACTGTTAGACAGGTGAATTTGGCTTGATGGCAGACTGGTCGGTAAGTTGAGCTTGGAATTCTTTTTTTTTTTTTTTTTTGGTCACTAGACACATAGACTCACTAGAGTTGGATATGAATAAACTGGCTCAAAGGTTCACCAAGAGTTGGATGTGAAAGAAGTTGCTCGTAGACTCACCAAAAGTTGGATACAAATGAACTGGCTCATAAACTTACCGAGAGTTTAATACGGCTGAACACATCTATTAATATAATTGACATGATTTTTAATTTTTTATTTAAAGGATTGCAGCAGATAACATGAAAAAATATTGACTCCATACATGAGTCTAACGTTAACCTCAATTCACTGCTAAGCTGCATTTATAAGATTATACAAATATCCAAAGAGGTGACAAGAAAAAATATAGAAAAATATTGCGCTACCTAAATAGTGTAACCATGTGAATGATAAAGTTAAATTAATTAAATAATAAAGCTGCTGACACAACAACCTTCCTAAATTGCATAAATAAACCAGTGAAATCAAAAGTGCAGCGCTAATACAGTAGGAGAACAGACTAGCAAAACCACCACAGTCTGTCCACAATCTGTGAAAAATACATATACAAATATGAAAGTATAAATGGATGAATTAGGTAAGTCCGTGTTAAAAAATGAAGTTCATATAGAGTCCTTCACCATTCGTGACACAAATAGTGTGGATGATGTTTCCAATAGGCAGTGATACACCCGCATGCACTGTGCACCTTCATCACTAATGTAAGGGTACTCTTACCAGATGTAAGAAGTGTATACGCATAAGTTGTAAACATCAAGAGCATATCCAATGGGCCTTAGCACACCAATGATGGCATCTCTGTATCCGGCCACGTTCCAAAGCGATACACTATGTACTCCACAGACGGATTCTGAGGTATGAGGGATAATTCCAACCACGGTCTCAACATGCCTCTGTAGCTGATGTAACTGAGATGGTGCTCAAGTAATACAAGATTATTCGGCAATCTTGTATTACTTGAGCACCATCTCAGTTACATCAGCTACAGAGGCATGTTGAGACCGTGGTTGGAATTATCCCTCATGCCTCGGAATCTGTCTGTGGAGTACATAGTGTATCGCTTTGGAACGTGGCCGGATACAGAGCAGTGTTGCCAACCTACCAGATTGAAATTTACTGGCACAACGCCCAAAATTTACTGGCACAGCCAAGTTTTTACTGGCATTTTACAAAAGTTACAAAATTACAGTTTTCAGTGCAAATTTCAGTATTTAGGTTACAAGCAAGTACACTGTGCAAATAGCAATGTGATTTAAGGTAGATGGCAAGGTAAAAAAAACATATTTCTGTTATTTTCAATATAATAAGGGTAGATTATTTAGTCCATCAGTTTTGTCACCTATGTCAAATTGTAGAGATTTCCCCTTAATTTCTGTTCCATAACCACCACAGAAAGTGAGGTGAAATCCCTGGTAGCCACTAGGATCACAAGAATTTATGTCCCCATTCTAAAGACTTCCTGTCTTCATCACCTCCTGTTTTTATCCCTCCAGTCTCCATCCCTCCATCACCCCTCATCTCCATCACACCATCCACCTGTCTCCATCCCTCCATCACCTCTTGTCTCCTTCACACAATCCTCCCATCACTTCCTGTCACTGTCCCGACTCTTTTTGGCTGGCTTGAAGAAGAAGGGTACTGCACTCACCACTGTCACCAGGAGGGCTGCAGGGTCAGCCAGAGCAGGGAGGCAGGCAGGAATCCGGAGGATCCATCCATTCATCCAAAGCGTTTGCTTCGGCCAGGTGCTGGCTGGCGGTGGTGTGACGGGAAAATGCAGTAACCTCATTTGAGGGTGGATGGGCTGGGCTGGGCAGAGGCACTAGCTGGCAGCAGGAGGAGTGGTTGTCCAACTCGTCTCAGGGTCAGGATCGGATCTTCTCACTCGCCGCTCAGGGATTTCCATAATAGCACATGCACAGCTCTGACCGGAGCCGATGGCCGCCGTTTTTACTGGCACTTTTCGGCTGCTACGGACTTTTACGGACACCCGAAAAACTTGCCTGTTTTTACGGGCTGTCCGTAAATTTACGGACGGTTGGCAACACTGATACAGAGATGCCATAATTAGTGTGCTGAGGCCCTTTAGATACGCTCTTGATGTTTACAGCTTATGCGTATACACTTATTACATCTGGTAAGAGTACCCTTACATTAGTGGTGAAGGTGCAAAGTGCATGTGGGTGTATCACTGCCTATTGGAAACATCATCCAAACTATTTGTGTCACGAATGATGAAGGACTCTATATGAACTTCATTTTTTAACACGGACTTACCTAATTCATCCATTTATACTTTCATATTTGTATATGTATTTTTCACAGATTGTGGACAGACTGTGGTGGTTTCCCTAGTCTGTCCTCCTACTGTATTAGCGCTGCAATTTTGATTTCACATCCAAAGAGGTGTACAGTTTAACAGGTAGAAACTACAGTGATCAAAGTCCATGTGTCAAGACGTCCGAAATTTAAGTGACTGAAAAAAAGACTTGGCATAATGTTTTTATAAAAACCTCTTGGATGTTGAAGATGGGTGCAGTGTAGCGTCCCATGCCCAGAGGCTTCGGGGCATAGGAAGCATGACTAAAATAAAGGTATTAAACTCCAAACACACTTGGACTTGCCTGGATCTGTGCACGTCCAAAGAGTTTTCTACATTTTTTATAGAGAAAGAGGAAAACCGTAATGGAATTTAAGAAGAAAAAGAGGAAGATGAGAATGGGGCAAAAAAGGGGGTGGTGGCATGGGGGAGGGAAAGGAGGTCACCACCGAGGGAGGCGGAGAGACAGGGTCCAGCCTCTTGACCAGCCATAGCGCTGACACGGAGGCATCGTGCCTGTTACACGTATTTCAGGTATTCCTCAGAGAAGCAGAAGAGATCCCATTAGAACCACCTGGTCTTATGTTCCTCCATTTTATCTCAAGGGCCAAGGTCAGGTCTTCCAGTTGTTCAATATCATTCACCCTTGCGAGCCATTGTGAAACAGTTGGGGCAGTTTGCTGTTTCCACATGGTAGGGATACAAGCACGCGCTGCATTTAATAAGTGCTTAAGTAGAGATTTATAGTATCGCTTCTTTGAAAGTGGGGTGAGATTCAGCAATCCTGCAGCAGAGTTGTCCTGCAAGGAGATGTCAGTGAATTTGTGGATCAGCTGAAGTATGGGTTGCCAGAATGTGCCCAGATCAGGGCATTTCCAAAATATGTGTAGGAGGGTGCCCCCAGATAAACCACATCTCCAGCAGAGATCACTCTGTTGGGGGAACAATTTGGCAAGGACTGATGGAGTCCTGTACCAACGAGTTGATATTTTGTAGGCAGTCTCCTGGTATCTGCTACACAAGGAGGGTTTGTGTGTAAAAAAGAAAATTCGTTCCTTTTCAGGGTCAGAATAAGTGACCCGTAAATCGCTTTCCCATTTAGCAAGAAAGGGGGGATATGACTGAGCATGAAGTTCCAAAAGAAACTTGTAAGAGGTAGAAAGAGATCCTCGAGTTGGGTCCTCTCCCAAAAAAGCTCCTCAAACAGATGCATTTTCCGAGGGAAAAGTGTATGCCTGGGTAGAGAGTGCAAAAAGTGAGATAGCTGAAGAGCTCTCCAATGATCCAAAGAAGGGTTCGAAGAGCTAGGGAGCAAAGTGTCCATCGCATGTAAGTAGATTTATTGAGTTTTGCAAGATACAGAACCAAAAGGTTTAAACAGCACATAAGAGGGGTCACAGTCCTGTAATAATAGTAAGGATTGACTGAGGACACCAATAAACAGGTGTCATAGACACCAAAATGTGACATCGCATAAACAAGCAAAAGAAAAGTGGCTACCTTTGTTTTTACACTTCTAACACTGTGCATTGTTACTGAGGATGCAGAACTCTATTTGCCCACAAGATGGCAGCAATCCACAGTTTCCCTTGCCATAATGCAAGTACTCAGAGCATTCTGTGAGATGTCGTCTAGAAGCAGGACTTTCTATACGGTAAAGCTGAAGTCTCAACTACAAAGCCCAAAAGCACCAGCCAAGGGGAGGAACCTTATCAAAGGAAAAGCCCAGGAAGAAGAAGATTACCCTCTATTTGACTCCATCCATCTTCCGACCAACTCTGACCAGCTTCCCTGTTCCTGCTGAAGAAAAGCATTCCCACAACATGATGCTGCCACCACCATGTTTCACGGTGGGGATGGTGTGCTCAGGGTGATGTGCACTGTTCGTTTTCCACCACACATAGAGTTTTGCTTTTAGGCCAAAAAGTTAAATTTTGATCTCATCTGACCAGAGCACCTTCTTCCACATGTTTGCTTTGTCCCCCTCATGGCTTCTCGCAAACTGCAAATGTGACTTCTTATGGCTTTCTTTCAATAATGGCTTTCTTCTTGTCACTCTTCCACTCTTAATAAAGTCCAGATTTGTGGAGTGTACGACTAATAGTTGTCCTGTGGACAGATTCTCCCACCTGAGCTGTGGATCTCTGCATCTCCTCCAGAGTTACCATGGGCCTCTTGGCTGACTCTCTGATTAATGCTCTCCTGGCCTGTCAGTTTAGGTGGACGGCCATGTCTTGGTAGGTTTGCAGTTGTGCCATACTTTTTTTCATGATGCTGTTTGTTCACAAATGTTTTCTAACGAACCTCTGTGGGCTTCACAGAAGAGCTGTATTTATACAGAGATTAAATTACACACAGATGGACTCTATTTACTAATTATGCAACTTCTGAAGGCAATCGTTTCTATTAGATTTTAGTTATGGGCCTCAGAGTAAAGGGGGCTGAATACAAATGCATGCCACACTTTTCACATATTTATTTGTAAAAAATTTTGAAAACCATGCATCATTTTTCTTCCACTTCACAATTAAGTGCCACTTTGTGTTGGTCTATTACATAAAATCCCAATAAAATACATTTATGTTTTTGGTTGTAACATGACAAAAAGTGGAACATTTCAAGGTGTATGAATACTTTTTCAAGGTACTGTACTTGGTCCATAGTCACATCTGGACACTGTCTTTGATCTGAGTTAACTACATTGCTGCCTTTTCCACACCAGAGCTGCCATTGAACCCAGATTGCTGAACTGGTTTAACACTTTACCTCCTGACTAACCAAACCCTTGCTTCAACCGCATTTACTTAGCCAACTTAAAGGGCATTTCTACTGACTAAGTTCAACCCTTCTTTATGAAATTCCCCATTGACTCCATATCTTAACGCAAGATCACCCTGTCGTGTGCGCCAAAGCAAAGGGTCCCAACTAGGCCGGCAGAAGCTATATTCAAGGGTCTATCTGGTAGCAGCACAGGTACAGTATGTAAGGAATTTTCTAGCCTTTCTGGCCTTAAGACTAGTACATGTGGGGGGAATGTCAGGCGGCATCAGCCAATTCAATAGAAATCCTCCAACATTCTGCCTGTGTGTACATCTGTCGATGGGGCATGACTCAAAAAAGTCTGCTGATTGGCTCGGCTAATGGTTGAGAGTGGTGATCGAAGTGTTCTGGGGGGGGGGGGGCATCCCCCTATCAGAACACAATAGCACAGCAGCGGAGATCACTGTACTAACATCACAGAGCTGTCAGTTTTTTTTGTCATTTAGACCTGCTGGATTGAATGAAAAACTATTAGTGTGTAGTAGGCTTAAGCCTAGATTGTTCTATTTAAGAGCTCCTAAGTGAACTAGCTGCCGTCTCATTGATAGCCATCTGAAGTCACTTGGAGCATTACCTCCCAGAGAGCTATTGTTTACACTCTTGGTACTGTACTACATATGCACCCTCATGTTATAGGTACTGATGTTAATTGCACTGTATTTTTATTAGCCTGACTCTGTGTGTTAACGTTGAATCTTTGAACTGCTGTATTAGCCTACCATTCTAGTTTTGCCAATACAAACTGTTTACTTTGCCACAGTCGTGTTCTTGTGTAACAAGCCCTAGCATAGGTTTTCAGGCAAAAATACAAAAGTATTATTTTGCGCTTAGTGTGAAAAAGTGCACACAGAGCAGCACCCACTAAACATCGGAATATTGGATGTCAGAATCTATATACACACACAATGAGTGTGCATCCACACAAATAAAAGTCCAAAAATACCAAGTAAACACATCAGTGATGTGCAAATCTTCTAAAAAACAGTAAAGTTCAGGAACAGGAGAAAACATTCAACTATCAACCGACTCCATGAATGTACCTTGAAGAGACGACCAAGACACTCATGCCCTTCACCGCAAATAAGGTTGGCCTCTTACTAAATATGAAAGATACCTATCACAGAGATCAGCAGGCATGTAGTTTACAGATCTCCAGAAATTCATCAATGGCAATAGCAAGACTCCAACTTCTGGTTTCAGTGATTCCAAGGATCAGCATGTCAGATCAGGCTGCATCCGCACTCATGGAGGAAAACAGAGACCACACATAGTGTAAAACGGCCAATTTATCTAAAACAACAAACACGTACTTACAGGGGTAAAAATAAATACAGCACGTCCTGGTGCCGTACTGCTGGCCACACAATGAAAGTGATGATGTCACAAGCTAAGCCCCACCCAACATGTTTCCCCCTCAAACAGCATCATTAGGGGATCCCCTGATTATTTGGTGGTTTTACACAGCGATACAGCACTGATCTTGCTCACATCAACCCTGCTCCTGCAGAATGTCTGTTGTCTCACCTATCAGTTATGCCGTGTACAAGGAGGAGATTCAGCCTAGGACATCCAGAAGGTGAAGGAACTTTCTTATAAATGGAAAGGAATCATGGGATCGTTTCACATGGATCAAGACAGTGGTGATAGATTGATTTTAAAGGGTAACTCAACTCAGGGCAAAAAATATTTGAGTGATCATTTAAACACAAGAATAGCTCCTTACCTGTGTTTGTGGAATATTTATAGATTAACTATTTTGATCAATAGACAGTAACCAGGCCTGGATTTGTGGAAAGACAACAAAGGCTGGCACCCAGCACTTTAAAGCGGTAGTAAACCCATCCATTTAACAGTTTAAAAACCAGTTACATTTCCGGCACATGCCGGAAATGTAACACTCCCATTGGTTGTGCTCTAAACCAAACTGTCAAACCATCCAATGGCTGGTGTCATAGCTGATCACATGTACAGCATCATGGCAGTTGTAGATTAAACAGAGGCCAATATGGCAGCTTCCTTGGCTGAAAATGATAGGAGGGTTTACTACCACTTTAAGGGGGCAATGTTTTCATTTCTGTAGAACGCATACAAGGAGCAATAATGAAGGAAACAATATCCTTCTACGTGTGGTGTTTGCTGGAACTGGCATATCAAAATTTTAAAAATCGATCAGAACAATGTTGTTCCAATGTATTTCTGAATTAAGCCTGCAATGCTCTACAGCCTTCATTCATACAGAAAGCACTCTCAGCTGCCCTGAAATAGAGTGTGAGTCTATCAGGAGAGTTGCTCTGCTGGTGCCGGTTTTTGAAGTAGTGTGTATTGAAAGAACAACAACAACATGTAATGTAAAGTTGCTTTCTAATGTGACTATAAACTATATATACAGCACTACGGTATGATAATGTGTTTTCTATGGTACAAAGTAATAACAGGATGTATTGTCTGTATCTAAGTGCATGTACTTGTATCCTCCTGTTTTCTGTAAAGACATGTTCTGATATATTCCTCCATGAAAGCTAAGCTATCCTCTGCATACAAGCTTCCAAGCGCATGATTCAGTACTCTGATAACAGTGGGTTCATTGGTGACCCCACCTGCACCCTAGCCATCAAGCATCACTGCAGTGTCCAAGGTGGGCCACTTTCCTGCTTCTGTGTTGCCCTGGCCTTGCTCCTCACTACTCACTAGCATTCTATTTCTGCTTCTCAGTATGTGGAAAATCTATGACTCTTTTAAGGATCTGTGATGGCCTATGCTGACTTGTACAGAAGGACAGGACAATAGACATGTTGTAGGAAGAACTGATAGCGGAACTCTGCCCATGGCAAAGGTTCTCACGATATTGCATTCCTTTATATATCCAAACCACTGCTTGCAACACAAGGGTTTGTGCAGCCAGTGTAAACTATTTGAATCAAGCTTAAAGCAGACAAATTCAGTATTAAGAATAATAATTGGTTCTTATCTCTAAGGCCTAAACTTAACAGCAGATGCTTCTGGAGTTCACATATAAAATCAAGAAACCCTCAGGGTCATTTATATAAGTGTCTTCTGCAGTACTGCTGCTGCACCCATCAGTACCGCCTACCATTTTATTGTAATGCAAACAAAACACACTTTAACCCAACACTTTACACACCATTAAATTTATAAAAGATTGCTTCCTTTCTAAATACAGAGTCTGAAGCATGCAAAGCCATGCTCATAACAGCAAGGCTTTCTTGGCTTTATATCTGATCTGCAGCAGCCACTGGTGAAACTACCACCATGGTTGCCAATGCAACTGCTATAGGGCCCAGAGGGGAGGGATCCGATAAGGGGAGGGGAGGGATGGGGGAGTGGGCTAAAGGAAGCTCCCTTTAGTGTATCCTAGCATCCAGAATACTCTGCAGAGCAGTAACATAGGCCAAATGATGTGTGTTTTGGCACTGGGCACTGCATCATCAGTCATCATGGGGAGGCATAGTAGATCAATACCTCCCCTAATGCGGAGCAGCTACAGACCTATCAAAAAAAAAAAGTGCACACCTGATAGCTTTATGCAAAACTGCCAGCCTTCTGTAGAGCCCCCAAGCCTGCCTTAGGGCTTCTTCCATTGACAGAGCCTCACAGCCCCCTCACCACACCACAATGTGCCTTAACTTGCTGCAGGCCCCCAACATGGTGCCCCAGTCCCCCACAGTGCCTAATCCCCTACAGCATCCCCCACAGTTCCCTCCAGCCCCCTACAGAACCCCGTAATATTTTTCCTCCCACTGGCACAAATGTTTGAGCATTTATACCCCCTGCTGAACATCAGTGCTGTTGCATTTTTCCTCCTATTGACCACTGATGATGGGGAATATTTTCCCCCCAATGACCCTTAACAGGGCATTTTTCCCCCCTTTGAGCACTGATGAAGCATGTTTTACGGATCACTGGCATCAAGGCATTTTTTTCCTCTTATTGCCCACTAATGCCACAGATTTTTTCCCTCCAGTGACCAGTGCCACTGATCCCAAGGCATTTTTTCCTGCCTTTAAATACTGATGTTAGAGCATTTTTTCCTCCCACTTACTGACAGTTTTTTCTTCTTTCCTTCTAACCACTAACAGGGGACATGTTTTCCACTTACCAACACTGGAGCATTTTTTCCACCTACTGACCGTTGTCTTTTTGCCTTACCTCTTATAGGAATATTCATATAGGAATAAGAAATATGACTGCTGGGTGTGCCATGCCATTGGAGGGCCAATAAAATAATTTTTATGGGACCCTCTAATTTCTAGTTACAACCTGGTAGCAGCCCCTGTACACTGGCCACTGTGCTCTATACCTTGACCTGCCTTATGATCACCACTAGGGAGAAGTTGGAATGGAACACCTCTTTATCTTTACTTAATTGCTGTGACCCGTTTATATACATCTGAAGTTTTCACAGCAGGGTACATTACCAGTTCTGCCTGCCAACCACATCAGCAGTATTTGTGGTAAAGATGGTAGGACAGCTCCTTTCAACTAAGTGACAATTAAGCAGGCTACTATTATTGAATAAGTGATCTGAGGAGTACAAAATTCCCTTTGTGAATCAGGAAGAATGGTTTTGCCTTCTTGGAACTGAATGGACAATGGTGTAAAATGGGTTTTTGATATCTTAGAAACATAGAAAAGTGAAGTCAGAAAAAGACTCAGAAGTTCATCAAGTCTGCCCATTTTATTTTTATTTTATTTTTTTTTGTTGTTTTTTTTTTTTTTACTATTAACCTTGTTGTATGACTTTAGATCTATGTTTATCCCAAGCATGTTTGAAGCCATTTCTGCCATCTTCTGGATCAACTGTAGGTCTTTTTTTGATGAACCGGACGTGTTTTTCCAAACTAACTTTGCAATTAAGTCACCTGTTCATTTGTGTTTAAAAGTAAAAAATATGTATTGTGCGTCTGTTTAAAAGATGCTTCATCATTGTGTAGATGTGACAGCTTATTACCAGTGTTTCTTGCATGGTGTCTTCATGAATTTCCGGGTGTGGGAACTGACGTGTGTCATAGCTCCAATCCACCCTTATTTTAAATTTTGTCTAAGCTTCTCCTGTGAATTGCTGCCACAACAGATGGTGCTCTAAAAAAAAATTCCACATAAAAAATGTGTAACATAATTAAATTTCGCACATTTATTGACATGTTGGTAACGTGGGCATTTGTGATTAAAACAGTGGGAACTGTTACAACGTTGAAAGAAATTCTCAATTATAGGGATCTTTTTGTAGTTATAAAACAATTAACTGGCTTAGACCATTAAAGAGGCATTCCAGTCAATAAGTACAAGTAATAAAGCTTAATACCTTTATTCTTCCTTTGCATGTTCCATTGACAGGGGTCGAAAGAAAAGAAATCCAGCCCATGATCTGTAAGTGTAAAGTTAGACCTAGTTATATGAGAAGGTTGATTGGGCTATCATGTCTTTTTGGTGTCAAGTATACATGTGTAGCACTACCCCCCGCAGGGGCTGCTGGTAACTGGTTCCCCTATTCCTGCAAAGCCAGGCAACACGCATTCTCTGCTTGCATGCAAATGCAAAAAGTCAGTCCCTTGGCTTTGTTTTCATGTTTTATTAGGGTTAACAACTTAGATGGGGTGAAGGGATTTATGGGATGCCCAACTTGAATCAAAAAACAACAAAAAGGGGGACAACTTCCTTCCTCTGTACAAAAGATCCTAGACTGATTTCCTTTCTGGACACACACAGCCTTTTGTGGATCACTAGCAAAAGTCCATTACAGACTAGGAGCCCCTAGCGCCGCTTGGAAATAGCACAAAAATTAGGCAAAACTGTATGCGTGAGTGTATCCTCTCCTAATGTAGAACTGCTCTCAGCTTCACTGCTCCAGGCTGCTCTGAAGATCCCCTAGAGCAGTGGTTCTCAACTCCGGTCCTCGGGACCCACTAACAGGTCAGGTTTGCAGGATAACTGAAATGCATCACAGGTGATATCAATTGTTGCTCAGTGATTGCAGTATTCTAGTTTGCATCTCCCCAAGGTAATACTTAAAATCTGGCCTGTTGGTGGGTCCCGAGGACTGGAATTGAGAACCACTTCCCTAGAGAAAGAATAAAAAAGGGTTAAGCATATCGCTGTCCTTTTAGAAAACTTGCTACATATGGCAGTCTCTCCCCTTGAAAATCACTAGGTGTGTTGATGTACTCACTCTGTCCTCCACTGCTTCTCAGGCAAGATTCCTATTCAAGGATCTTCCTAAACCAGCCCGAGCCCAACCTGGAGGAATAAATCCTCCCTAGACCTAGGAGATCCCTCCTAGGCCACCAACAGCCTCCTCAGTAAGGATGGTGTTCATGTTCGGATCGAACGTACGTTCGATCCGAACATCGGGTGTTCGCTCGTTCGGGTGTAACCGAACATTAAGGGGGTGTTCGTGGCAACTTTGTGCGCCCTATAATGTTTTAAAATGTCGGCGGGATGCCGCCTGGGTCATTGGCCAAAGCATGCACGTGACCTGCATTCTTTGGCCAATCAGCGGGCGGCCTGCTGTGATTGGCTAAAGGCAGGATGCCTTTAGCCTATAACTGCACAGCAGTCTTAATCCATGCCCCACACTATATAAAGCCGCTTGTACAGTGGCTCTATGATAGTGTGTCAGCGGCGGTGTTAGAGAGATAGTGTAGGTTCCTGAAGACAGGCAGTTTAGATAGATAGATAGATTTTAACATGTTCAAAAAAGAAGACAAAAAATAGATAGCTAACTAGATAGATAGAAATCTGTCAGTTAGTGCAGACAGGTTAGTGTAGGGAAAAAAAAAAATAAAGAAAAAAAGATTTATATATATCTATCTATATATACACACACATATATATATATACCGCGTATTGAGTGTCCACTACATATCTGTCCATACAGTATATAGTACACGACGTGGTGTATTAATGTATATACAGTTTTTAACCCCTTAACCCCCAGAGCCCTTTTTTACATTTGTTGTTTACAAGTTAAAATCTGTTTTTTTTATAGAAAATTACTTAAAACTCCAAACATTATATATATTTTTTTCAAACACCCTAGAGAATAAAATGGCAATCATTGCAATACTTTTTGTCACACGGTATTTGCGCAGCGGTCTTTCAAGCGTTTTTTTTTTGTTTTTTTTTTAAATCACTTTTTTGAGTTAAAAAATAAGACAACAGTAAAGTTAGCCCAATTTTTTTTATACTGTGAAAGAGGATGTTACGCAGAGTAAATAGGTACCATACACGACATGGTTGAAAATTGCGCGCACTTGCGGAATGGTGGCAAACTCCGGTACTTTAAAATCTCTATAGACAACGCTTTAAAATTTTTTAACAGTTACCAGGTTAGAGGTGCAGAGGAGGTCTTTTGCTAGAATTATTGCTCACACTCTGGCAAATGCCGCGATACCTCACATGTGTGGTTTGAACACCGTTTTCATATGCGGAGGTGACTTACGTATGCGATTTCTTTGCTGCACGAGCTCACGGGGACGGTGGAGCTTTACTTTTTTTTATTTACTTATTTTATTATATTTTTCATCTTAACACTGTTCCTTTAAAAAAAAAAATCTGATCACTTTTATTGCTATCACAAGGAATGTAAACATCCCTTGTGATAGTAATATATGGTGACAGGTACTCTTTATGGAAGGATCCCTCCTTTACACTTCACAGTATTCAGATCACCAAAAACGGCGATTCTGAATACTGTCATTTTTTTACGTTGCTTCCGGGAATGTACAAAGGAGTCCCGATCTAAGCTGATTCCGGGTTCCACAGGGACTCCACACAGCGGCCAGAGGCGTCAGATCGGAGCTCCGGTCTCTCGGTGGGACGGGAGGCCATAGAAGAGCGGCGGACGGTGGCGGGAGGGGGGATGTCCCCCCCCCTCGCAGCAAAGAAAAGGCATATGTAAGTCACGCCCGCATATGAAAACGGTGTTCAAACCACACATGTGAGGTATCGCTGCGATCGCCAGAGCGTGAGCAGTAATTGTAGCAGAAGACCTCTGAACCTCTAACCTGATAACCGTGTAAAATTTTTAAAGCCTCGCCTCACCAACTTTACTGTTGTCTTATTTTTTAATAAAAAAATTGCGCTTGAAAGACCGCTGCGCAAATACCGTGTGACAAATAGTATTGCAACGATCGCCATCTTGTTTTCTAGGGTGTTTGAAAAAAATATATAATGTTTGGGGGTTCTAAGTAATTTTCTAGCAAAAAAAAATATTTTAACTTGTAAACAACAAGTGTAAAAAAGGGCTCTGGGGCTTAAGTGGTTAAACTAATTTACAACAGCAGGTCCCGTTACTGCGTCCAATAAGAGTAACTGCAAGGGGTTACAGTGTTCTGGCACCGCCAACAGCCAAGGCCCAATTTTTGATCACCTGTTTAACTGGGGCTTTCGCCAGAATTTATAATCTAATTTACAACATCAGGCCCAGTTTCTCCGTCCAAGAAGAGTAACTGCAAGGGGTTACAGTGTTCTGGCACTGCCAACAAGCAAGGCCCAATTTTTGGCCACCTGTTTGACTGGGGGCTCTCGTCAGAATTTGTAACTAATTTACAACATCAGGTCCAGTTCCTCCATCCAACAAGAGTAACTGCAAGGGGTTATAGTGTTCTGGCTCCGCCAACAACAAAGTGTACCCCAAGCCTATTCACATGGGGGGTGATCTGGGGGCTCCCTTATTAAAGGGGGACTCTGTGAGTCCTCCAGCCTGACCTGCAGGAAACCCTGACCCAGATTCAGGCTAACTTAACTTAACCTCAACTTAACCATGAGTTAATAAATTTGCATGTACTGTTCTATTAGTACACTAGAGGGTGCTACACATGTATACTTGGCCCACTACATTTGCTGGAAAACTTAGGGAAACCAACATTCAGACTGTCATGTTATACTGCAGTCTACAGAAATACTGGACAGACACAAATGTATTCAGGTGCTTGGCTAAGAATGGAGAGTGGGGGGGGCGTGGCCTGACAGGGCATGTGAGCAGACGCGAGTCACGGAGCTCCCGCCGTTGATCCGTACATCGATCCTTCCATCCGCATCTGCACAGCTCAGAGCGAGCTGTACTTGATACCCGCTGATCACTGAACATCCCTGGAGACCCAGGCAAGCAGTTCCAATCCTCTGATGACCTGGGGTACCCGAGGAGAGGCCGCGGCCTCAACGGCCATGGAGCACCAAGATGGCACTGGACAGCCACCGAAGGCGCCGCGCAGCCAGAATGGATGGGGTGAGCAGGGGGGTGAGTCCACTAAAGCCTCCAAAAGTAAGGAACAGACCAAGGACATGCTTTACTACGCCCAAAAACTTGGCAGCCCCCCCAATCTGTCACAGACCGAAATAGCAGGCACCATGACCCACACTAGGCCTGCTGACAGGGAGGACACTGACGCTGACATGCTGGATGACACTGCCCCTCTGGAGTCTGTACCAGACCCCTTTCCAGACCTATTTGATATGCAGCAGGATGACAGTCCACAACCCACACTCAGTGATATTTTGCAGGCTGTGAACAAGTGCACGGCCTTGGTAGAAGATCTTAAATTTGGAGGCTTAAAGGAGACTGTCTCTCTTCTGTGACAAGATCTGCAAAAGATCAGAGAAAGAACCACTGCAATGGAGGGTAGAGTAAGTGATATGGAGGATCAACTTCCACATTTGAGCAAGGATATCAGGTCTGCCGCACAGCAGTCTGCCCAAGCCCTTAATAAAACCGACGACATTGAAAACCGCCTGTGAAGGAACAATGTAAGCATAGTGGGGCTCCCGGAGAAGGTGGAGGGCAGATACCCCACTATGTTTGTGGAGAACTGGCTACAAGAGATTTTTGGTGAGGAGGCTTTTTCTTTAAGCTTTACCGTGGAAAGGGCTCATAGAGTGCCTCCTAGGCCTTTCCCGCATGGCGGCTCCGCTAGATCCATGCTGGCCAGGCTGCTCAATTATAGAGATCGGGAGGCAGTGTTACGTCTTGCCAGAAAGAAGGGTGATATCAGATATAATGGCGCCAAAGTATCATTTTTCTCTGACTTCTCGGCGGAGGTACAACGTAAACGTGCAAAATTTGCTGATGTTAAAAGAGGTTGCAGAGACTCCAGCTTTCATATGCCATGTTATTCCCTGCAAAGCTAAGGGCGACTGCTAGAGGTCAGAATCAGTTCTTTGAACAGGCCCAGGAGGCCACGTCATGGCTAAATCAAAATGAGCAAGACCTCAGACACCATAGGCCCGAAGACGGAGACGGCTGAAGCAACCTGAAGGATTACAAGTGGATGTATAAGGGCACTGAGCTATGTCCCCCCCTTGAAAATACAATGACAGTTCAATAGTTACAGTATGAGGGCAACTTTACATTGACTACAGATACTGTGCGTGTATGGAGCTGACAATCACAGTAATGGCACAATATTGCCGTCCTCTGCAAGGTTGGCTTGCGACCCATGGGTCATTGAACTGCAGGAAGGCCCGGTCCTCGTGGCTCCGGTTTCAGTGCCCAGTTGGCACTGCACAACGTGTTCAGATATACTCTACATCGGTGCAATGGGTCTCCGGCCCTGTTTTGGTGACGGATCTAGAGCCTTCCGTTATACACACTGTGTATTCTTTGTTCTTCTTTTTGTTTGTTAACACTATATTAGAGCGGTTGCGCACATTTGCACTTCTGAATTCCAATGTACCATCTCCAGACACAATCTGGCCCTGGCACAGGCAGACATTCCAAGGATTTGAACAGCCCTGTCACGATTACTACGATATATGTAGGTATTTCCTCCTACCGCTCCTATCTGCCCACTGGGGGTCCCTGTTTCAAAACTGGTATTGCATTAAGACATGTCTTCCACACCCATTGTCTCCTGGAATGTTCCCCACCTAGTCATGCACTGTGGATTTCACATAAGGTAGCACCCTTATTATGGAATAGTATAAATACCAGCACAGGGGATGCTCGGGTAGATTTGAGAGGATGTGGGTGCCTTGGTTAGATACACCTGGTTTAAGCCCCAGAGAGCTTGTACTTGCTAGGCTTCTGCAGCAGCCAGGTGGGTAGCTGGAGGCAGGACGAGAGGACTGTATGCTCTTTAAATATAGCTGGCTTGGGGCTTGTGGGGGAGAGGGTGGAGGTGGCTTGTGACTGTGGGCTGCTGTTTATATGATACTCTTGATACCAATATGCTTTGTGTCAATAATACTATGTAATTCTGAAATGTCTGTACATTGGACTTTGTTTACTGATACTAAAAAAACTTTCTCTGATTTAAAAAAAAATGGAAAGGGAGAGAAACACTGGCTGCAGCTGCTCTCTGTAGCTGCTGCCCTTTGAGACTAAACTATATTGGCAAGAGGAGCTGCTGATCAGGAAGAGATCAATAGACTGAATCAGGCAGCACTGCACTGTGGCTACTGTAGTCCAGAGGAAAGAGACCCTACTGTAATCAAGAGCATTTGACCTGCAGTTCCCAGAGGGAGATTGCCAGGAGGAGGAGAAAGAGCTGCATTTTCTCAGGCTGTACAGGACATAGCTTCTTCTTGCCTTGAGGGAGACTGAAGGGTGCACATTGCTGTCCAGTGTGTACATCACTGCTGCATATCCGCGGCCTGAGCAGGATCTTGAGTGCTGAGCTCATTGGTGCTGACAGAACAGAGTCATCTGGGTGCAGAGCAGAGAGTGGACTAATCACTGTGTGTGACTGGATGGTGAGCTCCAATATCCCATGGATTAGTGATCTGCTGCTGTGGGGATTTACTGTCTGCTACTAGAGAGACTGAGCCCTTTAGGAACTGACCATACAGCCATCAAGTAGCCTTATTGCTACATGCAGGCTTGAATGGGACTATTCTTGTGTACAGCAACTATACAACTGGGCCCCAACCTAAGAGTTGAAGAGTTATGACTATAGACTGTCCCTTTACAGCTGCTACACAGAGACCTTTACCTATTGTTTATGCTAATAGGTACTGCTCAGGGGACATTGCATCATATCCTAGCCCTTCTTGTAGAGTGCACTGTAGACTAGTTACAATATTAACCACTTCCTGCCCGTAGGTCGTCATATGACGTCCTGGGTTTTGAGTGGGGATATCTGAATGATGCCTGCAGCTACAGGCATTATCCAGATAACGTTTTTTTCAGCGATTCTGTGCACCATAAGAATGATCATAATTACACCGGGTAGGGAGGCACGTGATAATGTCACTAAGGCCATTAATCTAATTCACCTACTCAAGGGGCATCAAAGCGAGGGCCTTCTCCTATCCACGGATACAGAGAAGGCCTTCAATAGGGTGGCGTGAGACTTTATGCTGTCTGTCTGCACTCATATCGGACTACAACCTAACATGCTCACATGGATTGTGGCATTATACCAACACCCAACGGCTAGGTTAAAAATTAATGTCTCTCTCTTGGAACCGGGCAAGATACACAATGGCACTAGATAGGGCTGTCTCCTATCCCCAATCTTGTTTATACTCATATTGGAATCCTTTATACGCACAATAAATAGAATATAGAAATAGAAATCAGTCCATCAGAGGAATAGAACTAGGCCATATGCATTGCAAAGTCACTGCCTATGCGGATGACCTTCTCTTCGTTCTCACTCAACCCCATATTTCAATACTGAACCTTTTCAAAGAATCTGAAATATTTGGATACCTCTCTAATTTCAAAATGAACTACAATAAGTCAGAGGCTCTCGACATTACCCTGAACCCTCGATCCTTAACAAAGACCCAATCCAACTGTCCCTTTAAATGGGTAACATTGGCACTAAAATACCTAGGGATATGGCTTACCCCTAATCTAGCAAATTTATACGCACAAAACTTCAATCCAATCCTACGGACCTGGAACCTGAAACATTTTCTTGGTTTGGCTGGACAGAAGATGACAATTCTTCCCAGGGTCCTATACCTTTTTCATAACCTTCCAATTCTCTTACCTAACAATTTTTCTCCCAATTAAACTCAATAATACGCAATTTCATATGGTCGGGTAAGAGGCCACGTATCAGCCTACTGGCCCTGTCCAAACCAAAAACACTTGGGGGTATAAACTTACCAAATTTCAAACACTACTATTATGCGACTCACCTAATTCGTATTCTAGACTGGAATTGCCATGCAAACTCCAGGGATTGGGTTAGAGTTGAGGGAATACAGTCTAAGACACCTTTACGGTTCCTGCCGCGGCTTTCCAAGAATGCCTGCCCTGCCGTCCTCAACTCTCACCCTACCATTGGACCAACCTTACAAATTTTTCGCACAATAAATCAAAAATATGGTCTTGTTTCCGCTCCTGGCCCACTGACACCAGGGATATTGTAACAGTATGCGAGGTGAAGTGGTGGACGGACGCTATCTGTCACCTCGTATGCGTTGATTTGGACTGGATTAAACAGAGTCCGGATTTTACCAGCCACTGTGGCAGGACTGGTTCCGGTCCAGTGTTTGTGGTCCACTGGAGTCCACCAGCAGGTGGCTTAAATAGGAAGAGAATGCACTCTAGCTTTGACCTGGAACTCAGAGGGGAAATCTGAGGGAGCTCTGTGTCTGTTTGGACTTTAAAAAGACAAGGTTTACATTTTGGCTTATGTTTTGTGGGTATCGGGGGCCAGCCCCACACTGTATAGTGAGGAAACTATACTGTTTAGTTTAGCGCCGGACAGCATGGACTTATTTTCTGTTTTGTTCGTTTTAACCTGCAAACCTATTCTCTAAATAAGCCTGGCAAGCCGCAAGATGTGAAAAAAAGTTGCCTGCACGCTGACTATTTTTCTCAGGAAAGATGATCCCCATGAGCTAATCTCCCACGCCATGTTTACTCTGTTTATAACATTTTATCTTTTTATTAAAAAGTGTGATTTTACTGCACTTCTGTCTTTGTCTGATTCATGGTTCCAGACAGGGTTTACATCTACTTCTAAGAGACCATTCCCTACAAGTCCTATCCAAATCTGTTCCTATGCACTTTATTAGGATTTCTAATGTTTTTCTACCATGTTTCCCTGAATATAAGACGGGTCTTATATTCATTTTGGCTACAAAAAATGCATTAGGGCTTATTTTCAGGGGATGTCTTATTTGTCCCCTGTCTTCTCTCCCCCTTTCCCTCCCTCTCAGCTCAGGAGTCAGCATCTTTGTAATTCCCAAAATAAACCTCAGTTAAAGTCCTTGTGAAATCATTTAATCCGTTCTGTAAATGGATTATATAATGTCCAGTGTGTGTCTTTATGTAACATTGTAGAAAATACCTTATTTACAGCACCACTGTGCACTCACATGACCTGCCAGAGCTCTTCTCCCCCACTCTGAGCACTGCTGAAGGAGATGCTGAGATTTCTGCTGAAGTCAGCCCTGCTCCGAGCACTGCAGAGGGAGGGGCCACTGACATCAGCCGGGAGGAGTGCAGGGGAGCTCCGGCGGGTCACATGAGCGCCCAGCAGCACTGTAAATAAGTTCTTTTCTACAATAATTTTACATAAAGACACACACAGGCCAGTATATAATCCTTTTACAGAGTTGATTACATGATTTTACAAGGACTTTAACTAGGGCTTATTTTCGGGGTAGGGCTTACATTGCAGCCATCCTCGAAAATCGAGATATGTCTTATTTTCGGAGTAGGTCTTATTTTCGGTGTCACAGCTGATCACATGGTCAATATGGTTGCTGTAAACCCAACCTTAAATAGCGGGGGGCTGGCTTATTCAAATGCCCCCTTTTTAGGCATTCTAAGGCATCTTACATAAGTCCAAAGCTGAGGAAGTGCGTTATTGGTAGTTGGTTGCTATAGGAACAAAATTGCGTATTAGTTTACTGGGTCCATGTGAGCACACTGGGTTCATCTCAAAGTAACCCATGTCCTGAACCTGAATCTCATCCTAGTACAAAACTGTTACATAGCTTAAGGCATACTGAAGCGTAGCAAAACTTACGTGTATTTGAGCACCACAAGCTGAAAAATCTATTCAATTCATTTTTTTATTCATTATTATTTTTCATTATTATTAATTATTAATTCACAATTCAAAGCAAACTCAACCATCCGTCCATGTCTCCATGCTTTATTTTGTTGAGAAATCACTTTGAAAAACACCCTCCCTGCATTTCTGACTGTGACCATTTTGAGTAAGGGTAGATGATTCATGGTAGCATTTACTTCCTGGAATCCATCTGCCCTTAGCTGAGGCATGCAGACTAGACATGTGCGGTTTGTTTCGTTCCGCATTAAAATAGTACCGAATTTAAACAAATCCGAAATAACGAAAAAAAAATCTGATGAAATTCGAATAATTTTCAAACAGTTTTCGAATACTTTTCAAATTCAAATAGTTTTCAAATTCAACTTCGAATAGTTTTCAAATTCAAATTCGAAAAGTCCTCGAATTTGAATAGTTTTTCAATTTCCAAAGAGAACAAAATAGAATAGAAAACAAAGGAACAGAACAGAAAAAAAACAATAGACTAGAAAAGGATATAACAGAAAACAAAAGAATAGAATACAACAGAGTAAAACAGTTCTGTTCCACTCCACCGCATTATATTCTTTCATTTTCTGTTATATTCCCCTCTATTGTATTCTATCTTTTTCCATTCTATTCCTCCAATTTCCACTCCACCCCATTCTCCTTTGAAATTGGAAAGCTATTCAAATTCAAAAACTGTTCGGATTCGAAAACTATGGGAAAATGATTGGAAAACTTTTCGAATCGATTCAAAAACTTTTCAAACCGATTTAAAAACATATAAAAGGAACAAATTCCGAAAACGAATTAAATGAACGAAACAAATTTATGTAAATAACAAATCGAAACCAAACATTTATTTCGTTCTGTACATGTCTAATGCAGACAGGAGGGCAAGAAAGCTTTACCTCCGGATGAAAGAAAATAAAATGCCCATGAAGAATCCTGGAAAGTTTGACTCTATCTTGGCCTAGTCCGGAAACCTGGAAGCTACTGAAAAAATGTAAAAAAAAGTTTAAACAAGAAAATAAAATATATTTCTAGCAGCAGAAGGGTCGCTGGTTCTAATCCCAACCATGACACTACCTGCCTGGAGTTTGCATGTTCTTACTGTGCCTGCGTGGGTTTCCTCCGGGTACTCTGGTTTCCTCCCACACTCCAAAGACATGCTGGTAGGTTAATTGGATCCTGTCTAAATTGGCCCTAGTATATGTATGAATGTGAGTTAGGGACCTTAGATTGTAAGCTCCTTGAGAGTAGGGACTGATGTGAATGTACAATGTATATGTAAAGCGCTGCGTAAATTGACAGCGCTATATAGGTACCTGAAATAAATAAAATAAAATATTTTCCTATCTTTCCAAAAAAATTGATTTTCAAAAACTGCTGCGCAAATCCTGGGTGACATAGAATTGCAATGATCGCCATTTTATTCTCTAGGGTCTCTGCTAAAAAAGAAAAAGAATAATATTTGGGGGTTCTAAGTAATTTTAGTAGCAAAAAATACTGATTTTTAATTGTAAACAAAAAGTGCCCGAAAAAAAAAATCCTGGTCTTGGCTTTGGACCATACTGGTGTTTTTTGTGCAGGAACTTCCTGCCAAGAAGATCCGGTGAGCATACATCTGTACTGTATGCAAGAACACCTACCATTATTATTTGTTTTTAAGTATTTCGGCATGTGCCATAACCAGTAACTGATTTTTTTCACAGTTAAGTCTGCTGTTGTGAAATTGCACTGGGGGGTTATTTTACACGGCCGGTTCATATGCAGATAATACTCAGCAGAGTTCTTTAATGCATAACAGTCCTGTTTAACAGCCAGTCCAGCTGCAGCTGAAAGCAAGCGCTACGTGGAAATACAGATCTAATTAGCCTAAACCGCTTTCTTTTTTTTTTATGGTTTGAAAAAAAAGAAAATTAATCATACAAATATGTTCAAATAAAAATCACGTTTAATTGAAAAAGCCAGAGTAGGGATAACAACACACGTGTTTTATAAAGCAGCTGAGACGCAGCTCACAGATGGCGCAGACAAAAAACACCTGATCACACTGGGGACTTAAACCTGTGACTTAAGACGCGTGAGAAAACCGTGGCAGCGTTACTTCCTCAGAGGGTACGGCACAGATTATACCAGGAGCCGGGATATCACAGCAGGATCTTCTCTTAGAAGTTGTAATAAAGCGATGTACTTAAAACTGTCTACCAAGGTGGGAATAGTATGTGCTGTATTACATGCAAAACCTTTTAATTATTGATGTGTATTTATAATTCACGGGGTTATTCCTGCACAAAACTGAGCCTCGCTGACAAATCCCAAGGTGTATTTTTCCTTCTTATCGGCAACTTTTTAATATTTTCCAGCCAGGTAGGAGATGTTTAACTGTCTGTGCTTCTTTTATTTTTCTGGCCAGGAAAAGACATTGCTAATAATTTTTTTTTCTATAAAAAGGAAAACAGGGAAGTTTCAACTAAAATAACATATTTAACCAGTGGCAGCTGGTGCTCCATTTATTTCCCCCCCCCCCCCCCCACGGTGAGTAGGTAAGTCGCTCGGTCAGTCGACTCCCCTCCGTTTCTCAATCATCAGCCCATCCAGCTCTTGCACTTACCCCATGTAGGTCGCAGGCAGTGCTTCCTCCTTGTTGGCATCACCCACCGTCTCTTCCTCCTCGGCTTCATGGTGGCTTTCCCTGCATCTTCTCCTCCTCGGCGGTCAATATGATCGCTTCTCAATCGGGTCTCAGGACCAGGAGGAGAATCAGGAAGACAAAAGCGAATATTCATTTGCTATTATCCCACAACTGGGAGGGGTCAGGGCGCAGTGCTCTGCGCCTGGAGCCCACCCTTTTATGAAGCCAATTAGAGCCTCTGTCTCTAATCACATGCTTCTAAAACGAAAAAAAAAAAAAAAGAAAACCCCATTGGAAACCATGCGTCCAGTGGCCTGCATATAGATTAGGGGCTGGAAAAGTGGATTAGGGGGGCGGTGCCCCTGCGCCTCATATGGATGGACCTCCACTGTATTTAACCCTTGGCCGCAATATGCAAATAAGATTAGTGGCAGTAAGCAGCGGTGCCCACATTAACTGCTTGCTGGCTGCCCTATTACAGTTTTAATGCTACAGGGTGGCAGCTGTGTGCCAGATCCCATATATATATATATATATATATATATATATATATACAGTATCTCACAAAAGTGAGTACACCCTTCACATTTTTGTAAATATTTTATTCTATCTTTTCATGTGACAACACTGAAGAAATGACACTTTGCTACAACGTAAAGTAGTGAGTGTACAGCTTGTATAACAGTGTAAATTTGCTGTCCCCTCAAAATAACTCAACACACAGTCATTAATGTCTAAACCGCTGGCAACAAAAGTGAGAACACCCCTAAGTGAAAATGTCCAAATTGGGCCCAAAGTGTCAATATTTTGTGTGGCCACCATTATTTTCCAGCACTGCCTTAACCCTCTTGGGCATGGAGTTCACCAGAGCTTCACAGGTTGCCACTGGGGTCCTCTTCCACTCCTCCATGACGACATCACCGAGCTGGTGGATGTTAGAGACTTTGTGCTCCTCCACCTTCTGTTTGAGGATGCCCCACAGATGCTCAATATGGTTTAGGTCTGGAAACATGCTTGGCCAGTCCATCACCTTTACCCTCAGCTTCTTTAGCAAGGCAGTGATCATCTTGGAGGTGGATTTGGGGTCGTTACCATGTTGGATTACTGCCCTGCGGCCCAGTCTCCGAAGGGAGGGGATCATGTTCTGCTTCAGTATGTCACAGTACATGTTGGCATTCATGGTTCGCTCAATGAACTGTAGCTCCCCAGTGCCGGCAGCACTCATGCAGCCCCAGACCATGGCACTCCCACCCCCATGCTTGACTGTAGGCAAGACACACTTGTCTTTGTACTCTTCACCTGGTTGCCGCCACATAGGCTTGACACCATCTGAATCAAATAAGTTTATCTTGGTCTCATCAGACCACAGGACATGGTTCCAGTAATTCATGTTCTTAGTCTGCTTGTCTTCAGCAAACTGTTTTGCAGGCTTTCTTGTGCATCATCTTTAGAAGAGGCTTCCTTCTGGGAAGACAGACATGCAGACCAATTTGATGCAGTGTGCGGCGTATGGTCTGAGCACTGACAGGCTGACCCCCCACCCCTTCAACCTCTGCAGCAATGCTGGCGGCACTCATACGTCTATTTCTCAAACACGGCCTCTGGATATGACGCTGAGCACGCACACTCAACTTCTTTGGTCGACCATGGAGACGTCTGTTCTGAGTGGAACCTGTCCTGTTAAACCGCTGTACAGTCTTGGCCACCGTGCTGCAGCTCAGTTTCAGGGTTTTGGCAATCTTCTTATAGCCTAGGCCATCTTTGTGTAGAGCAACAATTCTTTTTTTCATATCCTCAGAGAGTTGTTTGCCATGAGATGCCATGTTGAACTTCCAGTGACCAGTATAAGAGAGTGAGAATGATAACACCAAATGTAACACACCTGCTCCCCATTCACACTTGAGACCTTGTAACACTAACGAGTCACATGACACCGGGGAGGGAAAATGGCTAATTGCTAATTGTCACATGAAAAGATATAATAAAATATTTACAAAAATGTGAGGGGTGTACTCACTTTTGTGAGATATTGTATATATATATATATATATATATAATCTGACACTTCGGAGTAGGGAGCAAGCATGCTGGCTCGCTTACGCTGTTATTATACACAGCAGAAGCCGATTGGCAGGTGGCGGGCACTCAATGTCTGCCCGTGCTCTATCGAAAAATGCCTCCCGACGAAAAATGCCTCAGATGGGTCTGCGCATGCCCAGTACCAAACATCAACATATCAGCTGGCGTGACGTCAACACAGCGCAAGCACAGATCGTTGGAGGCAGTATCCGACAATCTACAAAGAGCAGAGGGAGAACACACTTGTTAGATTGTGCCTCGCTGTTGCGGGGTGGGTTTTGGGTGTGTTGAAGGGCAGGTTTTGTGTGAGTTGAAACCCGCCTTAGACACAGGCAAAACTCGCCGTTTAACACACATTACCCGCCCCGCAACAGCGAGGAAGAATCTGACAAATATGTTTTCCCTCCACTGTTTGCATAGCGTCGGATAATGCCTCCGACGATCTGCGCATGTGTTAACATCACGCCAGCTGATCAACATATCAGCTGAAGTGACGTTTGGTACTGCGCATGCGCAGACCCGTCAGAGGCTTTTTTCAACAAGAAGCAATATTCGACAGAACACCGGCACTTGCCGATCGTTGAACTGTGATCTGCTTATGTAAGCAAGGCAGATTGCCATTCTGAAAGTGTGGAAGGGGTGGAGTTTGTGTCTCTGCAAAGCAGGGAATAAATTCCATCTCTTCCCTTAGTAAAAGCACCTCACACACTATAGTAAAACACTGGCCAGGCATATAGTTAAACCTTTGATCGCCTGTGTCAAACACAAGGCCCGGGGGCCGAATGTGACCCACCAGGCCATTTCATGTGGCCCTCGCACCCACTTATCTCCGCCCCCACTTTGACTCAGCATTTGGCAACAGAGAGGAGGACAAAATTCCTCCCTCCAGATCCTGTGCTTCTTTGTGTAGCGGTTGAGACACTTGTCCCTGTCCTGCCCCCCTGTCTCAGCAGTCAGCAGCTGAGAGAAGGACAGAACTCCTCCTACAGATCCTGCACCTCTCTGTGCAGAGGAAGCTCCCCTCTCCCCCTCCCATGGTCTCAGCATTCAGTAGATCCAGCAGCTGACTCCAGCTCTCCCCTGGTCCTCCTCCAGACCCTGCACTGTCTGCTTCCCAGCTTCGCACCCATATCTTCCTGGAAGTAGCACAAGGCAACAGGGGTGCACTGTGATATAAGGGAGGGCCTTTTGACTGATGATAGTTGGGGGGGCTCTTGACATCTGATGTAAGGGGGGGTTGTTCTGGACATCCAGTCTTACAAATACAACCAACCACTTGAGGGCAACCAAAATGCCAACAAGGCCCATGATGAAATTGAGTTTGACACCCTTGCTCTATACGTTTAACCCAGCCAGTGTCATTAGTACAGTGACAGTGCATATTTTTAGCACTGATCACTGTATTAGCGTCACTGGTTCCCAAAACGTGTGAAAAGTGACAGTTAGTGTCAGAATGTCTGTTGTAATATTGCAGTCCCGCTATAAGCCGCTGATCACCACCATTACTAGTAAAAAAATAAATAAATAAAATGATGCCATAGTTTGTAGACTTTATAACAAAAAAATCACTATACGCTTATTGGGATTTATTTACCAAAATATTTAGCAGAATACATATTGACCTGAATTTATGAAGACATTTTTTTTTTTTTTTATTGGATTTGTTTTAAAGCAGAAAGTAAAATATTTTATTTTTTTCCCCAAATTTGTGGGCCTTTATTTGTTTATAGCGCAAAAAAAAAAAAAAAAAAAAACGCATAGGGGATCAAATACCACCAAAAGAAAGCTCTATTTGTGGGAAAAATAGGACATCAATTTTATTTGGATACAGTGTTCCATAACTGCGCAATTGTCAGGAAAGTAACGCAGTGCCGTATTGCAAAAAATGGCCTGGTCAGGAAGGGGGGGGTAAATCTTTCGTAGGGCAAGTGGTTAAATAATAAGGTGATCTGCATTCAGAGTGTAGGCAGCCCATTCATTTCAATGGGCTGTCCTACCAGCAGAAATTCAGCGGAAGAAGTCCCTGACCCTTTTTAACCACTTGCCGCCCGCCCGCCGCAGCGTGACGGCGGCAGAGTGGCTCGTTATTGCGAAACACCATCACAGAAGGTGGCACGATAACTAGTATTGTGGGGGCACTCACTGTGTTTGGGGGGGGCAGGGAGCGGGTAGGGTGGACTCGATCGCTGGCGGCGACCCGCGATGGCCCCCCCACAGTGAGAGAACTGAGGTCCGTGTAAGTAAACACGGATCTCCGTTGTCATAGAGGGGGAAGGGCGGTGATCACAGCCTTCCTCTATATGGAAGCTGTGATCATCCCCTTTCCCCAGCCAGGGCAGCCCCCACACAGTTAGAACGCCCAGGTAACACAGTTAACCCTTAGAGCGCCCCCTGCAGGTTAACCCCTTCACTGCCAACGGCATTTACACAGTAATCAGTGCATTTTTATAGCCCTGATCGCTGTATAAATGCCAATGGTCCCAAAAAAGTGTCAAAATGGTCCGACATGTCCGCTGCAATATCGCAGTACCGCTAAAAATCGCAGATCGCTGCCTTTACTAGTAAAAAAAATAAAAAAAATAAAAAACCCCAGAAATTAATTCTCATCATTCGTAAACGCGGCAACTTTTGCGCAAACCAATCAATAAACGCAGATTAGGATTTTTTTTACCAAAAATATGAGGAAGAATATAAATCACCCAAAACTGATGAAAAAAAAATGGTTTTTTATATTTTTTTTTTGGATTTGTATTTTAGCAAAAAGTAAGAAAAATAGTTTTTTTTGCAAAATTGGCGCTCTTTTTTTGTTTATAGCGCCGATCAGAAATGACGCAGAGGTGATCAAATACCACCAAAAGAAAGCTCTATTTGTGAGGAAAAAAGGACGTAAATTTTGTTTGGGTACAACGTCGCACGACCACGCAATTGTCAGTTAAAGCGACGCAGTGCCGAATCGCAAAAAGGGCTCTGGTCCTAAAGTGGGAAATCCTTCCGGGGCTGAAGTGGTTAAATACCCCACACTGAGCCGCATGGTGCAAATGCGCCAAAACCTGAAACTGATACCTTTGCAGTGCGATTTGAGCCCATATCAAATGTATGGACTCAAATCACACTGCAATGACACTATAGAGAGACAGCGGAGAGAAGTAGGGAACAGAAGGGGAATGCAGAAGTTACCTGCATAAGGAATATGGAACTCAAGGGGATTCCTCTATATTGTGGAGCTCCTTGTGGAGTCCTAAGTATTGTTCTTAGTGCAGGACTCATAGCCAGTCACCTATAGAGTGTACCATGTGTAAGAGGGAGGGAATGTACCATGGTATGGGCATCAATGTCCATCTAAGATGTAGAAGATAGACCAAGGAGATAAGGGTACTTGCCTAGTGTCCTCCCGCACATCGCGTACCAGTGATGCCGCCAGCGAGAGAGGTAGCCCTATATAGTCCTGTAACTCCTAACTTGCCCTACTGTATGATATTTTGGATGCGGCATGGGTAGAGGTCTTCCTTTGTGTTAATCCGCCTGCTCATGGAGGATCAGCGGAGCGGAATCCGCTACATGGAGGCGTCCATGTGAAAGGACCCAAAAGGCACTCCAGAACACTCCCATGGGAATGTAGAAATTTCAATAAAAGCTAGGCTTGACAGGCAAATATTACCAGTCTCAAACGTGAGCAAATGAGAGACAATAACTGTAAAATGATGAGAAAATGAGCGCAGTTTTATAACACTGCAATAATATTTATAGCATTAACAATATGTACAATACTGTGCCTATGAGCATGTGTCTTGTCTTTCATTTACACAATGATATACACACTCAGAGATAACAAAACAGATTTAAAACAATTGCGGTTGGCATACCTTTTAAATGTGAAATATTTCCTCTTTCTTTTGCCTCTTGAATGGTATACTGTATGGCTGCTGACATTTTACAGTACATGTCCGTATACTGCATGGCCAAATACACCAAACAGCATAATACAAGCTAAAACCGAACCTCTGAATCCATCAGATACACATAATATATATATAAGTGACATTATGCGAGGCGCCATAATGGATGGGCGATACTTGTCGCCTCGCATGCATTTATTTGGAAGCGACTAGTCCGACCTGGGTTTTTCCAGCCACCGTGGCAGAGCTGGTTCCGGCATGGACTTTCTGCTCCACCCAAAGCGCTCTCCACCTGCATTTAATGAGAACTGAGGGGAGCTTGAGTCTGGATCTCAGTGTAGGAAAGCCGAGAGAGCTCTCTGTGCTATTTTGGGCTCAAAAACAAGGTTTGCAATGTGGTTATGTTTTGTGGGTGTCGGGGACAGCCCCACACCATATAGTGAGGAATCATGATTGTCAGTTTAGCGCCAGAGGGCAAGGTTTTGTTTTCTGTTCTTATTTGTTTGAACCTGCAAACCTTTTACCATAAAACCTGGCAAGCCGCTAGATTTTAAAGAAGTTGGCCTGCCTGTTGAGTATTTTCCTCCGAAAAGTGATCCCCATGAGCTAATCTCCCACACGTGGTGGACTCAGCGGCAACTTTCCATCATGGAGGAGATGTTGAAGGTCTTGCTGCAGGCGACTGCGGCTCAGCGGGAGACCAACCTCCACGTCGCACAAGCAGCTGCAGCACAGCAGGAAGAAAGTCGCGGACAACATGAGGCCCAGCAGGAGATCAACCGCCAGCTGTAGAGGCTCTCGTAGAGTTGAAGAAGGGGTCTGCACCTCCTGTGCCAGCGGAACAAAAGTTGATCTGTGCCAGTTACCACTTGCAGAAGATGACACCTGCGGATGAAGTGGAGGCGTATCTCACCACTTTCAAGAGAGATTCGCTGTGCGGGAAGGATGGCAAAAAGGACAATGGTCGGGACTTCTGGCACCTTTTCTGACAGGTGAGCCCCAAAAGGCCTATTTTGAATTAGAGCCTGATAAGGCCTAGGACTATGAGTTTCTAAAAACAAAAATACTCACATGCCTGGGTGTCACAATGGCAGTCACGGGTGCATCAGTGGACCTACCACATGGACCAGCCACCCCGCTCCCAAATGTTTGACTTGATACACCTCACGAGGAAGTGGTTACAGCCAGAGACTTTGCCAGGCCCTCAGATTGTGGAGTGCGTGGTCATGGACCGGTATCTGCGTGAGCTCCCTGCTACTTTGAGGAAGTGGGGCAACCATGGGGACCCCAAAATGGCAAACCAACTGGTGGACCTCGTGGAGAGATACAGTGCTGCTGAGGACTTGTTGCACCTGTCTGCTCCCCACTCCAATGTATCCAGGGGTGAAAGATTGCCCGGCGGACCCGGTAAGACTGTTCCAGGGGGTCAAGGGCGCAGGGAAGTTTGATAAGACCACTGTGGTGAAAGAGACTATGGGCTCTAGACCTAGAGACTGACCAAAGAAGCCAGAAAGGTCTTGGAGACCCTTGAGAGGACTGGGTATAGAGCACATACAGTGCTACCGATGTCATGCATTGGGACATATTGCTACCAATTGTCCCCTGAATGATGAACCCATGCAATGTGATAATGCTTATATGAAAAGATGCATTTCTCTTTTTGCACAGGTCGCATGTATAGCATCATGTTCAAATTGCATAGAGAAGCAAATGTGTGGGATTGCTATTGACGGGAAACCATCACTGCACTGCTTGACTCTGGTAGTGTGATAACGTTGGTCAAAAGCAGCTGTGTAAATCCGGCAAGGTTACACCCTAGTACTGTCGGGGTCATTTGCATCCATGGGGACATTCGTGACTACCAGAGGCGCTTGTCGAGATTGATACCCCTTTCGGCAGAGTGACCCGTTCAGTGGGAGTGGTACCTTCCCTGCTTCAATGAAGCCCTAGTGGGGAGGGATTTTCCTGATTTTTGGAGGTTGTGGGAGGGCACAGAGTGCCTGGAGGAAAGAGCTCCCCCTGCTGAGGAGGCACGGGAGTTCTCACCATTTTCTGTGGTCGGGGGTTAAGACCAGGTGTCCAAGGGGTAGGTAGTGGAAGTACAAAAGAGACCGAGATTCTTCTCACCGTAGTGTATCAACGAGACATGTCTTCAGTCCATGATGTAAGCCAAGTGAGAGTGTCAGTCCCAGTTTCTGTAAAAGACGCAGTGGTTAGAGAGGAAGGGAAACCGTTTTTCCCGGACCACTCTTGAGGGCACGGAGGAGTCGTCCCCCTCGAGAAAGGAGGTCCGTGAGACACGGGAGGGTGTTGGAGGTTTTTAGTCCTTTTAGGGAGGGGTGATCCCGAAGTA
>BLSH010070828.1:161509-181241 GCA_018402905.1 Glandirana rugosa | reverse complement strand
CGGTACAATTATTTTGCATTTATTCAATAATGTAATCAAACCAAAAACGCAGAAATTTGCTCAGTTGCAGAATTGTCGCTGTCGTCACTTTCAGTTTCTGATGATAAATTTCCCCAAAAATCAATATCACTCAATTCTGCAAATGATTCTTATTTACTATCGGTGTTTTCTAGCTGATCAAAAACCACTTTTGACGCAAAGGGACACTTTTTGTTTGCTATGGACATTCTCATGTTTCCAGGCAGAAAGAATGACATTTATTATATAAAAGTGCATGCAGGGCTCTGGGCAAACCACTAGGGACAAAGGGGATGTGAAATGTTTTCATACAGTAATGTAATCTATAAGATTACAGTGTACTGTATGTACTGTGTGTGTTTCACTTTTTGAATTTCCCGCCGGTCTCCGCCCCCGTGCGACGTGACGCTCGCAGGGAACGGAGCCCGGAGGCACACAGAGGCATCGGAGCTGCGGACACAGCCTGCAGACACGCTGACACCGCAGGAGGACATCGCTGGATCCAGGGGACAAGGTGAGTAACATTGCCTGGATCCAGCGATGCAAGCCCGAGTGTGGCTCGGGGTTACTGCTTTAGGTACTGAAAATCACCCCTGAGCCACACTCGGGAATACCGCTAAGGAGGTTAAGAGTAACTTAAGAGTCATGGCACTTGAAGATCCCATGGTTTGGCTGTATAAACATACTCAAAATGGACATTTTACCTAAGTTATTATATTTGTTCCAGACTATACCAATTACACTTCACATGGCTTTCTTTCATACCTTGCCCTCCCTTGTGATTTAATTTATATAGCATCAACACTTTTCCAGACTGACACACAAACTTCTTTGTTATCCTAAATCCAAGGGAGGAGTAGGTCTCCCTGACTTTGATATATGTGGTTCCCCCAAACCTGGTGAAGTCCCCCACGATTGTTGAACTAGACATGTTCCCAGTGGAACTACGAGCACTTTTATGGGGTCATAATAACATTTATCGCTCTATGTCAACACTTTCTTTGCTGACAATGGCTTCGCTTTCTGTCTAGTATCGTCAGATGAACTCTCTTTCAACAAATCCAAGCCCACTCACTCCTTTATCTGATAACCTGGCTCTACCAGATAGCTGTCGGATATTGATTTACGGTACTTATAATAGACTATCTTGACTTATAGCGTGAACATTTTACGCACCCTACCATAGGCTCCTTTAGGTCCCAACTCCCAAGTGGATGGAATCTCATCCTTTCAGAACTTAACATACTGTAAATCTTTACAAATTTCAGGGCAGGTATATACAGTAGATCTTTGACTTTGAATGACTGTGTCTTCTCCCGGAGATACCTCGTCACACTCTATCCCTTATTTATACAGTAAATCAATCCTGACCCATATCCATAGCATGCTCCCTACTAATACTAAAATGTGGTTGAGGGACTTGGAGCTTGAGATATCCTGAGGATTGGCACACAGACCTTTCTATTTACTCATAAATCTTTGGTTTCAAGCATTACCCAACATAAAAACTTCAAACTACTCCCTAGGTGGTATCGCGATCTGATATCCATTAATCAGATCTTCCCTATGTCATCAGACTCATGCTGGTTCTATCAAGGAGCGAGAGGAACATATTTACACATTTGGTGGGATTGTGATCGGATCCACCCATTCTGGATTCAGAAATTTCAGGTATATTTCAGGTATACCTGAAATATCAAATTCTCCACTCCAATTACCAAGCAGAGTGTTTCTGCAGTTTTAAACACATAAACGCATATATGTTTGCTATATATTTATTTAATGTTGTGATGGAATTATTATGTTTATGATGTATGGTACTTACCTTGCCTTTCAGGACACTGGAGGGCCCCTAAACAATGACACTTGCACAACCAAAAAAATGTTCCACTCCAATTACCAGGCAGAGTGTTCTGCAATTCTAAAGGTATAAATGCATACATGTTTGCTATATATTTATTTAATATTATGATGGAATTATTATGTTTATGATGTATGGTACTTACCTTGCCGTCCAGGACCTTGGACGGCCAATAAACAATAATATTTGCACAACCCACATTGGTCAGTGTCCTTATATACTGTATCCTCATTTAAAGTCCCAAATTCTCTAGATAGAATTAATTTTTTTCAGATGCTAATGAAAGCTTTCATCTTTGTGTGGAACAGACATGAATGGAGCATTTTTTTCTTATATTATACAACTACTGTTCAAAACTTTTACACAGGTGTGAAAAGTGCTTTAAATTAAGAATGCTTTCAGAAATAGAAGTGTTAATATTTTTTTTTTCAATTAACAACATGGAAAGTAAATGAACAGAAGGGAAATCTCAGGGAAACCACCCTTCGCCTTCAAAACAGCATCAATTCTAGGTACACTTGCACACATTTTTATTTGTTCAATAATTTTTTATTGAAATGTTTGTAAAATGCAAAGTACAAATAAAAAGAAAAAAGGGGTAGGTACACATCCTGAATAAGTACATATCTCAACAAATAGTAATCAATTTCAATAAGACTTTGACTGGCATTAAAGTCAAACCCAGGTAGGGGATTCCCTTTGGGTTCCACGTATAAGGTAGGGTAGATTGGAGCATCTGTTTGGTTTTAACTTTGACACCTAGATCCAGGATAAGCAATTTAGTGTAGTTCACTTTGTTGTAGGAAATGGCGTTGAATTTGGATATGATCTGATGGGCCAGTGGGAGAGAGGTACCCGGGTTGGTAAGAAGCGTTATACTACTTCTAACCAACCTAGATACCTCTCTCCCACTTGCACACAGTTTTTGAAGGAACTAGGCAAGTTACAAGTGTCATTATTGGCACAAAATTCATGATTATATTATAAATGGATTATGTGATATATTTTATATGTCGTTTTATATAACGTAGAATTTTATTATGCCCTATGTGTAATTGAATATGAGGTATGTGACGGCCATCATTACCAATAATAAGAGCATAACACAGCAGGATGTATTTAGATCCATTTTAGGAATATTGAGGCCATACACGATGAGATCTGGCAGAACGATAGATCAGAACATTTTACCAAAGACGGATCACAAAGATTGAAGTTTAATATGTATATTAAAATAACGCAGAGAAGTAAACTGGTCACATTTATAAATCTTGCTTTGTTGTGCTGATTAGGCTTGATTGGCTGCCAGAGACCAGTGTATCCTGTGTCCTCTGATATACACAATGCTGGGGACCATGCAGGGTTAAATTCTGTGCACTGGTGCTCTATATAAAGTTGCAAGCCACTTCGCGTGGCCACGCCATCTGATGAAGTGATTACGAAACCGGTCAGGGCGTGACCACGTCACACAACAGAGAACCAGCTGTGATACTCTCGTCTGAAGTGATTCCTCCCCGACAGACATGTCTAGGAGAGGTGAGAGTTAGAAATGCTTCAAGGATCTCTCGGAGATATATTAACTTTGCATGCCATATTGATTTTAAATGTTTGTACGTGCATATCCTGAAAGGGGGGAATTTTACGGAAATTAAATACATTTTGCAGTATTAAACTATATGAGTGCTCTTGTCATTTACATGCACTACGGATATACATTGGTATTTGATATGAAGCAGTTGTGGATCCATCTCCAGTGAGGATATCTTTTTGGGCGATTTAATCATAGAGCTCTGGTGAGTCTATTACCTTAGGGGAAAAGTCTCACGCGGTGTGGTGACAGTGGATTGTATCGATTTTCATCTTCCCCCTACAATCAGATTGAACTATGTATGGACTCTGGGGATTGCATTGCATGAATATGGACATTCACATGTGTGTTGTGGATTTAAAAGGAGCGCTGCTAGTACTTTGTGACTGTTTTGGCATTTGGATTAAAATCTCCAACCTAATTTGCATAAATACAGCCCCAGACCTGCAAGGAACCTCCACCGTGTTTCATTGTTGCCTGCGGACACTCATTATTGTAGTGCTCTCAAGTCCTTTGGGGAACAAATGGCCTCTTGCCACAGCCAAATATTTCAAATTTTGACTCATCAGTCCAGATCAACTACTGCCATTTTTGTGTACCCCAGCTCCTATATTTTTGTGCATAGTTAAGCCACTTAGCCATGTTGAAGGCATAGTTGCATAGTGAGGTTGAAAAAAGACACAAGTCCATCAAGTCCAACCTATGTGTGTGTTTTTATGTCAGTTTTACATTGTTTATCCCTCAATGTTGTGGTCCCTTAGGTGCGCATCTAATAGTTTTTTGAAATTATCCATACTCCCAGAAGAAACCACTGCTTGTGGTAGAGAATTCCACATCCTCTGCTCTTACTGTAAAGAACCCTCTATGACCATCTAAGCAGTTTAAGATTAAACTGTGTTTCTTCTAGTTTTAGTGAATGGCTGCGTGTCTTTGTGTACTCCCTTGCGCTGAATAGTTTTGTCCCTATTGTGGGGTCACTAGTACAGTATTTGTACATTGAAATCATATCCCCTCTCAAGTGTCTCTTCTCCAGAGTGAATAAGTTCAGTGTTTGTAATCATTCCTCATAACTAAGGTCCTCCAATCCCTTAATTAGCTTTGTTGCCCTTCTCTGAACCCTTTCCAGTTCCAGAACATCCTTTCTGAGGACTGGTGCCCAGAACTGGATGGCATACTCCAGGTGCGGCCTCACCAGAGACTTGTATAGTGGAAGAATTATTGATTTATCCCTGGAGTTAATCCCTTTCCTGATGCATGCCAACATTTTGTTAGCTTTGCTTGCAGCAGCTTGGCATTGCATGCCACTGCTGAGCCTGTTCTCTACTAGGACCCCTAGATCCTTTTCCATCCTAGACTCCCCCAGAGGCTCTCCCCCTAGTGAGTAGTTTGTGTTCATGTTCCTGGTACCCAAATGCATTATTTTACATTTTTCTATGTTAAACCTCATTTTCCACTTGTCTGCCCACCCTATTAATTTGTTCAGATCTTCTTGCAATGTTTTTACATCCTGTGGAGAAATTATTGCCCTGCTTAGCTTGGTATCATCCGCGAATATTGAGATTGAGCTGTTTATCCCATCCTACAAATCGTTTATGAATAAATTGAATAGGATTGGTCCCAGGACAGAACCTTGGGGAACCCCACTTTCCACACCAGACCATTCCGAGTACTCCCCATTTATCACCACCCTCTGGACTTGCCCCTGTAACCAAGTATGGCTTTTTGGCTGCAAATATTTCCATGGAGACCACTTATGACTAGACAGTAGATGGGTGTACCTGGATCCCACTGTTTTTTTTAAAGGACCGCAGAGATGTTACTCTTGTTGTCCATTGTGGTGTTCAGTTTGCTGCCACTATGGGGGATTTTTAATTAAGACTGTACCTATATTTAGTTGCACCTCTTGTCATTCAGTTTATTGCACAACATTAGCTATAAATTAGGAATTAAAATGTATTATTTTTCAATTAGAATTTTTTAGTAAACACTTCTGAATATGGGGCAACACCATACCCATTAATGTATGACCTACTGTGGTTTTGTTGGAAATATTATGCTGCTACAAAAGGATTCTGATTTAAATTATCAACTGAGATGTTGAAAATAATACTCTTCATTAAAAGGAACAAAGTGAGTGATATTGTGCAGTTTCATAAGGTTATTACAAATCCTTGTTGAGATGTGTCAAGGAAGAATTTTCTGGATATCTTGAGGCCTCTGCAAAATATGAAAGGGTTCATTACCTTACACAATTAATCTCAGTCAAACATACTCATGCATTTTACTGCTCAATATTCTTTTTAAGTTTCATCAACTTTGTTTTCCATAAATCATGATAAAATTAAAAAGTAATTATCACTTTTCAAGAAATGTTCTTTGTAAAAAGTATTAAATTAACTTTCTTGGTGGTTGCACATTAATGTAGCAGGGTGAGCTTTTGTATGAAAAAATATTTTGGCATGATTTTCATAGCTCAGTACTTTCCAGTTTCAATCAGTTAACATTGCTAATACGTAATTAGTGACTCTTTTAGTCACTTGTTCATATAAAAGTTCACAATATCTTTTCATGAATCACATTTTTGTAGGAAATTGTGTGTGCCTTAATGATCACTGAGAACTGATGGAAGATAAATGTATTTTAAATTGCACAAAGCAAGAAATACCAGACAATTAAAATATATATTTGGGCTCATTCAGATATGGTATACCAAGGCTATAGCTGGTAAAAACCAATGCATGAACTACATTTGCAGGGTGTTTGCATTCAAATTATATTTGAATGTATTTGCCTTGAGTCACCCTGGCACATTGCACATATACTGTCATATTTTGTGTTGAATTTACCAAATATACTGGGTATGTTTAGTGGAAAATAGGCTTAGAGTAGTGTGCACTGCAGCTGCATTCAAATTCAAGACTATTGGTAAATGAAAAATCAGGCCAAACATAATTGCAACCAACATATTATGCAAAGGCTTTGCATTGCACAAATATCCTAATAAACATCATTGCCCACAAAAATATGAACACCAAATATTACACAGTTTCAGGATTTTGTTTACTTCAACATAGCTTTTGTATTATGTAATGGTTATTTTCCAGTGAAATGCTAAGGCCCAAATGACCCTGATCAAAAGTTCACATACCTCAGTTCTTAATACAGTGCATTGCACCCTTTAACATCAATGACAACTTGAAGTCTTTTGTGATATTTGTGGATGAGGCTCTTTATCTTCTCAAATGGTAAAACTGCCCATTCCTCTTGGCAAAAAGCCTCCAGTTCCTGGAAATTCTTGGGCTGTCTTGCATGAACTGCATGTTTGAGATCTCCCCAGAGTGGCTCAATGCCACTCTCCCCAGAGTGGCTCCCCAGACTGAAATGGCCACCCCAGAACCTTCACTTTATTCTGCTGTAGCCAATGACAGGTTGACTTAGCCTTGTGTTTTGGATCATTGTCATGTTGAAATGTCCAAGTACATCCCATGCACAGCTTCCTGGCTGATGAATGCAAATGTTTCTCCAGTATTTTTTGATAACATACTGCATTCATCTTGCCATCAATTTTAACCAAATGCCCTGTGCCATTGTAGCTCACACATCCCCAAAACATCAGCGATCCACCTCCGTGTTTCACAGGCCTTATTGTCTCCTCTCTAAATGTAGCGTTTATGGTTGTGGCCAAAAAGCTAAATGTTGGTCTCATCACAAATGACTTTGTGCCAGAAGGTTTGAGGCTTGTCTCTGTGCTGTTTGGCATATTGTAAGCAGGATACTTTAGAGCAGTGGTTCTCAACCCTGTCCTCAAGTACCCCCAACAGGCCATGTTTTGGGAGTTTCTCTTGGATAAAATAGCTGTCCAATATACCAAGCTATTGACTCTGATTTAAGGCACCTGTGCAAGATAAAGGAAAACCTGAAAACATGGCCTGTTAGGGGTACTTGAGGACGGGGTTGAGAACCACTGCTTTAGAGCATTTGCGTAGCAATGGATTTCTTCTGGCGACTCGATCAAGCAGCCCATCTTTCTTCAAGTGCCTCCTTATTGTGCATCTTGAAACAGCCACACCACATGTTTTCAGAGAGTCCTTGAGTTATTTGTGGGTTTTTCTTTGCATCCTAAACAATTTTCCTGGCAGTTGTGGCTGAAATTTTAGTTGGTCTAACTGACCGTGGTTTGGTTTTGACAGAAGCCCTCATTTTCCACTTCTTGATTAGAGTTTGAACACTGCTGATTGGTAGTCTCAATTCCTTGGATATCTTTTTATATCCCTTTCCTGTTTTATACAGTTCAACTACCTTTCCCCACAAATCTTTTGACAATTCTTTTGCTTTTCCCATGACTTAGAATCCAGAAACGTCAGTGCAGCACTGGATAAAAAAATGCAAGGGTCTGTCAGGAGTTCAGAAACTCATTGCCTATTTATACACACACACGAATTACAAGCAAACAGATCGCAGGTGAGGATGGTTACCTTTAATAGCCATTCAAACCCCTTTGTGTTAACTTGTGTGCATGTTATCAGGCCAAAATCACCAGGGTATATAAACTTTTGATCAGGGTCATTTGGGTAGTTTCTGTTGTCATTATGATTTAAATTGAGTAAACACAGTTGATTGATAATAAATGGCTTCAGCCAAACACTAACCATGAGTGAAAGAAATGTTTTTGTGTTCTCATTCATATTCTCTGAAAAATGGCCAATAAATTACAAATTCTGCCAGGGTATGTAAACTTATGAGCACAACTGTACATATTTCCATTATAAGAAAACTGGAAGTATGAAATGCGTATTTCACAATAATTGCAACAATGCAATTTTTGCATAAAATTGTGGGTTGGAGTAGAATAAGATGCAAGTACTAGTGAACAATAAAGGACAAACATTACATAAACTTCTGCAGTCTTCAGAAACCATGCAAAGCTGTGTAAACAAAATGTAAAGTGTAAACCTTAACCACTTCCGGACCACGTTGCATACATTTACTGTGGCAGTGTGGCTCGTTATTGCAAATTACTGTCTATAAACGGTGATCCACGCATGCATGATTTGTGAGCGAGCATGCACCTGCTGCGCACTCTGTGAGCGTGCCCACGGGTTGGGCGGACTCGATGTCCATCGGCGAACTGGGATCGCCTGCTACAGAGGAAGAACGGGGAAATGCCAATGTAAACATGGCGGTTCCCCATTCTGACAGGCGGCATGCCACTGATCTACTGATCCCTGTACTCGGGATCAGTTAAAACTGTCATGCCCCTGGCAGCCCAGCCCCCACACAGTTAGAACATGCCTAGGGAACACAGTTAACCCCTTCATTGCCCCCTGCAGGTCAACCCCTTCTCTGCGAGTGCCATTTATACAGTAATCTGTTTTTTTTAGATCTGATTGCTGTATAGATGTCAATGGTCCCAAAAAAGTGTCAAAAATGGCCAACATGTCTGCTGCAATATCGCAGTCTCGCTAAAAATCACAGCTCGCCGCCATTACTAGTAAAAAAAATAAAATCGTAAAAATCCAATAAATTAATTCTCATGGTTTGTAAATGCGGCAACTTTTGCATGAACCAATCAATATACGCTAATTGCAATTTTTTTTTTTTTACCTCAATTATGTAGAAGAATATATATTGGCCAAAACTGATGAATAAATTTGTTTTTTTATATTTTTTTGGACATTTATTATAGCAAAAAGTAAAAAATATTGTTTTTTTCAAAATTGTCACTTTTTTTTGTTTATAGTAATCATCAGAAGTGACACAGAGGTGATCAAATACCACCAAAAGAAAGCTCTATTTGGGTTAAAAAAAGGGACATCAATTTTGTTTGGGTACAACGTCACACACCCACGCAATTGTCAGTTAAAGTGACGCAGTGCTGAATCACAAAAAGTGCTCTGGTTCTAAAGTGGAAAATCCTTCCGGGGCTGAAGTGGTTAAACATGTTTCTTGTGGTTGTTGTTTTAGATAGAGTTTGGAATGGTTAAGTCTCATACCATGTTATTTTTTTGCCCATGTCTCATCAGAAAGATTTCCGTTCACTTCCTGTCCCAGAGACACAGGATGAAGTAAGTAGAAATCTATGCATGTAATGTAAAGGAATAGCCTCCCAAAACTGTTTTGTTCAACAGGCAAACTTTCACCTCACCTCCTATTTCTGTAGCAACTCAAAAATGTTAGATTTTCCATTATTTTTTGGTACTAGAGACATTGGTCATCAAGACCTATAGATAGATGGACTCTCCTTAGCACGTAAAATAAACAGCAGTAAAAACAGGTAGAGGTTTTAACCCTTCCACCTCAAAACAGTAAAAAAAAACATTTTGGCTTTACATGCACTTTAACCTTAAAGGTAAAACAATGGAATATGTACATGCATGCAAAGCACAGGATGAATGAACAGACTTCCAACATGCTACACAATTTTATGTATATATTTTATGGAGTATAATTAGCTAAACAATGTGTTGTTTGTTTTTTTCTTTTTGAAAGGCTGCAACAGTCCCCCTCCTCCCCTCCAACATATCTGTAAATCTTGCGACAGTGATGACATTTAAGCTTTGGAGCAATATAGTTGCTAGTCAGCCTAGTTAAATTATAAAATGAATTCTGTTTTTATATAAACACCTATTATTCCTTTAAATGCACACAGGAAATAAAAGTGTAGTATATTTTTTTTTTTTTTTGATCAATATTTTTTATTGAAAGGTTATTAGTACAAACAAAGCAAAACAGCCTGTACATTGGGGCTGGTGAACATGTTGCAGATTTACCAACATTTACAGGAACAAAGTAAGAAATCTAAATCAATAATGCATTAAATCAAAAGCAATAGTTTCCATCGGGGATGGGAGAAGGGTTTTCTAGGCAACACTCCAACTCTGAGTGTGTACAGAATACTAATAGACTACCCCAAGGAGTGTAGGAGGTCTTCTAGTCAGATGGTTTCGACTTAGTACATTGTGCGTACTAGACCATCTCCTATAAACTGATGTAAGAGAATTGGTTTTGGTTCTTTTCACCCCTACCCCAACTCTCTCCTGTTGGAGTCATATTATGCTATGGGTCATGGGGGGGGGGGGGGGGAGTAAGGAGGGGAGAGGGAGAGGGGAGTGAAGTGAGGAACGGTTTAAAATATCCGACTGGGTATCTGTGTTACACCTGAGAGTCAGAGTGGTGCCCATCAACCAAACGAGTTTGTAGCTAGTGTTAAGTGTGATGTACCTTAGTTTCTATAACCTCTTCCAGTTCAGGTAATTACTTGGTTCATACATTTTTCATAATTTGAATGGCCAGGAGTTCCAAGCTTGATGGAATCTATTGAGAGTCAAAGAATTCACCGCAATGGCTTTTTCCATTATCCCGTGAGAATTTACTGCCCTTATTACATCTGAAATGTTAGGAATTTGTTGGGATTTCCATGTTTGTAATATTAAAGATCTGGCGGCAAGTAGTACATGGGTCACCAGTTGTCTAACTGACCTAGGGTAGATATCTATCCCTATGTTCAAGATGGCTAGTTCAGGGTTGGGTTTAATTAACAAACCAGTGCATTTGGCCAGAAGTTTGAAAACTTGATTCCAGAAGCTGGTAGTGGTAGGGCATTCCCAGAGTATATGCATGATATTTCCCACTTGTCCGCACAGTCTCCAGCATAGTGGGGACTGTGTGGGGTAAAAACCTGCTAGTCTAAAGGGGGTGTAGTACCATCTTTGCCAGATTTTTAGGGACATTTCCCAATGCGTTACACAGTGCGAGGCTTGAGATATGGACTGAAAAGCTGACCTCCATTTTTCCAAAGTAAACACTTGCTTGAGATCTTTTTCCCAGCTATGCATAGGTGTAGTTTTGTGAGGTACGTCCTCTGATTGTAAGATATTATAGAGTGTGGAGATGTCTTTAGATACTTTGTTAGATGCCTGCATATAGTTCCATATCTTTGTGTTCATGTGGGTGTCTCTTATTGGGTGTTTACTTAGGAAGGTCATAATCCTAGTTATAGTAAATGCTTCTGATTGGGGTAGTTGGAATTGCTCTAGAATATTTTCTATGGATTTAGGGGTGTCTTTGTCATATAGTTGTGCTATTGAGACAAGGCCTTTACTGGTGAGGTGTGTAGTAGGGAGCATAGGGATCATGGAACTTAGAATCTTTATAGGGAAATCTTTGTAGCATGTGATCTCTATCGAATTTTGTGATTGAGAAATAGTTCTCCATATTTTGACTGCCGCTTGGAGGGTTGAGTGGAGAGAGTGTAGTGGCCACGGACGCCATTGGTCTGTCACCAATAACCCTAAGAGGTCTTTGGTAGGAGATATTTCTTGTTCTAGTTCCACCCATAAGGGGAGGTCTTCTTTTTTTAGCCATTGCTTGATAGGGGCTAACTGTATTGCTTTGTGGTAGTTGAGTATGTTCGGCATGTTCGCTCCGCCATCAGATTTGTGACGATAAAGTATTGATTTAGGGCATCTTGGTCGTTTGTTTTTCCAGATAAATTTTGTGAGGAGGGTATTGATTTTTGCCAAGTATTTATTAGGGATTGGAATATGTAAGTTTCGAAATGTGTATAGCAGCTGTGGGAGGACACTCATTTTGAAAGTGGCTAGTCTACCACACCATGCTAGTTCTATTTTAGATATTCTGTCTAGTTCGTTAGAGATCTTGGATAGAAGAGGGGGCACGTTAGCGGGGATCAGTTTGGTTATTTTAGGTGTTAGGGTTATGCCTAAGTACTTTAGACCCTTATCATTCCAGGGGTATGGGAGGATGTTTTGAATATTCTGTTTGACCATTGGAGGTACCCCAAGGTCTAGTATTGTGGATTTAGATGTGTTTACTTTATAGTAAGAGATGGTGCTGAAGTGCTCTAGGGTCTGGTGTATATGGGTTAAGGATTGTTTTGGGTCGGTTAGCATTAGTATAATGTCGTCTGCAAAGAGTTGGATTTTATGGTGGTAATTTTGGAAGAGGAAGCCTTTGATCAAGGGGTGTGTGCGTATTTTCTCTGCTAAAGGCTCTATAATTAAATTAAAAATTGACGGGGACAGGGGACATCCCTGCCTGGTTCCGTTTGTTATTTGAAAAGTCTTGGACAAGGCTCCTGAAGTGTATATCTGTGCTGTTGGCTGTGAATATAGTGATGAAATGGCCGATGCTATAGGGCCAGTAAATCCAAACTTTGTCAAAACCTGAGACATGTATGTCCAGTGCACCCTATCGAACGCCTTCTCTGCATCCAGTGCTAGGAGCAGAGAAGGCGTTCGGGATCTTTCTGCGTGGCATATTACATCAATCACACGTCTAGTTGCGTCTGAGGTCTGGCGTCCGGACATGAAACCCGTCTGATCCCTTTTGATCAGGGAAGGAAGCACCTTCGATAATCTTTTCGCTAATAGTTTGGCAAAGACTTTAACATCACAATTAAGCAACGAGATAGGACGGAAATTAGATGGTACAGTCGGTTCTTTCCCCGGTTTGGGGAGAGTGATCACATATGCTCTCAGCATCTCCGGAGGAAGAGAGGATGTCGTTGCTGCTTTCTCAAAGACTTTTCTTAGGTAGGGGATTAGTGTTTCTTGGTGGGTTTTATAGTATTCGTTTGGAAGGCCATCTGGCCCTGGGGATTTCCCATTCGGGAGAGACTTGATGGTATTTATTAGTTCCTGAGATGATATGGGCTCATTTAAGTATTTAATTTGGTCAGCTGTGAGTTTAGGAAGGGATATACTTTCTAAGAAGTCTTGTATGGCTGAAGTTGTTGGTTGGGGGGTATCCTTGTCTGATTTTAAGTTGTACAGGGCTTCGTAATAGCTAGCAAATTCGTTTGCTATGTTTTGAGGGTGTACAATTTTGTGGGAGTTCTGCGGGTGGATTAGATAAGGGATCCTCGTTTTGGCCTGTTTGATTTTGATTCTATTGGCCAGGTGTCTACCTATCTTGTTTGCTTGGGAGTAGTGAGATATTTTAAGCTTGCGAAGGTGGTGATCAGATTTTTCTAGAAGTAAAGATCTGAGATCGTTTCTGAGTTGTAGTATTGAGTCTGAGACTGTTGGGGATGGACTTTTCTTATTTTTAGTTTCTAATTGCTGGATCTCAGCGATCAAGTCATTAAATTTCCTATCGTACTCTTTTTTGGCCCTGAAGCTTTGTTTTATGAAGATCCCCCTCATGAACGCCTTGTGGGAGTTCCATAAAGTCCAAGGGTCTTCAACTGACTGGTCGTTAATCTCAAAAAATTCTCGGAGATGCTGAGAGGCATACCTGAAACATTCTTTGTTTTGTAGTAACTTGACATTGCAACGCCATATAAAGGTTTGTTCTCTGGGACTCTGTTCCTCCACTGATATTAACGTCGCTGCATGGTCCGACCACGTTATATCTGAAATGCTGGAGGAAGAGGTTCTCTGGAGAAGCCACCAGTCTGTGATGATCATATGTATACGAGAGTACACCCGGTGTCTGGAGGAAAAGAAAGTGTAATCTCTCTCCTGAGCATTATGACACCTCCAGACATCGTACATACCCTCTTTGTGAAGAATGGGGCTCAAAGAAGGGCCACCCCTCCTCACTTTTGAAGAAGTATCTAGCATTGGATCATTCACCAAATTAAAATCCCCACACATAAGTACATGCCCATACTTGCACGATGAAAGCGTTTTAAAAAGTCTTTGGAGGAACCTCAATTGATGCGTGTTTGGAGCGTAAACCGTTACTAATGTGAGTGGGATGTTGTTAATATCACATGTGAGAATTAAATACCGTCCTTCCTTGTCCTTTAACTCTTGTTTTAGCTGGAAGTCTAGAGAATGTTTAAGTGCCATCATTACTCCTTTGCTCTTTTAGGAGCCGTTGGCCATGAACACATGGGGTAGTCTTTGTGCATACACCGGGGATGATTCTCCTTTTGGAAGTGAGTCTCCTGCACACTAATTATGTCCGCTTTCCTGGAGATGGCTTCTTTCCATAGGGAGTGCCGCTTGGCAGGATGATTTAGGCCATTTGCATTTATTGAGAAGCAATTAATGGTCATTTATAATAGATAGTAGGGATTACTGTTTCTGTTACCTGGATTGAGGTGAGTGGTCTGTGGCAGTCCTCATGCCTTGATGTTGTACTCTGGTCTTCCCGACTTGAAGATGCTTGATTGATTTTGATCCTATTGCTTGAAACGGCTGTAAAACTTAAAATAAGAGTGGAAAAAAAAAGAATATAAACTAAACAAAGGGGTAAGCATAAAAAGAGGATCTTGTAACTGATCAGAAAACAGATAATGCTGTTCTTGTAAGTTTAGGGGCCATGTGGATGTTCCAATCCATGTGGCCAGGGACCAGTAGTGATGACCATTACTAGGTTTGGTGTTAGGTACCATTGTGTGAAGCTCTTGGCTTTGCTGGGCGTTTCCGAGACACAATCTGCCATTCATTTTCCCTTTGGATATGGCTACCTGGGGTATTTGGGTCTAAGTGGGTTTCCGTGGAAAGAATGCCCCATTGGCGAAGCTTTTGTATGCCTTCTTCCATAGATGTGATGATGGACGTGGTTCCTGCATGAGTGACTGATAGGGTTGCTGGATATTTCCAACGGTGAGGGATAGAGTGGTTCCTAAGGGCCTTAGTGATTGTTGCTAAGTTCTTTCTCTTCTGAAGAGTGTGACGTGACCGGTCAGGAAGCATTTGCAGGCCAGCATACTCTCCCGGGATGTCCGTCGCCTTCCTGAAGGCTAGAACTATTGTTTCTTTGGCTCTGTAGTAGTGCATACGCATTATCACATCTCTGGGGGTGTCAGGTGCCAGGAAGGATGGCTTCGGAAGCCTGTGGATTCTGTCTATCATTAACTCAGACTCAGATAGGGAGGGCGCTATTTTACTGAATAGGCCTGTTACATAGTTGAAAAGTTGCTCTTGAGGAATATTCTCTGGGATACCCCTTATTTTTAAATTGTTCCTCCTTGCCCGGTCTTCTACATCTGATATTTTGTCTTTGAGCCATTTTATTTCCTCCGCTTGTTCGTTGTGTGAGTCTACCATAGAATTGTATGAGGTAGTTATTTGCTCTATGGACCATTCTGTATGATCAATTCTGTCACCCAGGTCATTTAGATCCTGTCTGAATTGCTTCATGCAGTCCTTAATGTCCGATTGCAGTGAGTCTCTCAGGGACATCAACATTCCCTTTAGGGTGATGTCAGAAATCGGCTGGCCTAGTGCTGGGAAGTTGTCAAAGGGGTCTGGGTTAGATGACTGTGCGTGGCTGGTTAGAGCGTTCGTTCGGCTTACCTCCATGCCCTCATCTGTCTCCTCCGGCCGGTCTCTGCGCGGCTTTGACTTAGCTGGACTTTGAGAGGGAGAAGAGGCTCCAGATGATCCTCCGCTATCCGGATTCCCCACTTTCGGCTTGGTGGACGAGCTGTTGGCGTTGCTCCCTGTGCTTCCTCCTATGCCGCGTGTCTGTTGGAGCCTCGTGCCGCCGCCATCTTTCTTGGGCTTGTTCGCGCTAGGCTGAAAGAAACTAGCCAGTTTCTTTACTTGCGGCCCCTCCTTTTTCTTTCAGGTCATTCTCTGTTGTTCCTGAGGGGATTCTGAGTCGGGTGATCACCCGTGTGAGGTCTGCGGTACCTTGCTGCGGTGTATGTCCCGGGTGGCCGAGCAGAGCAGATAGCTTAAGCGTCCATCTTCCCCGCTGGTTGCCACGCCCGTCCCAGTATATTTTATTTTCAAACCGCTACTCTTCTGATCTTGTTTTCAGCCATTTGTGTACTTAAAACACTTCCAAAATGTTGACATTTTGCTAAAATTAAAACTAAAGATGAATTTCACTCATCTATAGCTGGAATGTATTTAGTTGATTTAAACTGAAGGTTCAGCTGCGGCATGTATTTAAAAGGTTAATATGCTATTCAGTAATGATTAACAGTAAAATGAATTTACTGTATGTCATGAAATTCCTAGTTTAAATAATCCAGGTCAATAGTGTATACTGTGCAAGTAGTTAGATAGATAGTGATAATTAATTTTCAAACATCACAGTCATCACTCTTAATTTTGTGCATCAGTGAAAATAAGACAAATCAAGGTTCTAACTTGTTTTGTAATGTTTCCTTTTAAAATAATGTTAACATGTCCTGTCAAAAAAGGTGTCAGTTTAATTGCATAGCAGCAAAAAGATATTGATTAGAGTTGAGTGAACACCTGGACGTTCGGGTTCGGTGGGTCCGAACGAACTTTGGAAAAAAGTCCGGGTTCGGCACCGAACGTTGCCCGAACTTTATCCCGGACCCCGAACCCCATTGAAGTCAATGGGGACCCAAACTTTTAGGCACAAAAATGGCTGTAACAAAGTCCTGGCAAGTGCTAGAGGGCTGCAAAAGGAAGTAAAATGGGGTAAGAGTAGGGCAAGTGCCCTACAAAAAAATGGGGATAGGGAAAATAAATTAAAATCAAATAAAAAAATTGGGAAGGGGGGGTGGATATGGAGTAGGAGCCTAGAGGTTGACTAGGCCGTGACCGTGGCAGTGTAGGTGGAAGTGGCGGTGGTCGAGGAGGAGGAGGAGGTAGCCAATACTGTTTTTTTTTTGTTTGTTTAAAATTGGGGTAGCCCCCAAAATATTGAGGCCTATTCAAAAAAACAAGTATACGAATGGCTGTGTGAGTCCGGTCTAAATGTTTATTCTGCACAAGGTACAGACAAGTCATGTGGGATCCATGCCTGGTTCATTTTAATAAAGGTTAGCTTGTCCACGTTGGCTGTGGACAGGCGGCTGCGCTTGTCTGTGATAACGCCCTCTACCGTGCTAAACACACGTTCAGACAATACACTGGTGCAGGGCAGGGCAAGCACCTCCAAGGCATAAAGGGCAAGCTCAGGCCATGTGGCCAATTTGGAGACCAAGAAGTTGAATGGGGCAGACCCATCAGTCAGTACGTGTAGGCATGTGCACACCTACTCTTGCACCATGTTGCTGAAATGCTGCCTCCTACTAAGACGTTGTCTATTGGCTGGTGGTGCTGTTTGTTATGGCGGGCTGCTGACAAAGCTTTGCCACATTTCGGCCATGCTAACCCTGCCTTCTGAGGTGCTGGCGGTGGCACAGCTGCGTTGGTGGCCACTTCCTCCTCCTCCTCCTCTGCTTTCGCCTTGTGCTTCCACTGAGCCCCCGGTGTCATTTGGGAATGCCCTCAGCAGCGCCTCTACCAGTGTGCGCTTGTAGTCACGCATCTTCCTCTCACGCTCCAGTGAGGGAATTAAGGACGGCACGTTGTCCTTGTAACGGGGATCCAGCACGGTGGCCACACAGTAATCAGAAGAAGTTACAATGTGGGCAACTCAGCTGTCGTTGCGCAGGCACTGCAGCATGTAGTCGGCCATGTGTGCCAGGCTGCCCACAGGCAAAGACAAGCTGTCCTCTGTGGGAGGTATATCATCTGTGTCCTCTGTATCCCCCCAGCCACGCTCCAGTAATGCCCACGAGCTGCGTTGGGTGCCACCCTGCTGCGATTCCTCCTCCTCCTCATCTTCCTCGTCCTCCTCATCCTCCAGAACTGTGCCCTGGCTTGAATATTTTGGACCTGGCCTATGCTGGTGCAGGAACCTACCCTCCGAGCCTCTTGCGAAGGACTGGCCTGATAACCAGTGGAAATGACCCCTCTTCCTCCTCCTCCTCCTCATCCTCCTGTGCCACATCCTCTTCCATCATGGCCTGAAGTGTTTTTTCAAGGAGACATAGAAGTGGGATAATAACGCTGAGAACAGCGTCATCGGCACTGGCCATGTTGGTGAAGTACTCAAAACACTGCAATACGCTACACAGGTCTCGCATGGAGGCCCACTCGTTGGTGGTGAAGTGTCGCTGTTCAGCGGAGCGACTGACCCGTGCGTGCTGCAGCTGAAACTCCACTATTGCCTGCTGCTGCTTGCACAGTCTCTCCAGCATGTGCAAGGTGGAGTTCCACCTTGTGGGCACGTCGCATATAAGGCGGTGAGCGGGAAGGCCCAAGTTCCACTGCAGCGCAGACAGGCGAGCAGCAGCAGGGTGAGAACGCCGAAAGTGCGCAGAGACGGCCCACACTTTATGCAGCAGCTCTGACATATCCGGGTAGTTTTTTAGAAAATTCCGTACCACCAAATTCAGCACATGCTCCAGGCAAGGGATGTGCATCAAACCGGCTTGGCCCAGAGCCGCTACGAGATTTTGGCCATTGTCCCACACCACCAGGCCGGGCTTGAGACTCAGTGGCAACAACCACTCATTGGTCTGTTGTTCAATGCCCGTCCACAGCTCCTGCGCAGTGTGGGGTTTATCCCCCAAACATATCAGTTTTAAAACAGCCTGCTGTCGTTTCCCCCTGGATGTGCTGATGTTGGTGGTGAAGGTGTTGTGCCGAGCGGATGAGTAGGTGGTCGAGGAGGAGGAAGCGCAGTAGGAGGAGGAGGCAACAGGAGGCAAAGAGAAATGCCCTGCAATCCTCGGTGGTGGAAGGACATGCGCCAAATGGCTAGCCGGCTCAGGCCCACCCGCCACTACATTTGCCCAGTGTGCAGTTAGCGAGATATAGCGTCCCTGCCCGTGCTTACTGGTCCATGTATCAGTGGTTATGTGGACCTTGCCACAGATGGCATTGCGCAGTGCACACTTGATCTTGTCCCCGACTTGTTTGTGCAGAGAAGGGATGGCTCGCCTGGAAAAGTAGTGCCGGATGGAACCACGTACTGTGGGACAGCCACCGCCATCAGGTTTTTGAAACTGTCCGTGTCCACCAGACGGAATGACAGCATTTAAAGGCCAGGAATTTTGAAATGCTGGCATTCAGGGCCAGGGTTCGCAGGTGGGTAGGGGGGTACTTCCTCTTTCTCTCCAGTGTTTGTTAGATGGACAGCTGTAAGCTTCCATGGGACCATGTGGAAATGCTTGGGGACGGTGGCGGACATGGTGGCGTTGCTGTCATATCACGGTCGTAAAGTTTTAAGGACCGGAAATTTACGACAGTAAGGCAGACCACCTGTGCCTGTCAAAGTTTTTGGACTACCGCCACCGACAGGGTGTCATGCACCAAGGTAGGCCGTGATGAAAAGGTCCGCTCGGTAGGGAAGAGACGTGTTTGTTCAGCCCCTGTTCTAGTTCACACGTGACGCGTTACGGTAGACACCGTTCCAGGTGTATTGGTGACTATGTACCTGGTCATTCGTACCCGTCCCTGCGATATAGAGCGATTGACGTGTGACCCGTTTACATCACCGCCCACCCGGACTCGGCCGATCGGTAAACCGCGTAC